>CAJQUW010010010.1:0-364564 GCA_907163375.1 Prostheceraeus crozeri
CTAAAAAGAAAAACTTTGTATGTTTTGGTTCTGATTAAGCGGGAAAAAAAACCAAGCCCAGAGTCACAATTTTTGGAATGGAATGTCTTCAGGTCATTTCCTATGATGTACATGTGCTATTACGATGCATCTAATCTGCAATCTATGTGAGAATGTGGTTGAATGTGGGCAAAGGTGCTCAAAATGTTAGTGTTTGCCGACATTAGGGGGCTCGCCATACCCAAATGTGTTTAGCTTTGTAGACAAGGGTGCATGACGATGAAAGGAAATGACCTGAAGACATTCGATGTCAAAAATTGTGACTCTGGGCTTAGTGCTTTCCAGTTGATAAACGAAAACAACAAATTTCATTGATCCTGTCTGACAAGAAGATGAACTCACTAGAACTCGGCAGACGCAACGATTCGCAGAAGGCATAGGGTGTACATCATTCTGTGAAAGTCTCACTTTCGGTCTCGTTCCCTGCAGAAACTCGTTCTGGCTTTTGCACTGTAAATCGCTGGATACGAAAATTACATACAAACATATACCAAATTCACATACAACTTGAAACTAACATTTTATACCAGATTCTCGTATGTTTACATTACGGAGATCTGGTATGTCTTTTATACGAAACCTCACATACTTTCGCATGTGATTGGTATGTAGCGATACTAACAATTCTATCTGTGATTGACTGTTTTGCGATGAAATGCGAGTTGTTGGTATGCTTTTTTATACGAGACCCGATGCAAATTGGTCCTCATTCGTATGTGTTTATTATGAAGAGCTTTGGGTCACATTACAAGAAAAATGTACATATATTACATACTACTGCTATATAGCTTCTTCAGTCATACCATTCGTCAACATTTCTTTTTGATGTGTGGTATTTAACTAGATTAGATTTATTGTGAACTTTATGCTGTATGTCGTCGCTGCAACTTGCCTAGTAACAATAACAGGACGCTTAATTGGTTACTTTCTATTTTAGGAACCAAGTTGATTAACATCAAATCATTTAAACTATATCTTTTGTGCAACCATGTTGAGCTATATATCTCAAACATAACTATATTTGCGTTCATGAATTATAATGTGTTTTTATTTCGGATTGATAATATTCTTAGTTCCAAAATTCCATAATGCATAATTGTTGATGGTTGAATGCTTATTGATTATTAATGAAATGCCTTATACTTGCATGTATTAAAATTGAATTCAGTATTGTAAGTTTGACTCTTAAATATCATTATCTTACTACTTACTAAACAGTAGTAACATTAGTGTGATCTTTATTAACGCTTAAGAAACTACTCTTGAGGTTGATCATGAAAGTACATGATATAAACCCATCGAATTGATAATTTAACAGACGATATATCTCCTAGACTGTCATAGCCATAGAAATAAACTGTTTATCTGAAGTTCGCTAGAATGGAAATTGACATCCGAGGGAACTAAGTTGGGGCATGAAGAACCAATTAAAAGCTTCGATTTACTCATGTGACTGATTCTAACCCAATGATACAGACGTTGGCAGGTGCATCCAAATGAAAATGCGCGCGATTTATGTGCCGTTATTGTGCATTACATGAAGCTTAATTTCCATTCTAGAGGTTTTATTGTTGTCAATTTCTATGGTCATGACACTGAGAATCTGCAAAATACAATCATTCCTTTTGCATAACAATCCTTATCAGTCAATTCCGTTGCAATTTCTTAATTAGAAAATTTGCATATCTCACATTTGTCAACAATTAGTAATTATGTCCCACTCGAGTTCATTTAATAAACTCGAAAGTGTATACACATTGGGGATTTAATAAATGCGGAGTTACCACTCTACCTAATACATATACTCCATGTTATAGACCGTCATTTTTCGATGAAGTAAGGCAATATTATCACATTACCAATAAGGCCATATTACCATCATTCAAAAACACAAAAAACTTCCGCAATTAATTCGGCTTATTCACATCACATGTACATTATTCATATAGATTTTAGAATGTAAAATACAGTCCCTTAAAAGGCAACAGCTTAGTTGGATACAAAGCTGCTGAATACACTTACAAGTATAATTATACCATGTATTTTCACAATGTACAGCAGTCCTTAAAATTACGCTCAAAAATACTCAGTAAAAGAATTTTCAACATACTTATTTCTGCCTTTTAAAATTGGTGACCCGCGAGCCCTCTATCCTAACTTGGTTGCCCACCATTATGGATGAGCAGACTTGCCGTTGATTTGGAGAAACTGAGCGGACGTCATCTAGTGAATTCAATCTTGAGACCTCGATCATTTTTAGGCGTTCGAGATCTTGAGATTACAGTGCCAAGATCTCGACTATTTGAGATTAGACACTCTTTTATACACTTAACAGATGAAAATTAATGCTACATCGAATTGCTTGTTAGGGCATTAGGTCAACTGCCGACGCCAAATGTATCAGCATTCCCATACCCTCATACAAAATACCATCTGAAAGGTAAGGAATGATCTGTTCTTGAAGATGCACAATGCTTGATGCTGTACTTTTGAATTGCCTTTTAAATGGCTGATAACTGTGGTTATCAGTCATCCAATCATGTTGACTCTGTTGAACATAGATGTTGAACAATTATTTCAAGTCAACAGATACTGCATGTCAACTCAATGCTGCATTCAAATACTTATTTCTTTCCATTGGAATGTTTGTTGCTCTTGCATATCATTCAAGCAACCATAATTGATTTTCATTAATGATTTTTTGTAGAGTTTACATGTAATTGCAGCATGTTGATTGATAAATAACATATGTATAGGCACGGACTTCTCGTCATATTTTCGGGAATTGATGGAGCTTTGCGTCAATGGTGACAATGAACATTTCCGTTAACAGTGTGCAAAATACGAGCACTGTGTTATGTGAAGTGGATTAAGGAATATTTTTCCTTATCAAACTAAAATTTCTCATAACTTTCTAGGCATAGTGATACACACAACTTGTAGCTCACATTTGTCAACTGAGCTTGCTTGTACAGGTATTACGCTTCCCAGTAAAGGCTTTATATACCCACAGCTTATCCATGTGGATATTAATATGTATATATATATATATAACATCAACCTTACTAAAGAGTGTGCCTATTATGGTGCATGTATCATCAAGCTTGTAGGCCTATTCATAAATTTCATTAATTGCCCATGTGAATTACTTCTCTGGTTTTTTACTTTTTCCCAATCAATCGTAGATTTCTCATGCATTGTTAAGTTGAGTGAAAACAATTTCAACATCCATCATTTGAGCTTGCTCGTATAGGCATCTGACTTACTCGGAAAGGATATGCTCACAGGTTATGCATGTAAACGAGTGTATATTTCAATAGGCGCTCAGTAGCTAAATTTCTTCGATTACTCAGATACTTGATTCTAACTGTTTTGACATCAATGTTAAAGTGGCAGATTCTGCTACTTTTTATCTGCTATTCCACTCAGCTTGTGTCAAGAATCCGACAGTTTTATTCATCCCTAAACTTGTGCATGATCTAGCTGGATATTTAGAACTCAGACTAGCAATTTTTATTCGAGATTGAAGCATAAAATTTTGGGAAACATAATTTTCATCATCGCGCAGACCTCATCGTTTCCTATCGATTAAATTGACTATCTTAAGAGGTTTCCTTTTCGCGGGAGGCATCTAGCAGTTAGTATATACTTGTGCAGCAGGCATTTGCCAAAGTCTTCCAAGGAAGCAGATCGTTTGCTGGGAATCCTGCCGAGTTTGTTTCATCAGATCTTCAACAACAGCGCAATAAATTCGGAAGGTGCGATATTTGTTCCAAAGTGTGTCGCTCCCATTGTGGTTCGCGTCAAAAACCAATATGTCCAGCACACCGGCGCATGATCAAGAAATGTTTTTGTCCAACTTGCTAGACAGCCTTTGCACCTTTTGTTTATATTTTCATATCCCAACAGTCGACTATTTTACAAATTTTGACAATTATTGTCCAGAGTATATTTGTGATTTTGTGTTCAATGCTTATTAAATGAGAACAGAAATAATAAACTAGTATTTTGACGTGACGAAATCGAGATACATGCACATTTTGAGTGCGCGATATATACAGGTGGTAATAGCAGGCCTACATTAGATAAGATACGAAATGCTTTTAGGAATAGACTAGAAAATTTTGACCTCCAATTTCAGACAAACCTGATGAATTTTCTTAATTCAAAAACAGAAAATATAGCTGAGAATTCTAAATATGCATACGAAAAACTTTTGCAACAAAATGTTACGCGGATAAGGATGAGGCTCCTTCATTTAAGTATAAGGACGAGGGTTAAGTGTAATGAGCATTAATGAAAAGCTATTACACGTCAATATGAGTCATTTTAGTTTTAATACTGACATCCACCTTGATGTAAGGCACTAGGTGACATGCCACGCGTGATTCACGCGTAATTACGTAGCACCCCAAACATCCGTGGTTAAGGACATTCTATTCTTCTACCCGCGTACATACGCGCTGCACTAAGAGTCAGAAATCACTTGATCTGATGCTGTTGAAACATGGGAAATGTTTATGAATACGCGCGGGCGAGCGTTTATAGTTTGCGCGTCATCCACGGTTGTCTCCGCTGCCGCTTGAACCACTAAGATGAACCGCTAAGCATGTTCTGTCTTCCCTGAGCATGAAATTGAGGTCCTATCACATTGTTTAGCCTCTGATACATGCAGACACATGAGACGCAAAGTCTATATAACAGGACTGTCAACTATACTAACTTATATAACTTATATTGCAGCAATATCCCGCATAGCCACGGATGTTTGGGGTCATGTGTAATTAATTACGCGTGATTCACGCGTGAACTACGCGTGATTGAGCGTGGCATGTCACCTAGTGGATGATCGACACTCTTCCGGGTAACGTGCTGCACATTGACCAAATACCGTGGAAATATTGGGTCCCCAAGAATTTCCAAATCGACATAATAGCAAAGTCTCCCACCTGTTATCCAGATATCTTTGATATTCCAACAACCCTTCTTACAGGCCTAAGAACCCTTGCGCCTATGAAGAACCCATTCTTTTACAAAAAGCCTCTGTAAAATTCAAGAACCCGCTAAAACAAGGTTAAAAGTCCACATTGATGTTAAAACCCTTGCAAGAAACCCCATCTTTAACAGCGATGCTGTATTTATTACCGGTATGCAATTGAGACTTCAGCAAAGTCAAACACAAGTAAATTTTTTTATCGATTTCCTTTAAGTAGTGCTTGAAATGTCATATTGGCGACTGCAAATTTTTCGATTCCAATACAATCAAAGCTCTTCTCTCCATTTCTCCAGTTCTTTCACAATGTCAGCCAATCTGTCTTCTTCTTTTGCACATTGATTGCTGACATCTGACAGTATGCTCCTTCTCACTTCATGCATCCAAACTCCATAAAAGCTGGTAAGAAATCTAAAGTATTCTTTATATCTTTTATCTTTCGATTTTAATGATTGCGAAACCTCGGCCGCAACAGCTGATCCAGCGCCGATCAATGAACCCACAGCTGCACCCACACCGGCTCCAACAGCTGCACCTGCTCCTGCACCAAGAGGACCTGCGAATGCTCCAATTATACCTCCGGTTGCAGCTCCAATTCTAGCTGAAAACGCAGCTCCTACCCCACTGGCTCCAAATTGAAACAGGGAACGTTTTAATATAGAATAATCAGGAGAAGCATTATTCGCTATTTGTTCATTGCATAAGAATTCATCCAATGTCTTACTTTTATTCAATTGCTCTTTAACAGTGCTCCCAAAAATCTCTGTAACTAATTGGAAATTGGGAATATCATCAGTTAGATGTAGAATATCTTTACCAATGTTTTTAATATCCTTCAGAGGATCAGTTGCACAGTGCTGTAGGAATCTATTGATTGCAGCTACAATGGCCGCTTCGATGTCTGGAACAACTTGGTTCGACAAATAATCTAATACCATTTCTTGTCGATCGTTGGTTGTGGTACCTGGAGCGGACAGATCATCCTCATTCCATAAGATATACTCTTTTATCATTTTCAATTTTGCATTTTCCAGATTAAATCGCCCTAAGAACCTGTATCCAAATAATACAGCTCTACTGGTATCAACAAATGGTATGGGTTGGTTAAGGG
Organism: Prostheceraeus crozeri; assembly: GCA_907163375.1. NCBI lineage: Eukaryota > Metazoa > Platyhelminthes > Polycladida > Euryleptidae > Prostheceraeus > Prostheceraeus crozeri. Next base: position 6,144 of record CAJQUW010010010.1, read on the forward strand.
ATGTCTTTGCAGAGGATATTGGCTTCATTTTGCTATATTGAATATCAGCCTTCTTCTTCAAATAATTAAAAGTTTTAATATTCTTGTTAAGAATTTCAATGATTTTGTCGATTTTGTCGGTGACCAGATCCGATACCTTCTTCAACTTTCCCTCCAAGACTTTCAATTTATTTTCTCTGCGAGACTCCGCCTCTTTCTTCAATTCATTCTCAAATCTATCTAAGTCATCAACATTGATTGCAGATAGATTGAAAAAGAAAACTCGAGATACAGATGATTTCAAATTTGAATATTTTGTAAAACAATTTTTGAATTCGTCACGGATTCTGCTTTTCTTATCATCTTGTTTATGTTTGTCAGTTTCTACTTGAATGAACCTGTCCCATTTGGTGACAGCTAAATATATCCATCTGATTGATTTCCCATCTACTAATTTGTTGAGTCTTCTTTAAAGATTTTTCGATTTGTTCCGTAATGTCAAGGATTGTATCAACGCTTTTGACAACAATGATGACAACTGAAGGAAATTGCACACAATCGCTTGAATGTGATTTGAATGCATTTTTGTCAATAGCAGGAGAATCAATGATCTCAAATCTTTTACGAAGAAGACTTGTTTCGCTTACATCTGAACCTGACAGGTACACTGAAATAGGGACTTCAGGGTTGTCTTCTGTTACCAAATCGGAATCGGAAAACGTTGGCAATTCCGATATTGGAGCACTCTTCCCATTCGGAAGTTTGATGAAGCTGTTCTCATCATCATTGAAGATGAATTTAACAAAACGCGGAGTATGTCCTTTCCATGTGGACTGGTTAGCTTTGATAAGTGCACTCGCGAGTAACGACTTTCCAACCTCCTTTTCTCCCAGAATTAGAATTCGGCCACTACGTTGAGTAGATTCCTCTGAAATCATCTTCTCAAGAGACTCAAGTCGATCACTTGTATTCATCGCTGCTGCAGCTGTGGAGGAGATGAAAAATACGGCATCTTTGGCTTCTGCTTTTGATTTGTATATACCAGCTTTCGCTAGCAAATCAACGGCTTCCCTTTCCAGACGTTCTTTCTGTTTCTGCACTCTGTCAGAAGGACCATCATCACATATGACATCCCATTTTGTGAATACGATGAATGTTCGGTCGAAAAGAATTGTTTTATCTTTCCATACCAGATTTGACACCATTTCATTGATAGCCATACAAGAATCTATTGTTAGAATAAAAGCGTCTGCCTTTCTGAACTTATCTGGCGATTTGAATGCTCTAGTTTCCACACCTGTAGCTGACGTGTTTCCTTCACTCAAGCTGTCAGTCGCTTTGCGTAATTCCGACAAATTCTCATTGCCATTTCTCACAAAAGATCCTGCCTTTCTGAACTCTGCTTGATTTTCTGGCGATTTGAATGCTTTAGTTTCCACACCTGGGGAGTCCATGAGTTGAATGCATCCAGATTGCAATAATGATCCAGTACAGTCTTTCAATGGAAGATGGACATTCAGTGCTGTTGCTGAAATTTTACCTTCACTCAAACTGTCAGTCGCTTTGCGTAATTCCGACAAATCCTCTTTGCAATTCTCATTGCCATTTCTCACAAAATATCCGTTTTCTATTTCCTTCGCATCGATTGTGATGCAGCAAGGAGTGCAATGCCCTTGGAATGTTGGGAGTATGCATGCCTTATTTTTAATCAACAGATTTATGAGCGAAGATTTTCCAGACGAAGTTAATCCAAACACTGCGATGGTAACTTTCTCTTCTTCCAAACGCCTGCCAATAGTCAAAACAATTTCTTTCGCGTCATCTAGACTCCAGTTTTCTAGTATGTTGTGCTCAAAATATCGATGATCACTGCTGGTGCTGGTCAAATAACATTTATTTACAAAGCCAATGGTGGTCAGCAGAAAATGTTGAACATTCCTTAATTCTCCGTGATTTTCGTCATTTTTAAGACTATTATCCGACATTGCATCTGAAAAAAATAGAAAAAACATTAAGTCGGAGAGGAACACAGCTAGATATTGAATTGCATTCTCAGGTGAAAAATGGGAACGAGCTTGCATAGCTGACATTTCATCCAATATCAGGAATTATTAGCAGGCTTAGTTCACATCTCCAACATCGACACAGCTCCTTTAACAGCCATACCCGCAGTAAATTTAGTATGCGTGATTAGCATGTTAAGTGACTAGCTACCAAGGGTGTTCAAAACCGCCGAGTTTGTGATTTCGTAGCTGCCACAGCTTGAATTAGTTAGATAAAAGCTTGACGCTTCCTCACTTTGTCAGTTGGTGTATTAACACTACAGGTTTTGGACTTCATCAGTGACATATAAAACAACTAACGTGAACTAGTGATTTCAATAGTGACAGCGGATTTCATTAGTGACACAGGGACTTCAAATGAAGACATCGAGAATTCAATTGATGACATAAATATTTTCATTGAGAAATGGGTCACATCAAGAGTGACATCTGGTAATTCATCAAAGATCTTGCGAAAACAGTAATGACAGCAACAATTGAATTGGTTAATTGACATTCAAATGCAAATTTGTAGCAAATGCCAATTAGGAATCCTACCACTCAATTCAGCATTGTCAATACAGAATTAAACATACGATCTATTTTGAATGAAGTCTATTTTTTCCCCAGCTGATATCCCAACAATTCATGTATTTCAGAATTGATGAACCTGACTAATTAAAATGCAGCGCAATAGAAGAACACCTTGCTATCCACATCATTGTCAACTTTCGTGTTTCTTGCTCCACCACGTGGACGAACCACAAGTCCAGTCAGCTGGAGTCGCCAAATGATTCCCCAGGCTGTTGTTCAGCCGACACCAAGAAGTGCAGCTGTTTGAACATAGTCATCACCATTTGTGAAGGCCTCAATTATCCGACGCTTGTCTTGTTCTGCAATTCGACTTCTTGACATTGTGAAAGCTCAGCATTCGATAACAATGCATCCATCTGGCTTATATTTCTATTGAAATCCTAATGCCACTGATGAACATGCTTCATTTCTACAAAACATCACAATGTCCGAGTTGAAAGCCTTTTGTCACTCATGAAATCAGATTGTCGATAACCAACGCATTATGTCTCTATTGAAATCAGATTGTCACTGATGATTTCCAGGCAGTCATTCTTGAATTCCAAAACCTGAAAAGACATGATTTGACACCAAGCTAACTGTTGATGTGTTATGTAATCGAGTTGAATCATGGTTTGGAGTCCAGACATTTCCTGATTTGTTGTGTTAAGCCTGCCAGATGCACTTTCGGTCCATGACAATAAGTTCATCTAGAAAGACTATGGTGCCAATTTTGATACATGTTTTAGAAAGCATGCAGCAATCCCTATTTTGACATTGATAGCTTCAGCTGATGGATACATTGTACACCTATTTTTAGCAGACTGTGCATGGAAAGAAATCGTTTCAAAGACATTCTTCATCATTTGAGTTTCAATGTAATCGACCATGAAAGTGACATGGTGCTATTTTAGTTGGTGCTATTCGCAAGAACCGCTGTGAACTTTCAACAGAAATGGTTCAGCTGGACAGCTATATTTCACAAATGTCTCGTGATAATGTATCTCTTGTCTATCTCTTGTTTAATTTGATCTCACAGTCCAAGTTCGACAAGAAAATTATGAAGAAACAATTTTTAATTGCTGCAGATTTTAGCATCTAATCACATTCCAGGTACAGCTGCCACATAAGACATTATAATGACATGAAATTTTCTAAATTTTGACTATGGTATCAAAATTGATGCCATGGTCTCTCTAGGTTAATCACAACCTCAGTCTTTCTAGTGCTAAGTGCTATTTTGAATAATTTTCATCGCAAGTTTGCATATGACTGGAATCCATTATAGGAGAATGATTGATTCGAGCTTTTCATGCAGTCAGTTGACCTATCGAGAAGTAGACTTTTTGATGGCAAATAGTCGACGGGAATCAAAAACAGCTTTTCACAAGCAAAATGATGCGCTCGCACCTAATCCAGCATGGCCGCAACATCATATCTCAATGATATACATTCCATAAATTTCCCATTTGTAATCATTCGGATATTAATGCTTCAGGTTCATGCATGGTTATTTAGCAGTTTCGCGACTGTTGAGTGATGAACAAGGAAGAGTTTGAAAAAGATAGCCACGTATATTGACTTGACAAACGGATTTATGCAGAGACTTTATACATGACGCAGCCTGTCGCTTGGAAAATGCAATTGATTTTCATGGGGAACTTGATCACGCACACTGTAAATCGCTGGACACGAAAATTACATACAATTTATATATTTATGAAATGCGTGTATATACTTACGTGTATTAAAATCAAATTCAGTATTGTAAGTTTGACTCCTAAGTGTCATTATCTTACTACTTACAAAACAGTAGTAAGTGCCATTCAACATGAAATCGATCTTTATTGACGAAAAGCCTTGAATCAACATATTTTATATTGGAAATTTGCGTTGCAGTTTAATTTATTTTTTTTATACATTATACTGTTCCATTGATACAAACATTATATATACCAAGAGAAACATGATGTTTTATAGGTTATTTTGATATGCATGCAACTTTCTTAAGTGGGTAGGTTTGTTCACTAGTCCTCACGAGTTTTAACATATAGACGACCGAGTTGTTTGATAAAAATTGGCTGACAATGTAAATTTCCCCGATATCATTTTCATGGTGTTAAGATTTTCGGATAATTTGGATTGCCAAAAATATGCAGTCTGTTTCTCATCATTGCTAGCATCTCTGAAAATTGAGCTTTTATCGTTATTTTAATATCAGTTATTTGAATGATATTTTAGAACAATCAAGATATCAGAGCGTTGCGGTACAGCTCATTAGGTGGTTTCTGAGTAACCAATCATTAGGTTATTACACAATTTCCCGTTGTAGCCTTTTATTTTTTGAATGCCTATTTGTCTATTATATATGCAAGTGTCTATTGGAAACATCATTTTTGAGACTGTTGCATTTATAACGTAAGTAGGTCTATCACCTGCAAGAAGGACCTCAAATAATTCGCAATGTGTGCTTCGTAAATTAGTAGTAGTAGTAGTAGTAAGATGTCTATATTTGAACTGGAAAGCATCACATTACAAAATAAGCACGCTACAAAAAGAAGTTATAACTGTTACAAAATCAATGCAAACTAGAATAACAAACACTCAAAGTAAATTCAAATCATAGCATATATCAAGAATTCTTAATGCTTGCACAAATTATTACAAATCGTCACACAGGTAGGCAGGAAGGAAGACTGACGGGAAACAGTTCGAGAAAGCGGAACTCTCAACTTTCGGGAGCGGACCAGCATATCTGGGAGGAGTGAATGTAGAGAATTTTTTGTATAGGCGATGCCATGGAACAGCTTCATTGCAGCATTTTGTCTCCTGATGTGAAGGGGAGTGAATTTTCCACACTGGCAATCGGGTCCACATATGATCCGATGAGATCTCTTCCGGACACTCTCAAGTTTTTGCGAATTTTTCTGATTTATGCCTATAAGGAGCGGTCCATTATATTCAAGCGCTGCCAGAACAGTTGCGTTGTAGAGTCGAATGAGGTCAGGAACCTGTAAAAAACTTCCGTAACCGTTTAATTACATATAGTCGCTGACATGTGAGTTTGCAGATGTTTCTTCACCTGAGAGTCCCAAAGAAAGTTTCATTGAATATCACGCCAAGAATACGAAGCTCACTTGTAAATTCAATATTCGAAGGCACGTGGACAGGACAAATTAGGCTTCTTGACATTCATGATTTTCGTTTTCTTGCAGTTGAGTTCCAGTCCGTGAGTCTGACACCAATTATCTGCGTGTAGGATTTCATCTCTTACGGAGACATCAATGTCTGTATTTTCTTGAATGGGTATACAAATTACGACGTCATCAGCGTATTTGGATATAAAGTTACTGTTGCTCTTAGGTTGTAAAGTTCGCATATGTATGCAGAATAAGAATGGGGAAAGTTTCCCCCCTTGCGGGACTCCTGAGGTAACGTGAACTATTGAGCTCACACAGTCCTTTCGTAACTTTACTCTTTGATGACGATTTTGGAAGTAGTCACTGCACCATAGTTGGAAATCTCTTGGAAAAGTTGTGCTGATCAGTGTCTTGAACAAACTTCCATGCTCCAAGCTATCGAATGCCTTCTTTAAATCGAGAGCTATGAGCAGAACACCAGTTGATGAGCAGTCATCTAATATCGAAGAAACAAAGTTATGAACACTTATGTTGGCATGGGTTGTGGATGATTGTGTCGAAAGCCAAACTGTTGAGAGTCATAATTATTGATAAGTTTGTCTTTAAGATTGTTCAGAACATAAGCCTCCAGGATTTTTGAAAACACGGAAGCACTGAGGTAGGTCGAAAATCATCAAGTGTCGGATTTCGACACTTTTGAAACAGGAGTCACATTCGCTAACTTCCACGAGAATGGGACTGATTTTGAATTGATCGATAGAGCAATCAAATGACTGAGGGGGGCAGCAAGTTCAGAGCAAGCTACTTTGATCAGGAAAGGGGCAATATCGTCACTTCCATCGGACTTGTTTCCTTTGAGATCAGCTAAAAGTTTCAAGACTTCATCTACCTCAACAGAAATGTCCCACCTTTCTCCGATATCAGCAGTAGGCCTACAGAATTCGGTCAGCATATCCCAATCCGGAGGTTTGCTGAACACAGATGCAAATTTTTGGTTTAGAAGTTCAGCTGAATCCGTAGTTGCTGGTAGATCAGATCTTTGGTCTTTGTTGTTCATCACACTCCAAATTTTCCATAAACCGTTTGACTTAGCTTGAGTATTACCAATCCAGTATTTCTTTGCTTTTTCAATTTCTAGCTTAACTTTTTGGCGGTAATACCCGTATAAATTGAAATTCCTTGCACGATAAGCGGCGAAACGAAGATTTATCAAATGATTCAATTTGGGAGTGAACCATGGCTTCTCATTTCCTTTCATAATGACTGTATGTCTTGGGATTACTTTCATTGCATCATGAATAACCTGGGTAAACCATTGACACTTGTTGTCCAGTGAATCTTGTGATCTATACAGCTGATGCCAAGGATATGCTCTAAGATAGGCCTTAAACGCAGATAGATTGCTTTCTCAATAGTCATACACATGAACCGTATACGATTTGTCTTTTTCTGGTGTTGGGTCACATATCGTTGGTTCCAAAAAGATAACAAAATACAGAGGATATAGGCTTCGACTTACTAGAATTTTGTCTAATATAGTATCTTTCCGCGTTGGTGACTGTACAATTTGGATGAGGTCTAACAGGCTCTCAAGCTCCTCAGTTCGCAACCTGTTCATGTCTCCAACAATCATGATTTTAGAGAAGGATAAGGAATCACAGAAGTTAACTAAAAAGGAGGTTACATCTTGAAGCTGCGATACATTCAAATCAGGAGGAACGTAAATTACAAAGAATATGATATCATTTGAAAGATGCAGAGTCAAACATTCAAAACAGTCCGGCATGGCAAATGTATCAAGTACTGTAACACGAAGATCTTTATGCACATACGCGCAAACTCCGCCACCGCGCCTGCCATCCCTACGATCCAGCCGAAACAATCTATAGTTTTGTATGCATATCTCATCATCAGACATATTCTCAGTTAGCCACGTCTCACATAATGCAACAATCTTTGGCTTTAGAAGGTCAGTTACTAGTAAAAGATCATCCAGCTTTGGGCGCAAGGATCGAACATTTGCCAAAAGTACTTTTGGAGCTGCTCGTGGGTTAAAAACGCTTACTAAAAATGCTGTAGTTCTTTGCGCTCAATAATTTTATTCCGGTAGATTACCACGTCTTGCCCTGACTCCTTCCTCGATCTCAATTCATCTCGTAGAGCCTTCATTTCCTCTCTTTGGTTTTTCGTCAAATCATTATTCAGGTATACGCCCTTGAATGTATTCGACTGCCGCAAATTCTTGGCATGTTTGAGAGCATTCAGTTTCGTCCCATAATTGTCGAATTGAAGCCGGATTAATCTTGGTCTTGAGCCATTCAATCTTACAATCCGCCGGAATGTAAAGGAAGTTTCCTCAGAGACGTTCACCTCGTTCAGTAGAGAAATGATTCTGTCCTCATCATTCCCCCTCCTGGCTTCCAAGTCCCCACTGCCATCCTCCCTCAATCCAACAATGATCAGATTGTTTCTTCTACTCATGATTTGCTTCATTTCCTCCCTCATGTCTTTGACAATGGCCGAGTTCTTGTACTTCATAATTTCGATTTCATTCTTAAGGAAGCTGCATTCTGCCTGAAGTCGTTTCTGGCTGTCAACCAGAGAAGACATGGTCTTCTGCATGGAGTCAAAGTGGTGGGTCAATTTTGCTTCTAAAATGCCCTCCAAGTCTTCCTTTGTGAAAGAATTCATGAAACTGGAGCTCGCAACAGTACTTTCTTCCTTTTCTAAGAGATGAAAACTATTAACTGCTTCATGTAGGGCATTGGCAAGCTGATCTTTTGTGAGTTGCTTTATACGGGACGCTGACATTCTTCTTACATTCGAAAATGTGATAGTTGTGGCCTTAGAACTGCTCATTTTCAGATACAACAAAACTTTCACAAGATTTGAACACAGGACCCGTCAGCAGCAAGTCAGACCCTTATCGCTCTGGACCACTGCACACAGAAGTGAAGACAACCAATCCAGTTAGTTAATCTCGTCACTCTCTCTTATTGATTTTAGGTGATTGTGATTTCAACACTGCATGCAGACACCCACGATTGACGACAAGATGATACACTGAGAAGTAATCACAGAAACCGACGAAAGAAGGGGAATTTTTCCAAATAATGGGATAGCGATGCGAAGACCACTTAAATAGATCCACTGATGATGTAGATTATCCCACGACGATTCGTATGATATAAACTTCCACAGAAGGAAGACCAACAATCGATGAAATTACATAAAATATCTCAATCTGACACCAGGCACTCCACCAACCGACCGACCGACGCGATGTTGAGAATGACAAAACACGATGTGTATCATGACAAAACACAACTACATTTAAGAAGTAACAGGGAAATGTGCTTCAAAAATTTGCACGATTAACATGAAAATGTTTGAAATTTTAAAGTCATCGGATGTAAAGCTGTTGAAATTTCATGAAAATTACTGGAAAGCAAAGCTTAAATTTGAAGCGCACCATGAATCATTCCAAATGCAAATCTTACAAATTACCACGTAAATCCTGACAAAGCATCGAAAATTGACAAAAGTCAATATACATGTACGAGTATTTTGTGACAATTTCAAATGTAAACATTCATAGTTTTTCTCGGGCAGAGAGGAATCCACCACAGTCTGTACACAACCGCAACTATTAACCACATGGCATCAACAAAGCTACACTTGAAATGGGAGTAAATTGAAATCGATCATGAAGAATTCACATGACAATCGGATGAAGAATTGTCGATAGCATCACATTGTTACTGAATAGGTAGGACTGTCAGCCGATATTTCGACTGTCATTTTTGGCATCAAAAATGTTTATATGTATCCAATTGCAAATTAGACGGCCTTAATGGCATCATTACAGCCGTCTTGATTGCTATGTACAATTGAGGTAGGAGCATTTCACCGTCCATCTTCGCATTCCCAGTGAAAATGGTATTGGGGTGATTCCTGGTTCACAATATGGTTCACAATATGGACTCGTAGATATCTCAAGATTAACATGCTTTAATGTTCTGAGCTACATGGGCTATTTAGAAAATTATCATTGATTTGAGTCTTTTACAGATCAGGTTCAGTAATATATCTTCATTGCCACATATTTGATTCATAGATGCAAAGATATCTCTTCAGATAGATGGAAAGATCTATAGCTGCATTTCAGATTGGACGTGGTATTAGATGTCGTTGATTTATGAAGAGAAATCCAATCTAGCAATGCTAGAAATATAGATATCATTGATCCATTCCTTTAACATTATGCTGGTATGGCTTTAATATGTAGATCATACCACAGTTGAAATAACATACGAGAAGCATACAAACAGATACAAAAATATACCAAAAAATATTTTGGTATGCATCCTTCGTATGTGATTCGTAGCGATCGATTTGCAGTATACGCTTCCTTGGAATTGATAACATTCTTAGAATCACTGATAACAGCAACCAAGAAAATTTGTTTGAGAGGAATGGACAGTGACAGCTGAAACCAATGCTGAGTGTTGTAGGTTACTGCTATCGAGGAAACATCAAATGAGGCCTATGATGTCTGCTATGTATTTCTATGGTTTCGTAATGAAGTGTCTGATTGCAACTTGTTGAATTCTGTTCATGCACTGTTGTCCTCGACTGCTCATGCCATGTCATGTAAACTATTGCATTTCTTGTTCACAATAAAATGATCGGCTGCCAAGTAAAGACTTCCGTAACTACTGCTCGGCGAACTCAACAGTGTCCAATGAACAAATCAGCGAAAAACGCGCCAAGACGAGAACCCAGAGATACACCATTCCCTTGCCGATAGCCCACACCGTCGAATACAACGTCAATGCTCGGCGAAGAAGGCTATGAGGGATTCTGCATTCTGCCAGTCCGGCCTGAACGGTGTTTACAACAACGTCGATATCCGATAACCTCGTCAACTGGAACGTTGGTAAATAGGAAAGCTACATTCAGTGACATCAATAGTCCGGCGTTATCTTGCATGCTGTGAATATGATCCACGAAGGTAAAGCTGTCTTTGAGGCAAAACTGACCGTATAAAGACTGAACTCCTTTCAGTTCAGACAGAATCCATGATGCCAGCTTGTGTGTCAGTGATTCAATTGTCGGTCGAGGATAACGACTCCCGATCACCTGTCTGGACAAATTATCACTGCTTCTTTATTACGCTTGAGTGCAATCAATGCGTCGAGATGCCGACGTTGAAGAATGCCAGGCTCAAAATTGGAACGGGAGCAGTTGCAGACGAAGGAGACAAGACTTACTCGTATCACAGCCTCTAGGTTGTCATGAACAGGAGATAGATCTTTCAGTTGATGGGCAATTCCCTCCCCGCAGCATCAAGAGCAATTTTGCCAATACGCTTGGATGGAATACAGAAGTCTAAGCCAAATCGAAGAGCTTCTTTCTCAGCTAGAGTCAAAGTGTGCGACGGTAAATTGAGCAAATGCCTTTCCAGGTCATGAGCGACTGGGCACGGCATATATGACTGGATCACTCGTTTATACCTTGAGACTTCACTTGTGAGCATTTTATATAAAACAGACGATGTAAACTTCACATATCGAATAAATGACTCTAGATCCAAACAGTGTATACGGTCTTTGAGAGAAGAGATTTAAAAACTCATTACTGTCGTAAACGCTGAATTCTAGCCATTGACTAGACAGGCTTGGTCAAACTTTCACTCCATAGATATGTTTTACACAGAAAAATCGCAAGATGCATTAGTGGCAGATATATTTCGCCTGCTATCAGTCGGTGCCGTACGCAGGAATGAAATTTTGTGAACAAGAAGTGAACAATGTTATTTGATACAATGAAATTGGACGGTAAGAGAAGATATGAACCTGGAACAATTTATACGTAAACTATATAATACTGGAAGGCTAAGAAGCAAGCGACATGACAATGATGACAAACCATGAAAAAGAGGTGAAGCTACCATGGCAAAATTAATGATAGCAAAGTCTCCTTCTGTACGCAAAGGTCCGGCTTGTCATGTAGCATGGCCAGCGCTTCAACTATCTCCAAAGACTGAGCGGTTGTGCATTTTCGAAGAACTCTGAAAGAATGCTGAGACTCGTCATAAGTGGCATGACACTCCTGTAGATGTCTTGTTATCGCACTCGGAGGCTGCTTCTTCGATTGTGGAGGGTGTTTTGACTGCTTCTTCAACCATACAGGTAAGTGCTCCCGAATGCGATCAGATAATCTTCTCCCTGTCCTGCTATGTATTTACTTCCGCCAATACAGCTATATCCGTGGATAACATTGTATTGAGACAGTTCAGGGATAGGATCTTTCGAAGAACGCACAGGCACCCGGTAAGTAGAGAAGATAAGTCTCAACCGTGCTGCGCCGTAATTACTCAGTTTACGCGCGAGTTCCCAGCGTGCGAAAGTCCCGTTACGTTGACCAGCAAAAATGTAGCGTCGCGTAAACATTATTCTTCTCAGGACCGTACTTCATCACTTTGGCAGTGGACGACCGGTACTTGTGAATGAAGTCAAGTGGATAGCCGTTGTCGAGTAGGAAGGTCAGTTATTTACTCAGCGTGTCACCCGAACATATGCGTCTTGCCCGAGAGAATAAAGTTTTGACCGAACCGATCGTTAGAGCTAATGGAACATAGCTGTAATAGCTCAAGCCGGTAAAAGTTGACTTTCTATAAATTGAGGTCTCCATCAACTTTCCTTGTGAGTAATACATCAAAGAAATGAAAGGAAGCGCCGTGACACATCTTGCAGGTAAACTGAATGTTGGGATGAAGTTGGTTAAAATTATAAGTAAATAAATATATATAAATTTAATAATATATATATAATAATAATATAATAATAATATTATATATAAATTTATATATAAGCGTCACACCAGCTTCTCTCGACTCAGTAATTAGGAAGCAGTCGCACAAATTAGGAAATAGCACTTCACGGAGTTGTTGAGTTCCAGCTTGTGCGTCGGAGAGCCAGATAGGCATAAAATTGGTCGCAAAGGTGTCGAACTTTTGTGCACTTTCGGAAGTCCGTAAAGTTATGATATGGAGTACTTATGCTCTTTCAGCCGACTTGCACAATTAGTGGTGATCGTCTCAGAAGTCAACAAGTCCTTTATCAACATATTTGATAAAACTTGATAGCGGTTAGTTTGCGACCTTGCTAAGGCTCATCTTTGACGAATTTAGATTCATCGTTCAGGGCTGCGTCACAACAGCTCACCCACGCTCCATTATTCATGCGTTTACTGTTCACACTGTAATCCATGGTTACAATCATTCGCCTTGCTCGCTCTCCCTGCCTGACTTCGACGACCTCAACTACCGTGTCTCTGTGAACCTGGTTGTACGTCCAGGTGTGCATCTTGTACATCGGTAGAATAAGTAGCTATGTTTCCAGACCCACAACTCCTACAAAGTGGTTGAGGAGCATACATCGAGATATAGTGGTTACAAAAGACACAAGTGTCTATCACCTTCATAACGCTTCGGACCAAAGAACAAGAGCAGGAAGAGAGCTACATTGCTGAACATTGAAGCCTGGTGCTATTCCATCACTGTACCCCAACTTACCATCATGCATATCATCAAAACCAAGAGCAAGTTGAGGTACGTCAGCATCATGTCAATCAAGACTTCAGCAGCAAAATCGTATCATAAATAATCAAATCATTGAAATGGAAAATAATGATTTGATAAGCAACTTTTCTGACATTGTTGCTGCTCTGGAATAGGATTATTTCGTAACTTTGACGGATTTTGAATATGTCATTCAAGATAATGCTATTTCACTGTTTATACTTTATCATACACCGTAAATCGCTGGATACGAAAATTACATACAAACATTTACCAAATTCACATACAATTTGAAACTAACATTTGATACGAGATTCTTACATGTTTCCAGAGATCTGGTATGTTTTTCATACGAAAGCATATTTACTTTCGTACGTGATTGGTATGTACCAATACGATCTATTCTATCTGTGACTTGACTGTTTTACGATGAAATACGAGTTGTTGGCATGTTTGATATACGAGACCCGATGCAAATTCGTATGTAGAGCTTTAAATTACTTAGCAAAAAAATTAGATGTGTTGCACACTACTTAACAAATGACTTCTGTCAGTAATATCAGTCATATACATTCTTATCGATGGCGTGGTATTTAGAGCATTTGATCTAGACTCGATTTATTGCTAAATTAATACCGTATGCCATCGTTGCTACTCGCCTAATAACATTAACCCATTAACGCCTGGTGGCATAAAAATATGCCACTAACATTTTTGATTATTGAATCGTGTCTTTGAGGTACAGTATATGATTTTTTTTTCGTATTTCAATATTATATTTTAATCATATTCTTGTAAATATGCATGTTCATTCTGCTGAAATTATTTTTTATCCGCTCGAAATTCAATTTCACTTTATTGCTACAATGGGTACTGGAATTCAGCAAAACGAAGAAAACGGTAAGTCACCACATTTTCAAATATCAAATCTCTTGTGCTTCTGACGTGTAGTAACTGATTTGTAGTATTGAAAAGTACGTCCAGCGGTAAAATGACTATGATTGACTTACTATTTTAGTAGATATATCACTTTCTTACCTACTGGCATATTTATATGCCACCAGGCAGAACCTGCTGAGAATTCATCAATATCAAAAAACAGTGGTTAACAGCTCTTCAGGTGAGATATGGTACCCAATGATGACTTTTTCTTGATAGTTCAGTCAACAAGATGTATTAAGTCATAATTTTCTGGCATTTAAGGCAGTAAACGCTAAGCAGATTAAGATATTGAGCAATATTGAGTTTTATTGCACTATATGCAAGAATCTACCTCTAATAAGTCGTCGAAATAAGAGATGTAATATTCAATTATGATTGGTTAAAATGAAAAGTCTCAAAATGTTTTGTGCTGCTCATAGTCTTGTACATTATCTGACATTTAATCCATGTTTACTAGCTCTAAATTCGGCAAAATGTGAGATTGAAGCCGGTATCATGCAGTCATACTGTATCCATATCTGAGAGAAGCCGAAAAAACCGTGATGTTCGGTAAAGCTTGTCTATTCAGGCAAGGCCTTTCGACCGGCACAGCCAGCCATCGTCAGGCGAATGAATAGGACATTCATGTCACAAATCAGAGCACAAATCACACAGTCAATGAAATGCAGCATGGATACCGGACTAACAATATGAAGTATTGAGTTAAGTGCTACTACTGATATGCTAGGAAAGTAATGAGTAAGAAAAGGAAAAAAAGGAAAAAGTTAAGAAAACCACAAGTCACTGAGGTTGTGCTTAGTGCGGTTAGATGAGGCAAACGTCTTAGACCACCAGGCCTCCTTCACTATTCTCTTTCTCCAGCTCGTGTCTCTATCAATTATCTTCATGCCACTGAAATTTATCTGGTGTGGAGAGTCGACAGCATGTTGGGCAACTTCAGAGCGCATGACGTCGACCTCTCGCACTGCTCTCATGTGTTCCTTTCTTCGTTCCTCCAAAGTACGCCCGGATTCGCCCACATAGCTCCAGCCACAATCTCCCGACCCACACGGAAGCTGGTAAACGATGCCCAGCTTGGTGGCTGGGGCAGGCCGCTTCCTCACCAAACAGGACTGCAGAGTAGTTACTGGCTTCATGCCAACGCGCACATCCACTCTCCTCAGCACGCCTCTGATCTTCTCAGACACTCCGGGTATAAAGGGAATGGAGCCAGAAAACGGTTGCTCTTCGGAAGCGGCAGGGGTTTCTTCATTGCTTGCATTCGTAGGGGGCTTCCACCACTTGCAGCACTCCATTTTCGAAAAGCCATTGGCTCTCAAGGCATCGAAGACAGCATCTTCCTCTTGAGCGACACTCTCATCGGAACAAATGGCACCGACTCTTCCAGATAGACAACGGACGAGTCCCTTGAAAACACCGAGGGGATGTGCAGACTCACGGTGTATGTATCGATTGGTGTGAGTTGGCTTCCGATACACACTGAAACCCAGACCTTCTGACCGTCTATGAATGCAGACGTCCAAAAAAGGTAGAATGCCATTCTCTTCCATTTCCATTGTGAAGTGAATGTTATCGTTCACATTGTTTAAAAGTTTCTTTTTCTTACTCATTACTTTCCTAGCATATCAGTAGTAGCACTTAACTCAATACTTCATATTGTTAGTCCGGTATCTATGCTGCATTTCATTGACTGTGTGATTTGTGCTCTGATTTGTGACATGAATGTCCTATTCATTCGCCTGACGATGGCTGGCTGTGCCGGTCGAAAGGCCTTGCCTGAATAGACAAGCTTTACCGAACATCACGGTTTTTTCGGCTTCTCTCAGATATGGATACAAATCAATCTAGCCGATTATTTGGTGGAATGCAGTCATACTGTTTCAGGAGCTCGCCGTTGTTCACATGTACTACGCACGCTCTATCTATGTGATGCTCGGAATTTTTATCTTATCTAGTTATAAGTGTGCACCCTGTCGCAGGATGTATTGGGAAATGCAGGACTGTCATAACAAGCTTATATTTGATTCAATTTGGTGAGATAGTGAAATATCTACATTTCCAAGACAATACCCAACTTGATCAGAATAATAGGCCTACGAACATGCGACCTTAACTGAATTATCTGAATAAAAAATTTGCTGATCTTGCTCCAGTCGAATAAACTGTTTGCGGTGACGCAAGCATGATTGAATAGGCCTACTATGGCCACAGTTCTTTGAAGCAATTTATAAAAGGAAAACCGATCAGATACGGATACAAGACGTGGTGTCTAAACTAACGACTGGGCTATTGTTTGCAATTTGGCATATATCAAGGAAGAAATGCAAATAGCAATGCAGAATGCGATAAGCGCTTTGGTACATGTGGAAGCTCATTGATGACGTTGATCGATTGTTTACCACGAAGGTTAAAGATTTGCCACTGACATTTTATATGAACAACCTATTTACTAGTATGGCATTGGTCAATCAAATGACTGCCAGTAATTGCGCGTTCGTTGGAACAATACGGGAAAATCGAATTACGAAATCATGTCCACTACCATCGAAGAAAGAATTGAAGAAGAGAGTTCGTGGATCCTCGTTCATTTCCTTTGATGAAGCAAATTAGATCGTCGTCGAAAATGGGCGGATAACTCTTGTGTGTCAATGGTATCAAATTGTTCCGGGCAATTTCCATTGATGTCAGCTGGACGATAGAATCGAATGAGTAGCACTCGAGATCAGGTATGCATGATTGTATGCAATACATTTAAATTCATTTATATTTATACATTATATTTTCCAGGTTGATCTACCGCAATGCATCGGATTGTACAACACCAACATGAGAGGGTCCGACCGAATGGACAAAAATATTGGCAAATATTGAATCAATATCAAATCGAGAAACTGGTACTGGTCAATCATGACTTAGTGCTTCGACGTCACAATATACTACAACGCTTGGATGTCACATCGTATGTCTGGATCGTACATGAGTCAACTAGATTTTCGCAGAAATATTGGCGGTCAGCTCCTTAAGAGGTATGGTAAGCCTCCCCATCAGGGAAAACAGATGGGTGGAATTGCAAACGACGAACGAGTCACAGATGCAGCTCGATTCGACCAAACTGGGCACTTTCTTACGAAGTCATCTAGCGGCAAGCAAGTCAGATGTGCTTCTCAATTTCACTCAGGGAGACCAACGATAGTCTGTGGAAAGTGCAGAGTTGAGTTGCGTGAAAAATGTTTTCAACCATGGCACAGCAGTTAATTTCTTGAATGATATCCCCGACTTATCCTTCGATTTAGAATCATAGCTTTGAGGCATTTGACTTACACCTGAAAAGATTATATTCTGTTTTATATTCATTTATATGGATTCTGGAAACTTTTACATTACAAAAGTCATCATTTTAATACATAGATTATCGTCAAAATCACTTTTCCCGAGGAAACGCCTAGTGGCATAAAAATATACAAGTCTGAACCGGTATCATAACATTTATGCAGAGTCACCAAAACTTATCTATGTGTTATTCAGACTCCTATTGACGAAGATTTGCAAAAAATGAAATCCTAACTTTTAAAACCAACGGAAGGATTTTCGTTCCAGCTTGTAAGGATGAATAGCGGAATCTCGATTGTCAACTCCACCCATTCCCTTTGAATACGACGAACTGGTGACAGACTTTGAATATGTCTCCTGTCCACGACGAGAAACTTCATTTGTTGATGCGGTGTTTGCTGTGTCGATGAAGTAGATGATTTTCTTTCCCGAAGCTTTCCTGTCTGTTGCTTTCACAATGAGGACGTTTCTGTTACGAAAAAATTCTGTACTTTTCACAGGAACATGTCTCGAACAATAGGTGGAGCACGTCGATTTGGCCGCAAAGTTCCAATCATTAGCGTTGTTGCATTCAGAAGGAATCGTCAAAATATAATCTGTCAATAATTATTGACAATCGTCAATAATGTTCAAAATGTAAAATGTACCCTTTATCGAATAATCCTGCCATTAATTCCGCAACAGCCTTTTCGCTGAATAACAAGCTTTGTGATTCAGTCACCTTGATGTCTAATTAGCGATTTCCGTTCGCTGTCGCACAAACCAAAAAGTTGTATCTGTATCCACACGAGCTCTCGCAGACACATTGACAAGATTCCATAGGGAGCCCTTTTTGTAAGGATGTATCTTCGTAACACAGACCGACCTTCCCATAATGGCTAGGAATGCATAATTATTCCCTGTTAAAACATAAGCAATGAGTTTCAGATTTTATTTGATACTGAAATCAGCAAAATCAAGGACCATGCAGAGGCTCTCAGACATTTTGATGACCATCACCTATGACTTTTGTCTGTGTTTATTCATTGACAAGAGTAAGATCAAAGTAAGTAGGCCTATATAAGAGAAGTATGCAATCAAAGCATGATTTTTGGGGACATCTATGATATTACTTTTTCGCCAGCTCTTATAAACAGTTTTATTTGATATCTCAATTGAAAACAGAATAGTATTGAAATATTAAATGGAAGGGACTGAATAGCTATGTCAAAACTATGAATCAGCGAAAAGTTACATAGTTATCCGTAGACGTTTGGAAGACAAAACTATAGATGAAGATCCATTTCTATGATTAGAATGTCAGAGTTTGATTTGGCATAGAATTTAATTGATTGTTAAGGTACTTAAAAGACTACTGTAAACCACTCATTCATCTACACATTGATGTAGTATGGTAGGAAAAGCGAAGATCTCTGGCAGATCTCCGCGTGCCGCTCGCCATACCCCTGATAGCGCAAAACCAGGCAGTGTTGCTAAGAAATATAATTTTATAGGCACCAAATATTTCGCCTGTTAGGCTTCGACTGTGGTGTGCACTGAAGTTACAAGCAAAATTTACACATTAAGTATCGTACGCTAAGAGAACTTTCAATAACATAATCGATTCACAATAACTGACAATAAAAGCTGGTCCCAAATAGACAATAAAAGATATCTCGATTGATAATGACAGAGTTACATGCAATCGGCTGACGTATGCACGTAGGAAGTGCGACATAGATATCATGAAATGCAATCATACAATGCAGTGCTTAAACAGCTAACAGGATAATCAGGTGAGTATCCAGTGTATGTTAAAATGTTACATGATGACTGACATGTAAAATATAGAAAAAATCAAAAAGAAATAAATCAAAAAAAGCATCAAAGAAGGTAAGTATCTCATCTCAAAATACAACGCAGATTCTTATCAGTTTTTTGTGACAAGCGAACATGCACATTTAAATCGTTACATAAATTTTTTCACTAAACTGTTCAGCTTGGATGTACAACCACTTCGGAAAGTGACAAGATTGATCGTGGAATTTTGAATGGGCAAACTTCGATTGAGTCCAGCAGGCAAAAGCGAGTTCAGGCGTTGGATCCACATTCTTTCTTTTTGAAGGCGTCGAGAAAGGGAAAAGCAACGGCTGAACACTAACTAAACAATCATTCATCTACACATTGATGTAGTAGAGGGTTGAGTAGTAGGAAGCAAAAAGCGTCGACCCAACGTAGGTCGACGCATGTCTCACACTCTGCCCCGGTCTAATATACCACAAACTCAAGTACACAGCAGAAGGCGGAATGGAGGCACCAGATATATTGCGCCGTTCAGGCTTCTTCAGTGGTGTAAAGTGAAGTACACACAAACGGAGACATAAAGTCTGCAGTGACAGATAAATGCTCACAATAGCATGATGGTGACGCATTGATTGCACATGACAAGACAGTACACAAAGCCTTGCTGCATAGATATATACACGAGAAATAATAGAGCAGCAGAAAACACATCAAAGGCAATCAATCATTAATTCATAAGTGGATCAAAAGTGGACCTATTGAAAGGCTTTAAATTATCACAAATGCCTTGTCAATGAATGGTTTTGACATACAACAATTGACAGCAATTCAAAAGTCGAAAAGCTCGTAAAGAGTACCAAATAGCATCTTAAAGAAGAAGAATACAAAAATACAGTGCTAAACGATATGCTTATAACCATACATAATACTGAAATGATAAACCAAAAGATAAGTGAGAAGAGTAATGAGTGAAATATTTACATATAATACAAAAAAGGTCATGAATAAATGCTGTAATCATAAACAAAAGGTGGAAGAAATGAATGAAAATGAATGAATAAATTATATTGAAATGAGGAGAAAAAACTAAAACAGTCAGCACGTCTGTTATATAACCATGGCTTAAATGATTAACATTAAGACAATATAGACCTCAAGTTACTGTCAGTTCGGTAAGAAAGACGGATATTGACATCAGAAACTGAGTGACAAGCTTGGCGAATGAAGGAGTTTAGCCTTGCGGTGCAGTTGCCCGGAAAAGTAGGCAAATAAAGAGACGTACCATGTTGGTTGCTCAAACGATTTAGACCTGGAGGAGATGCAGTGCCGAGACGCTTAATCCATCGAGTTTCCTTAGCCAGTCGCTGAGGATCGGGAAAAGAGCGGTCAATGGCTGCAAATCTCAAGCTGGACACAGGGTGCACAGAAGTAAAATGTGGAACAAGGGGAGACGAGGAGCTGACGTTGGCGATGTCACGTAGGTGTTGTCCAATCCTCTGTCGCAGTGGATTTGAGGTTTGGCCTATATAGCGTGCTGAACAATCAATACACTCAATCATATAAACGCAATGTGTGGATGCACAGGTGAGGCTGAACGTAATAGGAAACAATTGACTATGTGTCCTCCCTCTAAGGACAGATCGCTCAGCGGCATGCAGGCAAGCTCCACAGCGTCGGCCATTACATTGCCTAAAACCTGGTTGCCAATGTGGGATAAAGCCGGTTAAGGTCATCACACGTCTTGTCATCGTTCGTATGATGGTTCGGGTGGTGCCCTGGGATCTCCAAATAGGACAAACTTCGCGACAGGTGTTGGTGAAGTCCTCAGCCGTCGAAGAATAAGATGCCCATCTTAGCAATTGTGAATAAATTAAGCCGTTGTAAACGTGCGGAGCGTGATGTGATTTCTGGGGCAGCAGATTATGGGCGGCAGTATCTTTGAAGAAGACACGATGAAGGAGTCTAGTGCCATCAGTGGGAGAGCGGTAGACAGTGAGGTCTAGAAAGCTGATCTGGTCGGGATGTTGGGTCATTTCGATCTGAATATTGGGGTCTTGGTCGTTGAGGTGCCGGTAGAAACTTTGTAAGGAATCAAGTCCATGTGGCCATACCGCGAAGATATCGTCCTGATATCGAACCCAAAGGCAAGGCTGAAGTGGTGAGGATGAGAGAGCGTTTCTTTCCCAATGACCCATATAAATATTAGCAAATGAGCCGCCGAAGGCCTTTCCCATGGCCACCCCTGAAACTTGAAGGTAACACTCATCGTTAAATTGAAAGTCATTGCGTTCCAAGCAGAATTGGAGAAGCTGGATAACACGCTCATCAGGATGTGAAGAATCAGGAGTGCGCGTGAATGCATGTCGAACACGCCTTAGGCCCTCGACGATTGGGATATTTGTGTATAAGGATTTAACGTCGAAGGTGCACAAGATGCTGCCGGTTGGAATGGTCTGACGACGGAGTATAGCGATAAGGTGGCGTGTGTCGAGTAAGAAGCTTGGTAGTTGACGTGCCAACGGGAAGAGGAAGAACTCTATGAAGCGTGCGATGTTGCTCAGTTCAGTGTTCACATCGGCAACGATAGGTCTGCCGGGAGGTATGTTAGTAGATGGCCATGTGGACTTGTGGAGCTTGGGGAGTAAATAAAACTGTCGTTCTTTGGGATTCAGTGGTGCAGACAAGAAGCGGAGCTCTTTTCTATTGATGAAGTTGGTTGAAGCCAGACTCGAGAGCACATCCGACAGCAGTTGTGTATCATCACGTAGTGGTTCATCAATGCTGCGATAAAATACTTCGTCAGATAGCTGTCTGGATCCTTCGTCGATGTAATCGGTCTTGTCCATTACAACCCATCTGCCACCTTTGTCCGCTGGGCGAATGATAACATTTGGATCAGAACTCAGAGATTGTAGACACAGCTTAGCATTTTCGGATAAATTCACATCGGAGAAACAGGAGTGTTCATTGAAAAGACATCCACGCGCGGCAGATAGAATCCTCTGGGAAAGAGAATGTATATGCGGTGGAACCAGACCATGTGGAAGCCATCTCGAGGACAAAGTTCTTCCAAAGCGACAGTCGTTGAAGTTCTGGCCATCGAGTCTAGTGGATCTCCAGTGTAGCTTTCGGACGAAGTCAACAACTCCATGAAAGGCTTGGACGTGGTTACATTGGGTAGGAGTAGGTATGAACTTCGGCGGATGAGACAATAGCTCAAGAAGTGGGAACGAAGTTGGACGATTTGAGGATAAGTTCATTGTTGAATTGAGGAGATGGGGCGTAAGCCTCCCATATATCAGTTTAAATGATTGAGAATTTTGTCATAAACAGCCGCCTTTGTGGCAGGAGACCACTCATTATTGGAGCTTTCAAAAGGAGATGGTGCTGACAAAATTATGCTGTTGGACGGATGCTTGTTTCTTGCGAGAGAAATAAGTTCATGAGCTGTAGCACGTTCAGAAGCGGAGAAAGTGATGGGAAAACCAGATAAAATAACGAATAAAGTGGCGGAAGGGAATAATACATGACACCTTGCTAAAGCACTTTTGAGACTGGTGAAGTTTGTATCCACACGATTTGCTTTGTCAAGAAGACTGAGATGATTTAAACGTTCGCACATTTTGATGGTAAGTGACTTATCCACCGAATCCGTAGAGGGTTCGGCCCTGACGTTTCAGAGAGTAGACGACATCCATGGCGGTGACAGTCTTCCTCTTGGCATGTTCCGTGTAGGTGACTGCATCACGGATGACGTTCTCGAGGAAGACCTTAAGAACTCCTCGGGTCTCCTCATAGATCAGACCGGATGTTATCACGCAGCACTTTGCGATGACGCTTAGCGCCACCCTTTCCGAGACCTTTACCTACTTTGCCGATCTCAGACATTTTGATGACCATCACCTATGACTTTTGTCTGTGTTTATTCATTGACAAGAGTAAGATCAAAGTAAGTAGGCCTATATAAGAGAAGTATGCAATCAAAGCATGATTTTTGGGGACATCTATGATATTACTTTTTCGCCAGCTCTTATAAACAGTTTTATTTGATATCTCAATTGAAAACAGAATAGTATTGAAATATTAAATGGAAGGGACTGAATAGCTATGTCAAAACTATGAATCAGCGAAAAGTTACATAGTTATCCGTAGACGTTTGGAAGACAAAACTATAGATGAAGATCCATTTCTATGATTAGAATGTCAGAGTTTGATTTGGCATAGAATTTAATTGATTGTTAAGGTACTTAAAAGACTACTGTAAACCACTCATTCATCTACACATTGATGTAGTATGGTAGGAAAAGCGAAGATCTCTGGCAGATCTCCGCGTGCCGCTCGCCATACCCCTGATAGCGCAAAACCAGGCAGTGTTGCTAAGAAATATAATTTTATAGGCACCAAATATTTCGCCTGTTAGGCTTCGACTGTGGTGTGCACTGAAGTTACAAGCAAAATTTACACATTAAGTATCGTACGCTAAGAGAACTTTCAATAACATAATCGATTCACAATAACTGACAATAAAAGCTGGTCCCAAATAGACAATAAAAGATATCTCGATTGATACTGACAGAGTTACATGCAATCGGCTGACGTATGCACGGTAGGAAGTGCGACATAGATATCATGAAATGCAATCATACAATGCAGTGCTTAAACAGCTAACAGGATAATCAGGTGAGTATCCAGTGTATGTTAAAATGTTACATGATGACTGACATGTAAAATATAGAAAAAATCAAAAAGAAATAAATCAAAAAAAGCATCAAAGAAGGTAAGTATCTCATCTCAAAATACAACGCAGATTCTTATCAGTTTTTTGTGACAAGCGAACATGCACATTTAAATCGTTACATAAATTTTTCACTAAACTGTTCAGCTTGGATGTACAACCACTTCGGAAAGTGACAAGATTGATCGTGGAATTTTGAATGGGCAAACTTCGATTGAGTCCAGCAGACAAAAGCGAGTTCAGGCGTTGGATCCACATTCTTTCTTTTTGAAGGCGTCGAGAAAGGGAAAAGCAACGGCTGAACACTAACTAAACAATCATTCATCTACACATTGATGTAGTAGAGGGTTGAGTAGTAGGAAGCAAAAAGCGTCGACCCAACGTAGGTCGACGCATGTCTCACACTCTGCCCCGGTCTAATATACCACAAACTCAAGTACACAGCAGAAGGCGGAATGGAGGCACCAGATATATTGCGCCGTTCAGGCTTCTTCAGTGGTGTAAAGTGAAGTACACACAAACGGAGACATAAAGTCTGCAGTGACAGATAAATGCTCACAATAGCATGATGGTGACGCATTGATTGCACATGACAAGACAGTACACAAAGCCTTGCTGCATAGATATATACACGAGAAATAATAGAGCAGCAGAAAACACATCAAAGGCAATCAATCATTAATTCATAAGTGGATCAAAAGTGGACCTATTGAAAGGCTTTAAATTATCACAAATGCCTTGTCAATGAATGGTTTTGACATACAACAATTGACAGCAATTCAAAAGTCGAAAAGCTCGTAAAGAGTACCAAATAGCATCTTAAAGAAGAAGAATACAAAAATACAGTGCTAAACGATATGCTTATAACCATACATAATACTGAAATGATAAACCAAAAGATAAGTGAGAAGAGTAATGAGTGAAATATTTACATATAATACAAAAAAGGTCATGAATAAATGCTGTAATCATAAACAAAAGGTGGAAGAAATGAATGAAAATGAATGAATAAATTATATTGAAATGAGGAGAAAAAACTAAAACAGTCAGCACGTCTGTTATATAACCATGGCTTAAATGATTAACATTAAGACAATATAGACCTCAAGTTACTGTCAGTTCGGTAAGAAAGACGGATATTGACATCAGAAACTGAGTGACAAGCTTGGCGAATGAAGGAGTTTAGCCTTGCGGTGCAGTTGCCCGGAAAAGTAGGCAAATAAAGAGACGTACCATGTTGGTTGCTCAAACGATTTAGACCTGGAGGAGATGCAGTGCCGAGACGCTTAATCCATCGAGTTTCCTTAGCCAGTCGCTGAGGATCGGGAAAAGAGCGGTCAATGGCTGCAAATCTCAAGCTGGACACAGGATGCACAGAAGTAAAATGTGGAACAAGGGGAGACGAGGAGCTGACGTTGGCGATGTCACGTAGGTGTTGTCCAATCCTCTGTCGCAGTGGATTTGAGGTTTGGCCTATATAGCGTGCTGAACAATCAATACACTCAATCATATAAACGCAATGTGTGGATGCACAGGTGAGGCTGAACGTAATAGGAAACAATTGACTATGTGTCCTCCCTCTAAGGACAGATCGCTCAGCGGCATGCAGGCAAGCTCCACAGCGTCGGCCATTACATTGCCTAAAACCTGGTTGCCAATGTGGGATAAAGCCGGTTAAGGTCATCACACGTCTTGTCATCGTTCGTATGATGGTTCGGGTGGTGCCCTGGGATCTCCAAATAGGACAAACTTCGCGACAGGTGTTGGTGAAGTCCTCAGCCGTCGAAGAATAAGATGCCCATCTTAGCAATTGTGAATAAATTAAGCCGTTGTAAACGTGCGGAGCGTGATGTGATTTCTGGGGCAGCAGATTATGGGCGGCAGTATCTTTGAAGAAGACACGATGAAGGAGTCTAGTGCCATCAGTGGGAGAGCGGTAGACAGTGAGGTCTAGAAAGCTGATCTGGTCGGGATGTTGGGTCATTTCGATCTGAATATTGGGGTCTTGGTCGTTGAGGTGCCGGTAGAAACTTTGTAAGGAATCAAGTCCATGTGGCCATACCGCGAAGATATCGTCCTGATATCGAACCCAAAGGCAAGGCTGAAGTGGTGAGGATGAGAGAGCGTTTCTTTCCCAATGACCCATATAAATATTAGCAAATGAGCCGCCGAAGGCCTTTCCCATGGCCACCCCTGAAACTTGAAGGTAACACTCATCGTTAAATTGAAAGTCATTGCGTTCCAAGCAGAATTGGAGAAGCTGGATAACACGCTCATCAGGATGTGAAGAATCAGGAGTGCGCGTGAATGCATGTCGAACACGCCTTAGGCCCTCGACGATTGGGATATTTGTGTATAAGGATTTAACGTCGAAGGTGCACAAGATGCTGCCGGTTGGAATGGTCTGACGACGGAGTATAGCGATAAGGTGGCGTTTGTCGAGTAAGAAGCTTGGTAGTTGACGTGCCAACGGGAAGAGGAAGAACTCTATGAAGCGTGCGATGTTGCTCAGTTCAGTGTTCACATCGGCAACGATAGGTCTGCCGGGAGGTATGTTAGTAGATGGCCATGTGGACTTGTGGAGCTTGGGGAGTAAATAAAACTGTCGTTCTTTGGGATTCAGTGGTGCAGACAAGAAGCGGAGCTCTTTTCTATTGATGAAGTTGGTTGAAGCCAGACTCGAGAGCACATCCGACAGCAGTTGTGTATCATCACGTAGTGGTTCATCAATGCTGCGATAAAATACTTCGTCAGATAGCTGTCTGGATCCTTCGTCGATGTAATCGGTCTTGTCCATTACAACCCATCTGCCACCTTTGTCCGCTGGGCGAATGATAACATTTGGATCAGAACTCAGAGATTGTAGACACAGCTTAGCATTTTCGGATAAATTCACATCGGAGAAACAGGAGTGTTCATTGAAAAGACATCCACGCGCGGCAGATAGAATCCTCTGGGAAAGAGAATGTATATGCGGTGGAACCAGACCATGTGGAAGCCATCTCGAGGACAAAGTTCTTCCAAAGCGACAGTCGTTGAAGTTCTGGCCATCGAGTCTAGTGGATCTCCAGTGTAGCTTTCGGACGAAGTCAACAACTCCATGAAAGGCTTGGACGTGGTTACATTGGGTAGGAGTAGGTATGAACTTCGGCGGATGAGACAATAGCTCAAGAAGTGGGAACGAAGTTGGACGATTTGAGGATAAGTTCATTGTTGAATTGAGGAGATGGGGCGTAAGCCTCCCATATATCAGTTTAAATGATTGAGAATTTTGTCATAAACAGCCGCCTTTGTGGCAGGAGACCACTCATTATTGGAGCTTTCAAAAGGAGATGGTGCTGACAAAATTATGCTGTTGGACGGATGCTTGTTTCTTGCGAGAGAAATAAGTTCATGAGCTGTAGCACGTTCAGAAGCGGAGAAAGTGATGGGAAAACCAGATAAAATAACGAATAAAGTGGCGGAAGGGAATAATACATGACACCTTGCTAAAGCACTTTTGAGACTGGTGAAGTTTGTATCCACACGATTTGCTTTGTCAAGAAGACTGAGATGATTTAAACGTTCGCACATTTTGATGGTAAGTGACTTATCCACCGAATCCGTAGAGGGTTCGGCCCTGACGTTTCAGAGAGTAGACGACATCCATGGCGGTGACAGTCTTCCTCTTGGCATGTTCCGTGTAGGTGACTGCATCACGGATGACGTTCTCGAGGAAGACCTTAAGAACTCCTCGGGTCTCCTCATAGATCAGACCGGATGTTATCACGCAGCACTTTGCGATGACGCTTAGCGCCACCCTTTCCGAGACCTTTACCTACTTTGCCGATCTCAGACATTTTGATGACCATCACCTATGACTTTTGTCTGTGTTTATTCATTGACAAGAGTAAGATCAAAGTAAGTAGGCCTATATAAGAGAAGTATGCAATCAAAGCATGATTTTTGGGGACATCTATGATATTACTTTTTCGCCAGCTCTTATAAACAGTTTTATTTGATATCTCAATTGAAAACAGAATAGTATTGAAATATTAAATGGAAGGGACTGAATAGCTATGTCAAAACTATGAATCAGCGAAAAGTTACATAGTTATCCGTAGACGTTTGGAAGACAAAACTATAGATGAAGATCCATTTCTATGATTAGAATGTCAGAGTTTGATTTGGCATAGAATTTAATTGATTGTTAAGGTACTTAAAAGACTACTGTAAACCACTCATTCATCTACACATTGATGTAGTATGGTAGGAAAAGCGAAGATCTCTGGCAGATCTCCGCGTGCCGCTCGCCATACCCCTGATAGCGCAAAACCAGGCAGTGTTGCTAAGAAATATAATTTTATAGGCACCAAATATTTCGCCTGTTAGGCTTCGACTGTGGTGTGCACTGAAGTTACAAGCAAAATTTACACATTAAGTATCGTACGCTAAGAGAACTTTCAATAACATAATCGATTCACAATAACTGACAATAAAAGCTGGTCCCAAATAGACAATAAAAGATATCTCGATTGATACTGACAGAGTTACATGCAATCGGCTGACGTATGCACGGTAGGAAGTGCGACATAGATATCATGAAATGCAATCATACAATGCAGTGCTTAAACAGCTAACAGGATAATCAGGTGAGTATCCAGTGTATGTTAAAATGTTACATGATGACTGACATGTAAAATATAGAAAAAATCAAAAAGAAATAAATCAAAAAAAGCATCAAAGAAGGTAAGTATCTCATCTCAAAATACAACGCAGATTCTTATCAGTTTTTTGTGACAAGCGAACATGCACATTTAAATCGTTACATAAATTTTTTCACTAAACTGTTCAGCTTGGATGTACAACCACTTCGGAAAGTGACAAGATTGATCGTGGAATTTTGAATGGGCAAACTTCGATTGAGTCCAGCAGACAAAAGCGAGTTCAGGCGTTGGATCCACATTCTTTCTTTTTGAAGGCTTCGAGAAAGGGAAAAGCAACGGCTGAACACTAACTAAACAATCATTCATCTACACATTGATGTAGTAGAGGGTTGAGTAGTAGGAAGCAAAAAGCGTCGACCCAACGTAGGTCGACGCATGTCTCACACTCTGCCCCGGTCTAATATACCACAAACTCAAGTACACAGCAGAAGGCGGAATGGAGGCACCAGATATATTGCGCCGTTCAGGCTTCTTCAGTGGTGTAAAGTGAAGTACACACAAACGGAGACATAAAGTCTGCAGTGACAGATAAATGCTCACAATAGCATGATGGTGACGCATTGATTGCACATGACAAGACAGTACACAAAGCCTTGCTGCATAGATATATACACGAGAAATAATAGAGCAGCAGAAAACACATCAAAGGCAATCAATCATTAATTCATAAGTGGATCAAAAGTGGACCTATTGAAAGGCTTTAAATTATCACAAATGCCTTGTCAATGAATGGTTTTGACATACAACAATTGACAGCAATTCAAAAGTCGAAAAGCTCGTAAAGAGTACCAAATAGCATCTTAAAGAAGAAGAATACAAAAATACAGTGCTAAACGATATGCTTATAACCATACATAATACTGAAATGATAAACCAAAAGATAAGTGAGAAGAGTAATGAGTGAAATATTTACATATAATACAAAAAAGGTCATGAATAAATGCTGTAATCATAAACAAAAGGTGGAAGAAATGAATGAAAATGATTACTCAATTAATGAAAAATGAATGAATAAATTATATTGAAATGAGGAGAAAAAACTAAAACAGTCAGCACGTCTGTTATATAACCATGGCTTAAATGATTAACATTAAGACAATATAGACCTCAAGTTACTGTCAGTTCGGTAAGAAAGACGGATATTGACATCAGAAACTGAGTGACAAGCTTGGCGAATGAAGGAGTTTAGCCTTGCGGTGCAGTTGCCCGGAAAAGTAGGCAAATAAAGAGACGTACCATGTTGGTTGCTCAAACGATTTAGACCTGGAGGAGATGCAGTGCCGAGACGCTTAATCCATCGAGTTTCCTTAGCCAGTCGCTGAGGATCGGGAAAAGAGCGGTCAATGGCTGCAAATCTCAAGCTGGACACAGGGTGCACAGAAGTAAAATGTGGAACAAGGGGAGACGAGGAGCTGACGTTGGCGATGTCACGTAGGTGTTGTCCAATCCTCTGTCGCAGTGGATTTGAGGTTTGGCCTATATAGCGTGCTGAACAATCAATACACTCAATCATATAAACGCAATGTGTGGATGCACAGGTGAGGCTGAACGTAATAGGAAACAATTGACTATGTGTCCTCCCTCTAAGGACAGATCACTCAGCGGCATGCAGGCAAGCTCCACAGCGTCGGCCATTACATTGCCTAAAACCTGGTTGCCAATGTGGGATAAAGCCGGTTAAGGTCATCACACGTCTTGTCATCGTTCGTATGATGGTTCGGGTGGTGCCCTGGGATCTCCAAATAGGACAAACTTCGCGACAGGTGTTGGTGAAGTCCTCAGCCGTCGAAGAATAAGATGCCCATCTTAGCAATTGTGAATAAATTAAGCCGTTGTAAACGTGCGGAGCGTGATGTGATTTCTGGGGCAGCAGATTATGGGCGGCAGTATCTTTGAAGAAGACACGATGAAGGAGTCTAGTGCCATCAGTGGGAGAGCGGTAGACAGTGAGGTCTAGAAAGCTGATCTGGTCGGGATGTTGGGTCATTTCGATCTGAATATTGGGGTCTTGGTCGTTGAGGTGCCGGTAGAAACTTTGTAAGGAATCAAGTCCATGTGGCCATACCGCGAAGATATCGTCCTGATATCGAACCCAAAGGCAAGGCTGAAGTGGTGAGGATGAGAGAGCGTTTCTTTCCCAATGACCCATATAAATATTAGCAAATGAGCCGCCGAAGGCCTTTCCCATGGCCACCCCTGAAACTTGAAGGTAACACTCATCGTTAAATTGAAAGTCATTGCGTTCCAAGCAGAATTGGAGAAGCTGGATAACACGCTCATCAGGATGTGAAGAATCAGGAGTGCGCGTGAATGCATGTCGAACACGCCTTAGGCCCTCGACGATTGGGATATTTGTGTATAAGGATTTAACGTCGAAGGTGCACAAGATGCTGCCGGTTGGAATGGTCTGACGACGGAGTATAGCGATAAGGTGGCGTGTGTCGAGTAAGAAGCTTGGTAGTTGACGTGCCAACGGGAAGAGGAAGAACTCTATGAAGCGTGCGATGTTGCTCAGTTCAGTGTTCACATCGGCAACGATAGGTCTGCCGGGAGGTATGTTAGTAGATGGCCATGTGGACTTGTGGAGCTTGGGGAGTAAATAAAACTGTCGTTCTTTGGGATTCAGTGGTGCAGACAAGAAGCGGAGCTCTTTTCTATTGATGAAGTTGGTTGAAGCCAGACTCGAGAGCACATCCGACAGCAGTTGTGTATCATCACGTAGTGGTTCATCAATGCTGCGATAAAATACTTCGTCAGATAGCTGTCTGGATCCTTCGTCGATGTAATCGGTCTTGTCCATTACAACCCATCTGCCACCTTTGTCCGCTGGGCGAATGATAACATTTGGATCAGAACTCAGAGATTGTAGACACAGCTTAGCATTTTCGGATAAATTCACATCGGAGAAACAGGAGTGTTCATTGAAAAGACATCCACGCGCGGCAGATAGAATCCTCTGGGAAAGAGAATGTATATGCGGTGGAACCAGACCATGTGGAAGCCATCTCGAGGACAAAGTTCTTCCAAAGCGACAGTCGTTGAAGTTCTGGCCATCGAGTCTAGTGGATCTCCAGTGTAGCTTTCGGACGAAGTCAACAACTCCATGAAAGGCTTGGACGTGGTTACATTGGGTAGGAGTAGGTATGAACTTCGGCGGATGAGACAATAGCTCAAGAAGTGGGAACGAAGTTGAACGATTTGAGGATAAGTTCACTGTTGAATTGAGGAGATGGGGCGTAAGCCTCCCATATATCAGTTTAAATGATTGAGAATTTTGTCATAAACAGCCGCCTTTGTGGCAGGAGACCACTCATTATTGGAGCTTTCAAAAGGAGATGGTGCTGACAAAATTATGCTGTTGGACGGATGCTTGTTTCTTGCGAGAGAAATAAGTTCATGAGCTGTAGCACGTTCAGAAGCGGAGAAAGTGATGGGAAAACCAGATAAAATAACGAATAAAGTGGCGGAAGGGAATAATACATGACACCTTGCTAAAGCACTTTTGAG
This sequence comes from Prostheceraeus crozeri, assembly GCA_907163375.1. Taxonomy (NCBI): domain Eukaryota; kingdom Metazoa; phylum Platyhelminthes; order Polycladida; family Euryleptidae; genus Prostheceraeus; species Prostheceraeus crozeri. The sequence goes on from CAJQUW010010010.1 coordinate 38,465, forward strand.
ACTGGTGAAGTTTGTATCCACACGATTTGCTTTGTCAAGAAGACTGAGATGATTTAAACGTTCGCACATTTTGATGGTAAGTGACTTATCCACCGAATCCGTAGAGGGTTCGGCCCTGACGTTTCAGAGAGTAGACGACATCCATGGCGGTGACAGTCTTCCTCTTGGCATGTTCCGTGTAGGTGACTGCATCACGGATGACGTTCTCGAGGAAGACCTTAAGAACTCCTCGGGTCTCCTCATAGATCAGACCGGATGTTATCACGCAGCACTTTGCGATGACGCTTAGCGCCACCCTTTCCGAGACCTTTACCTTCTTTGCCGATCTCAGACATTTTGATGACCATCACCTATGACTTTTGTCTGTGTTTATTCATTGACAAGAGTAAGATCAAAGTAAGTGAGAGAGAGAGATAGATGTATATTTTCCAATTACAATGAAAATCATGGCTAAACATTTGAAAGTGATCGTTATAAGTTACATTCAAGTCAAGTAATACTATAATAATCAGCAAAGTCAGTCGACATGTGTCTGATTGACAATGATAGTTGTCTTTGGAAAAAAACTGTTTCGTCTACGTGTAGTTCGAACAATTGGCTGAATGAAGCGTCCTGAAAAACTGGATTTTGTCGGACAAAAGCTGTGGAGTGGATGTTGAGGGTTATTAGAAGCAATTAACATCAGTTGCATTGACGCGCTTTGTCTGCGCGACCACAAATGATGTGGTGGGCTCGACGCTGAATTCTCTCAAGTAGTTCTTCATCCTTGGCTAGAAGGCCAACTAATACAGGAGAGCAGTATTCTATTATGGACAGAATGAGGCCATGGTAGATGCTCATCAGATTTCTGTGATCTAGAAAAGGTTTGAGGATTCGCAAGGCGTATAGGCGTTTGGATGAGAGACTGCTAATGTACTCGATATGCTTACTCCATTTAAGGTCAGATGTAAGGTAAAGACCAAGAATTTTCATTTCAGATACCAGCGTCAATTCGTCAAGAGTAGGCAAATGTGCATGAGGAGTTCTTGGGATCCAGAGCTGTTTGCATTTGCGAGAATTAAGTTGGAGACCCACAGATGCCGACCAAGTCATCATATTATTGTGCTCATCAATGCATGCTTGAACAGATCTATCTGTTATTGGCACAACAAAAGTGCAGTCATCAATATATTTTACGACAACACTTGAGGAGTTCAATGGGTGCAAAGATGCCACCACTAAATTGAACAAATAGGGCCCGAGGATTGATTCCTGTGGAATACCCGAAGAGACAGGTGCCCAATCACTTCTTTGCGATAACATCCTCACCGATTGAAATCTGTTTTCTAGGTAGTCTGCGATCCATAGAACAAAGCCACGATGCAAGTGGTTATCCATGAGGCAGTTGATTATCGTATCGTGGCCAAGTTGATCGAAGGCCTTTGTAGGCCTATATAAGAGAAGTATGCAATCAAAGCATGATTTTTGGGGACATCTATGATATTACTTTTTCGCTAGCTCTTATAAACAGTTTTATTTGATATCTCAATTGAAAACAGAATAGTATTGAAATATTAAATGGAAGGGACTGAATAGCTATGTCAAAACTATGAATCAGCGAAAAGTTACATAGTTATCCGTAGACGTTTGGAAGACAAAACTATAGATGAAGATCCATTTCTATGATTAGAATGTCAGAGTTTGATTTGGCATAGAATTTAATTGATTGTTAAGGTACTTAAAAGACTACTGTAAACCACTCATTCATCTACACATTGATGTAGTATGGTAGGAAAAGCGAAGATCTCTGGCAGATCTCCGCGTGCCGCTCGCCATACCCCTGATAGCGCAAAACCAGGCAGTGTTGCTAAGAAATATAATTTTATAGGCACCAAATATTTCGCCTGTTAGGCTTCGACTGTGGTGTGCACTGAAGTTACAAGCAAAATTTACACATTAAGTATCGTACGCTAAGAGAACTTTCAATAACATAATCGATTCACAATAACTGACAATAAAAGCTGGTCCCAAATAGACAATAAAAGATATCTCGATTGATACTGACAGAGTTACATGCAATCGGCTGACGTATGCACGGTAGGAAGTGCGACATAGATATCATGAAATGCAATCATACAATGCAGTGCTTAAACAGCTAACAGGATAATCAGGTGAGTATCCAGTGTATGTTAAAATGTTACATGATGACTGACATGTAAAATATAGAAAAAATCAAAAAGAAATAAATCAAAAAAAGCATCAAAGAAGGTAAGTATCTCATCTCAAAATACAACGCAGATTCTTATCAGTTTTTTGTGACAAGCGAACATGCACATTTAAATCGTTACATAAATTTTTTCACTAAACTGTTCAGCTTGGATGTACAACCACTTCGGAAAGTGACAAGATTGATCGTGGAATTTTGAATGGGCAAACTTCGATTGAGTCCAGCAGACAAAAGCGAGTTCAGGCGTTGGATCCACATTCTTTCTTTTTGAAGGCGTCGAGAAAGGGAAAAGCAACGGTTGAACACTAACTAAACAATCATTCATCTACACATTGATGTAGTAGAGGGTTGAGTAGTAGTTCGAGAGAAAATGCGTCGACTGAAATGTCGACGCATGTCTCGCGCTCTGTCGCTGCCCCAATTCCGTCCCGAAAATCAAAAGTCACAAGTTCGGAGACACCAAATATTTCAGCCGTTATAGGCCTTCGTCAGTGGTGAATGACAGTAGGTGTATACATGCATTGGTGATCAAACACAAATATCGATCAGTAGTTGTACAATCGATGCCTGAAGCATAGATATCGTCTAACGATAGAACGCAAAGCGTGCGTGTATTTCAAAGAACAATGTCGTTCAGCTAGTTTACATGATGTGAAAACGGTGAAATCAATGATAAAAAGATTTAAAAGAAATCAAAGAGATAAGTACTAAGTGAGAAGTTAGTAGGCTATCGTAAAACACTGTACATATTGCGATCCGCCCTGTAAGACATGCGTACACGGATATCTGCAGTACGTCGACAAATATCCCTGATAAAAGAGTTAAGACGATCTGTACATTCTCCAGGAAAGGTCACCAGATTGACTGTGTTAATCGGGGCAGAAGTTGCTCTGTTCAACCCTTGAGGTGTAGATGCCCCTAACACTCTGATCCACTTTGATTCTTTCTGCAGTCTGTTTGAGTCGAGGAAACAGCGATCGAAAGCAAAGAAAGATAAGTCATTAATTGTGTGGATCTCAGAAAAGTGCGGGACTAATGGTGATGAGTTGTCACTTGATCTGATGGCACGGAGATGCTGCGCTATCCGTTGTCTGATAGGACAAGAGGATTGCCCAACATAGCGAATTCGACACCGGCGGCATTCAATAAGGTAAATGGTGTGGGTTGATGCACAGGTCAAATTATAGCGGATAGGGAAAAGGCGTGAGCTGCTGATTGTCCCGTATACTGATGTCTCAAAGGCGAATGGACATGTGGAGCATCTCGGACCATCACATTTCCTGAAACCAGGGCGCCAGTCGATGGCTAGACCCGTGAGAGTGAAGACCCTCTTCTTCGTATTTCGTATTAGCGATCTGGAAACACCAGTAGATCTCCATTTGCGTGTAACTTCGCGATACGTGTTCTCGAAATCCTCTCTGGTGGATGAGATGACACTCCATCGAAGAAGCTGCGAATAAATCACAGCCGCGTGGACATGGGGAGGATGGTGTGATTCGCGTGGTAGGATGCGATGGCATGCTGTCTGCTTAAAAGCCACCCGATGTTGAAGTCGCCGACTGTCTGCCGAAGGCTTGTAAATTAGGAGATCGAGGAAATGAATCGAAGTCTGATTGTGATTCAGAAGGAGCTGGATATTGTGGTCTTGTGTGTTCAAGAAACTTAAGAACTCTCGCAGAGAATCAAGACCATGTCGCCAAATCATGAAAATGTCGTCTATGTACCGAACCCAGAGGTCTGGTTGCAAAGGCGAGGATGATAGGGCAACGGATTCCCATTGGCCTAAGTAAAGATTGGCGAAAGATCCACCGAAAGATTTGCCCATTGCAACTCCTGAAGTTTGCAACCAACGTTGAGAGTCACAGAGAAAATCATTTCTGGTTAAGCAAAGACGTAGGAGTCTCAGAATTTCACTATCAGGGCGTCGTGCATCAGGATGGCGGATGAATGCATTCGAAACGCGCGAAAGCCCTTCATTAATAGGTATATTTGTATAGAGAGATTTCACATCGAATGTACACAGTAATGAGTCTGCATGGAGAACGTGCCGTCTCAGGATAGCTATAAGATGTTGCGAGTCTGAGATGAAACTTGGGAGCCGACTTGCCAATGGAAATAAATAATATTCAATATACCTGGCGATGTTGCTGGTATTTGTACTTACATCCGCTATGATAGGTCTACCTGGTGGCATGTTCGGGGAAGGCCAGTCACTCTTGTGAAGCTTTGGCAGCAGATTAAAACGTCGCTCCTTTGGATTCATGGGTGGAGTGAGGAAGTTGAGCTCCTTTCGATTGATGAAACCGGAGGTGTGGAGGCGATTCAAAATGCTGTGAAATTCCTGATCGTCGTATGAAGTGAGATGATCTAGCGGCCTGTAAAAATCGTCGTTGCTCAGCTGATTGCGACATTCACCATTGTAGGCTATGCTGTCCATAATCACCCAGCAGCCACCTTTGTCAGCGGGACGGACGACAATGTCTGAATTATTACGTAACTGATTTAAACAAAGTCGCTCTGAAGCAGATAAATTGTATCCATGGAAGCACTCGTGCACTTGGAAAAGTATCGAACGTGCTGCAGACAAAATCTGAGAAGATAAAGTTTGATAATGAGCAGGTATCAAACCACGAGGGGCCCAAGCCGTTGATCTTTGCCGGCCAAAGCGGCATGAATTTGAAGAGGGACGATCACGGAGGACTATGTTCCATTGTAATTTCCGAACGAAATCGACAACATAACCAAAGAGCATTGAGTGTTGACATCTTTCCGGCTGAGGAATAAATGCTGGGGGATGTGACATCAGTTGCAAAAGCGGAAAGGAAGTTGGTAGAGTAGATGATAAATTGTGGAGAGCGCTTAACATTTGGGACGTAAGTCTCCCGTAAGTCAGTTTAAATGCGCTGTAATCTTGCTGTAAACTCTGGCCCTTGTCGAGTAATCCCAAACATTTCCAGAGGAAATAAATGGTGATGGGGCTGTGAGGATAATAGATTGGGAAGGGTGTTTCGCCCGTAAATTGGATGCTAACTCCTGCGCTGCAGAGCGTTCAGGATAAGAGAGCCAATCAGGGCAACCTGGCAAAAGAACGAAGAGCGTAGCAGACGGATACAGCTGATGGCAGCGAGCCAGAACACTTTTGCAACATGTGAAGTTCGTGATAAAGCGGTTGGACCGGTCGAGGAGACTCAAGCAAAGGAAAATTCTGGTGATGCCCTGATCAGCTGGAGAGCCGCGTATCAAAGAGCGAATGGCCGATAGGCGACCGTTTGGGAGTGTCATTAAGCGACACCGGCTGTCATTGAAGTCATCTAGATTTGAGTCACCAAAAATGATGCATGTTGGAATAGGTGCACCCAAAGCAGGGGTTGGAGCAGCCGAGGGCACGGTTGGAGCGGAGACATCTGCAGAAATAACAGCACCAGCAGCGTCGGAAGTAACAGCGGAAACAGGGGCCGAAGTAGTCATGGGAGCGGCAAGAGCGGAGTCTGACGAAGGAGTCTCAGCACGGGAAGCCGAAACTGACACAGCGGAAGCACAGACAGGAGCAATTGGAGGAGCGGCAAGAGCGGAGTCTGACGAAGGAGTCTCAGTACGGGAAGCCGAAACCGACACAGCGGAAGCACAGACAGGAGCAGTTGGAGGAGCGGCAAGAGCGGAGTCTGACGAAGGAGTCTCAGTACGGGAAGCCGAAACCGACACAGCGGAAACACAGACAGGAGCAGCTGGAGTAGTGGCAAGAGCGGAGTCTGACGAAGGAGTCACAGTACGGGAAGCCGAAACTGACACAGCGGAAACACAGACAGGAGCAGTTGGAGGAGCGGCAAGAGCGGAGTCTGACGAAGGAGTCTCAGTACGGGAAGCCGAAACTGACACAGCGGAAACACAGACAGGAGCAGTTGGAGGAGCGGCAAGAGCGGAGTCTGACGAAGGAGTCTCAGTACGGGAAGCCGAAACTGACACAGCGGAAACACAGACAGGAGCAGTTGGAGGAGCGGCAAGAGCGGAGTCTGGAGAAGGAGTCTCAGCACCGGCGATTGAGCTGTATGCAGCGGGAGTAGAGACTGAAAAAGTTGAAGGAGCAGCTTGTCGAGGTGCAGGGTTAACAGCGACCTCCGCATCACATGAAGTTGATCCTAATCGTTGATGTAATCGGATATCGGACAGAGCACGATCAAGAACTTCATTCGAGAGTCTTCTACCGATCTGCTTTCTTGCCCAGCGACAAACAACGGAAATTGATCGCTGAAAGACTTCGTCGGGCATTGGATGATTGCTCATCAAAGACACAGTATCACGTAGAATCTTTGTGTAGTGGTTTCTCAAGATGCTGATACTTGAAGTCAGCCAGGAGTCAGCAATGTTGGTCGATGAGTTCAAGAAGGCTGTATTTGGGAAAGCAGGAGTGAGCAAATCACGAAGACGGTCTCTGGTACGAGCAAGAGATGGCGGGTGACGTTGTTCAAGGTTCTTTAAATGATGAGAGCACTTGATGAGGCGAAAATGTGCCTTCGTGAGGAAAAAGTATGCCGAAGGAATTGCGGCTTGAGTTTGATATGACTTGTCTGTGTTTATTCATTGACAAGAGTAAGATCAAAGTAAATATATAAGAGAAGTATGCAATCAAAGCATGAGTTGTGGGGACATCTATGATATTATTTTTTCGCCAGCTCTTATAAGCAGTTTTATTTGATATCTCAATTGAAAGCAGAATAGTATTGAAATATTAAATGGAAGGGACTGAATAGCTATGTCGAAACTATGAATCAAGGAAAAGTTACATAGTTATCCATAGACGTTTGGAAGACAAAACTATAGATGAAGATCCATTTCTATGGTTAGAATGTCAGAGTTTGATTTGGCATAGAATTTAATTGATTGTTAAGGTACTTAAAAGACGACTGTAAACCACTCATTCATCTACACATTGATGTAGTAGTAGTAGTAGAAGTGTTTTATTTTCTCAAAATGGTAATCCGAAATTACAGCATGAATTTATATCATAATGTTCCAAACTAAAAATAATCGAAATAGATTCACATTCAAATTACTGCTTGTTTAAAAGTAAAGTTGTATAAGGGACAAACGAAGATTGCCGGTTAGCGCCTCTACAAGCCGGAACACAAAGTTTTTGGTTTCTCGAGGATAAGATGTGGGGTAGAAGCTCATTTATGATGTGGCTTTTGTCGTAGAGAGCTTGCAGAAACAGCTTCTTTGCGGCGTTTTGTCGTCTTTCACTTAAGATTGATTTTGTGTAACCACAGCAACAAGAACCATTTGACTGCATAATAAAATGTGCTCTTCGATCGACACTTCGCAACTTCTTTGTTAGTTTCGAGTTGAGTCCAACAAAACAGGGGCAAGCATATTCCATAACTGAGCGGATTGTACATGCGTAAATGTGATGCAGCTCTTCGGGACTTACCAAAGGTCTTAATATTCTAAGAACATGTCTTCTTTCGTTGGCCACACTTGAGACATGGTTGATGTTACATTTCCACTTGAGATCGGAAGTGATGTTGAGTCCGAGAATTTTCACATAGTTTACTTCTGAGAGCAAGTACTGTGTTGACTGCGGAGGAAAATTTTTCTTTTTGCATAAAACCAAGCTAGATTTTTCTATGTTGACACTCAAACCGTCGCTTTGACACCATTCCTTGAAACCCAGAATTTTGTCGTCTATTGAATTTTCACTTGTCGAAGAGATAGGACATACCATAGTTACGTCGTCAGCGTACTTAATAACTTTAGTACTATCACATTTGGATTTGAAGTCACTTATGTATACATTGAAGATGAACGGTGCTAGAATTGATCCCTGAGCAACTCCACAGATCGTATGGAAGCGATCTGAGACACAGTCACCAACCCTCACCTCACCTCACAACAACGATTGTCCATATAGTTCTTGAACCAAATTACGAAACCAGAGGGAAAACCCGCATCCAAAAACTTTCGCACAGTGATTCGATGGTCGATATTATCAAATGCTCGGCTAATGTCGAATGTCAGATGAGCAGTACCACATGTAGAGTCGGAGTCCTGAGACTTGGTTACATGATCAAGAATTGTAACTAATGCGGTAGTTGTTGATACCTTCTTCCTGAAGCCATGCTGATTTTCTCCGAAAGACCGCTCAAAATTTGTGCGCAATTTCTGGACCATGATTCTTTCAAGAACCTTAGGAATAGTTCGCAAGATGGTTATTTGCCTGAGTTTTGTTAGCTGAGCCGGATTTGTTTTAGGGATGGGAGTAATCATTTCCTGCTTCCACTTTGTCGGAGTTATACGACTGGTAATTGAGTTCTGGAGAATAGAAGTTACAGGATATTATGCTATAAACTTTGCTAACTCAGAATAAAATCTAGTTGGAATGTCATCAGAGTGGTAGGACTTTTTCACATTCAAACTTTGGAGATGGTAGTCAACTTGGCTGACAGCTATCATTGGATTCCACCCATCGTCTTGGAATATGATATCCTCCTTGCGATCATCCCTCTGCAGTGCCTGAATATGATCAGCAATTTTGTTTGCCAGAATCAACTCTCCACCTTATGAGGATATGAGATCTTCCAATCCACCGCTTGATGCTTTACCTTTTACAGTGTTAACGAGTTTCCAAAGACCGTTGGTTGTCGTTTTTAATCTTTCTGCCCAAATTTGTTTCGCATTTTTGATTTCCTTTTTTACTTTGTCTTTAAAATGATTAAATCTTGGCCAGTCCTTGCACCTGTAGCATTACAGCGTTCATTTATCAAATGCTTAGTTAGTGGAGTCATCCACTCTTTGTCATTTGGGGACATTTTGACCACACGTTGAGGAGTACAGAGCTCAATTTGTTTCCATATTAAACCAGAAAACTTCTCCCATTGTAAGTCGGCATCCTCTTCGTTGATAACGTCGGACCAATCTTGCTCACAGACAGACTCCTGTAAGTATCGGACATTAGACTCACGAAAATCATAGAGACACTTTCTTGTTGTACGATATTGTGGCTCAGTACATTCTGGGGTGACTGTTAGTAAACAGTGGTCTGAATTTCCAATTAGAACATCATATGATACATTCCCCGAGTCGTATTCGTCGCGAAGGTTAAAAGTTATCAGCATATGGTCAAGAATGTTACAACCCCTCGTTGGATAAGTAATGAAATCTATTAAGTCAAGGTCACTGCATAGGCTTTTTGTCTTGAATTGGTTAAAGTCACCCAGTACAATGCAACGATAAAATGGTCTATTGACAAGAAAAGTATCCATGTCTCGACACAACATTCTATGTATCTGTTTGAGTTCATCAGAAGTGCAGGATGGTGGAATATAAATGCATATGATAAAAAGATTTAGATCTGACAATTCAGCAGAAAGAACTTCCCATTTGAGTTCTGGATCGTTGTCCTTTATATTATGGCAAGGTATGTTGTTTTTCTCATATAAAACGATGCCGCCGCCTCTCCGCCGTGATCTGTCATTTCTAAAACATGTAAAACCTGGAATACATATCAAACCATCCTCTATCTAAGAATTCAACCAAGATTCGGTGATACATATTACATGTGGATTCTTAGCATTGACTGAAAGTTTTAATTCGTCGATTTTCGGTAAAAGTGAACGAATGCTTGTAAATAGTACAACGGGAACCGAGAGCATTTTTCCACTTCCACTACCATAACACAACATAAAATCACTCATTGAATATCCTGCGGTATTTCAAAGATTTTTACGTCATTGGCATATATAGTATCTCTACGTATATTCACCCGTTTATCGCGATTTCCCGGTTTTCTCCTCTCCTCATCACGTCTCTCTCGGAGCAGTTTGTTCTGTTTCTGCTGGATGGGTGTCAAGTCTGGATTTATGTAGATATGTTTCAGAGCCGGATGTTTGTATAGAGCTTTAGAGGCTGAAAGAATTTCTTTCTTCTTAGATAACTTCGAGAATGATAAACCACTCATTCATCTACACATTGATGTGGGCGTTATATGATTGCTTCCCTATATTGATGCATTTGGCAACTTTTGCCCACTGAACACATTGTAATATTTGTCTGGAATCTACAAATACTTCATCTTCTTGTTGATAACTAGTTGTACATACATTCATTGGTCAGTTTTAAATTTCGATTCACTAAAATGATCACTAAAATATCGATATGTCACTTAAATGATTGATTCTTAGTTAGTGACTGGTGTGATGCAAATAAGGAAAAATTATGAATGATGTTCCTGCCTTAAGCTGCAGATACTTTGTATTAATTGCATTTGAATATACTGAGCAATTAACACAATAGTTCCTCGGCTTCCAGCAAATCACTGAAAAATATAACTATATTCACAACAGAAAATGGAAAGCAACAGGAAACATTCAGATGCAAATGAAAACAGTTGGGACAACGGACACTTAATTAAGCAAACGTAGATTTGATTTTTTCGGTTGGAATATTATAGGCTGTCTCAATTCACAAAAGGTCTTCAAACGGAATTTATATCATAAAGCTATATAAAATAAACCAACGTTTCGCCTTTGGTTTGATCACTTGTGTTAATTAAAATTCGAGTGCTGTACATTCGAATTTATATCTGGACGTTGCGAACAAATATCAGTTAATTCCACCGCACATGTGCGTCTGACATCGGCATTAACACTTAAATAATAACATATTTAAACACTTTGAGTAAGATGAGGAAACCGACTCAAATTGATGATGCAGCAATTTCCATGAAATTAAATTTTGAAGGTGACGAAGCCTTTACGGAAATTGTCATGATAATTTTGATGATAATGGTTCATAAAGACTCATAAATTCATGAATGTATATTCGTACAGGAGGTGATAGGTGAAGTTCAAACTATGATAATATCAACAACATTGGCGTTGGAAGGCCGTAATTGTTATTAACTTGGTGTAGATGACCTGTCTTCGCCTTATTTTTATGTATAGAAAAAAACTTGCCACATACTTTGCTGCAATCCACAAGAACAACCTCAACAGAACAACAACAGGATACCGCTAAAATTCCTAATTGATGGTCGTTGTCTGTTGATTGCTAAATCTATCAAAGGAAGAAAAGAACTAAAAGAATTAGAAGAGAGAATATTAGAATTGGAATACAAACTTAATTTTCCTGTTCTTTCCACTCAAACTGTGGAAGCTAAACTTGCAAATTATTGAAAATATGCTCCTATGACGATTGTGTGAAAAGACAGACACATGATTGAAGCTTTCATATTACGAAAGAAAATGGTTTTGGTTGTGCAGCGAGGATAAGCGTCTACACCAAATTCAGATTGAAAGCAGCGGATAAGTCGCGTATACCACGGAGAGGATCGCTAGTCCCATTACAATCCACCCTTCGAAAGGAGAAAGGAATTCATTCAACCAATGTCTTCGAATTTGGATTTAATATCTGAAGAATCGAAAACAGATATCGACAGCGAGTCTCAAGAGTCAGATCATCCAAGCGATCGGTCCATTAAAACTAGAAGAAAATATCATAAGAAAAATGCTGCTACAAAATTAGTGGTATCTTCAAAGTTATCAACTCGCAAGGCAGTAAATGTGTCATCAACTGTCAGAATCTGGAGCAGACAATCTCACACCCACACAGTCCAACATGCATAGTATGCATCAAAGAGGCGAGAAAACTTCAAGATGAAATGAAAGAGACTTTGAGTGTAGAACATTGGTCATAAGTTGGTCATAAGTTTTATATGCAAACTTTAATGTCATCATCCACCATGACTCCTTGGTCATGATGGTCATCCACGAAGCTTTCTATATTATGTCAGTTGAAGAAATTTCTAAGCAACAAGGAACTTGTTCAAATTTATATACACTGCATGCGAAGCATTATGGAATATTGTGCACTACTCTTCTAAGAATTAAGTGTTGGTCTATCCACCAAACTTGATAAGATTCAGCGACGTGTTCATCGAATTATTTGTGACAGTTGGCATTGTAGCTGCAGCAGCTTCATCCCTCTATCGTATCGACGGAAAATAATTTCATTTCGATTATTTTTGAATATTGTGGAAGATTCTTAGCATCCGCTTCGCCACCTACTACTGTCTATAATGATTCATTCTGGTCAATTCTAACTGCCCATTTCACGAACATCCCTAAACCAACGGACAGTATCATGTCATTAGAAACCAAATGCTTACAATCGGCTGCACTTTGATAAGCGGCTTTGCGAGGCAACCTTGAGTACTGAAGACAAACGTCAATCTATCTCAAGTTTGAATACTCTAAGCAATTAGTAGGCCTAGATAACATGAAATACAATTAATTCAATGCAATAGTTATTGAAACATCTAAACGTATTTGTAGGTAGAAAAAAAGCTTCTTTACGGTAAAGATGTTATTTCAGTTATCATCTATAGCATTTTATTAATTCCTCGCTCACCTTATATTTTCAATAATGCTTTGGAAAATCTGGCTCTTGTCACAATGCACAATGCTAGTCACTGTTCTCTAGTCAGCAGATTAAAGAGAGATAATAGAGTGAATACATGAGATAATAAAAGTGAACGACTTTATGGTATATTCATCGATAGATTTTAGTTATCACTAATGAGTAGCATTACCTGATAAAACAATTCAAAATGTCCCTTGACCATCATTCATTATACTGATATAAGTTTGATTCGTTGAAGAAAAACGGATTGTTCACATACACTGATGTGTTATCAGTTGAATCATTGTCATTTTTGTAGAGCTGAGTATACTCAAGGACTTGCTGCTCAATGTTTCTAAGAATAGGATAATGACAATGCAAAGCATTATCTCTCATCTATTATTCTGTATTTGCGGCGAGTTTTCTTAGAAATATCATTCCAAATACTACCAGATGAACTGTAAGTCTGTAGATTCATTAAAATGTCAGCTCCATCTACATAATAAATGGGGAGCTGTGCATAAATGGTCTGTTCACACCGTAGAGTTGGATTCGGGGCGGGCCGTAGCCCGCAGCCCGTAGGCCGGTTTTGCTACTGCTGGGTCCGTGGGCCCTGCTTTCTGATCTTTCACAGTAATCTGCAAAACAACAAAACTAAATGAAGAAAAAAATAATGACTGAATTGCGATTGAATTACGAAAGTTTTTCATAATTTGAAATGAAATCACATTATCGAACACTTCATTCCATAATATCTTGAAATTGATATTTCAACAACGCTTATCACGGAATAACACAAACATACTTAGTTCATCCATAGGTGATATTTTGATCGTGTTCGAGCAATCCGAGAATATAATCAAATGGTTTAAGGGTGTAGTTCGGCCATATTTCACACATCGATGGCAGCTGCATCCCTAATCCCAGTTCGCCACATGATTTCATCAAATTCATTAAAATTGAAGCGCAGTAATGTATCAAAGTTTCGTGATATTTCGTCATCACGGACACCTTCAATTGGGTCAACGAGCATGCAAAGATTATAGTCCGGCAGCCAGAACGAGTTTCTGCAGGGAACGAGGCCGAAAATGAGACTTTCACAGAATGATGTACACGATATGCCTACTACGAATCTGCCCGTCTGCCGCAAAGTAAGTTCCTCTTCTTGTCAGACAGTATCAAAGAAAAACACATGTAAATCCAATGGGACGCAGATTGCAGTTTTTGTCTAAAATGAAACTTTGTATGTTTTGTATGATTAAGTGAAAAATACCAAGCCCAGAGTCACAATTTTTGGAATGGAATGTCTTCAGGTCATTTCCGATGATGTGTATGTGCTGTTATCATGCATCTGATCGGCAATGTATGTGAGAATGTGGTTGAATGTGGACAAAGTTGCTCAAAATGTTAGTGTTTGCCGACATTAGGAGGCTCGCCATACCTAAGTGTGTTTAGCTTTGTAGACAAGGGTGCATGAAGATGAAAGGAAATGACCTGAAGATATTATATGTCAAAAATTGTGACTCTGGGCTTAGTACTTCCCAGTTGATAAACGAAAACAACAAATTTCATTGATCCTGTCTGGCAAGAAGATTCGGCAGACGCAACGATTCGCCGAAGGCATAGTACAAGAAAAGTTTAAGTCACATTACAAGAAAAATGTATATATTACATACTACTGTTATATAACTTCTTCAGTTATACCATTCGTGAACATTTCTTTTTGATGTGTGGTATTTAACTAGATTAGATTTATTGTGAACTTTATGCTGTATGTCGTCGCTGCAACTCGCCTAGTAACAATAACAGGACGCTTAATTGGGTACTTCTATTTTAGGAACCAAGTTGATTAACATCAATTCATTTAAACTATATCTTTTGTGTAACCATGTTGAGTTATATATCTCAAACATAACTATATTTGCGTTCATGAATTATAATGTGTTTTTATTTCGGATTGATAATATTCTTAGTTCCAAAATTCCATAATGGAATTTTCCATTCAACCTTGTTGATGGTTGAATGCTTATTGATTATTAATGAAATGCCTTATACTTGCATGTATTAAAATTGAATTCAGTATTGTAAGTTTGACTCTTAAATATCATTATCTCACTACTTACTAAACAGTAGCAACATTAGTGTGATCTTTATTAACGCTTAAGAAACTACTCTTGAGGTTGATCATGAAAGTACATAATATAAACCCATCGAATTGATAATTCAACAGACATTATATCTCCTAGACTGTCATGACACTGAGAATCTGTAAAATACAATCATTCCTTCTGCATAACAATCCTTATCAGTCAATTCCGTTGCAATTTCTTAATTAGGAAATTTGCATATCTCACATTTGTCAACAATTAGCAATTATGTCCCCCTCGAGTTCATTTAATAAACTCGAAAGTGTATACACATTGGGGATTTAATAAATGCGGAGTTACCACTCTACCTAATATATCTACTCTATGTTATAGACCGTCATTTTTCGATGAAGTAAGGCAAAATTATCACATTACCAATAAGGCCATATTACCATCATTGAAAAACACAAAAAACTTCCGCAATTAATTCGGCTTATTCACATTACATGTACATTATTCATATAGATTTTAGAATGTAAAATACAGTCCCTTAAAAGACAACAACTTAGTTGGATACAATGCTGCTGAATACACTTACAAGTATAATTATACCATGTATTTTCACAATGTACAGCAGTCCTTAAAATTACGCTCAAACATACTCAGTAAAAGAATTTTCAACATACTGTACATATTTCTGCCTTTTAAAATTGGTGACCCGCGAGCCCTCTATCCTAACTTGGTTGCCCACCATTATGGATGAGCAGACTTGCCGTTGATTTGGAGAAACTGAGCGGACGTCATCTAGTGAATTCAATCTTGAGACCTCGATCATTTTTAGGCGTTCGAGATCTTGAGATTACAGTGCCAAGATCTCGACTATTTGAGATTAGACACTCTTTTATACACTTAACAGATGAAAATTAATGCTACATCGAATTGCTTGTTAGGGCATTAGGTCAACTGCCGACGCCAAATGTATCAGTATTCCCATACCCTCATACAAAATACCATCTGAAAGGTAAGGAATGATCTGTTCTTGAAGATGCACAATGCTTAATGCTGTACTTTTGAATTGCCTTTTAAATGGCTGATAACTGTGGTTATCAGTCATCCAATCATGTTGACTCTGTTGAACATAGATGTTAAACAATTATTTCAAGTCAACAGATACTGCATGTCAACTCAATGCTGCATTCAAATACCTATTTCTTTCCATTGGAATGTTTGTTACTCTTGCATATCATTCAAGCAACCATAATTGATTTTCATTAATGATTTTTTGTAGAGTTTACATGTTTTCATTATATTTCAAAGCGACGATAATGGATTGTCCTCTTTAATGACACGATAGCATCATGACGAATATTTACAAACAATATTTACTCAGCTACCGGGCTACCGGTCAAGAAATTGGTCGGACAATGTGTCACCAACTGCAACAACGGCTGCACTAAAAGTGACTTGACCAGTAGCTGCTACGATTCAAATTTTGAAGATGCATATATCAAACGAATGAACATATGATGAACATAGACATATGGATATAGAATGAACATAGACATCATGAAGATATCGAAGAATGCGTAAAGTCTTTGCATAAAGTCTTGCTACAAAACATGATGCACTGCATCATCATATCTATGTACAGAGTCTATCATTATTTTGATGTGATGCCAGAACAGCCCCCGCGATGAAGGCTTCACAGACTTCATACACCCCAAACATATATACACTACACAAAAATGGCATCACGATCGGAAAAAGCACATCGAGTAATATTTCTGATGATGACTACAACTCATCGAAACGAGTCATCGAACGATCAGTTTTCTTCGATGCCTTCCAAAAGGCAGAGCTTAGTTACCGGTCGACGTTTGGCACTGTCTAGAGATCTTACCTCAGCTGATCTCACCAAATCATCGTGCCCTGTGTGCACACTGTGAAAGATACCGAGCGGCCACTGTCCTCTGGGCAATGCTTCATCCATTATGAGCACAATATCCCTTCTTGAATGTTCCGACGTTTCCGCCACCAACGATGTCGAGATTGCAGGAGAGGCAAATACTCCCGAGTCCAGCGCCTCCAAAACACATCGGCGAGAAATTGAGCGCACTTCCATCTTTTTGTGGGGCTTAATTCTTTCTTTGAAAACATGTGTTGAGGACAGCAGTGATTTGATCGCAATAACAGAATTTTCGACGGTGTGAGCGCATCGGGATCACGAACATCAGACGATAGGGGTACTAGAGACCTGTCATTAAGAATTCTTTCTACCTCAATAAGAAAGGTAGCTAAGCTCTCATCACTAAGAATTTGTCTACCCACTAACGATCTCAGTATCGATTTTGTAGACCTTATCATGCGCTCCCAGACTCCACCTTCATGAGGTGCGGTGGGAGTTACGAAACGCCAATCGATTCCACGTAACAGCAAATTACTGTGAATCTTCTTCTGATCTAGAGCCTTAAGACCTTCCTTCAACTCACGATTAGCTCCTACGAATCCCTTCCCATTATCACTAATAATAACTTCAGGTTGTCCTCGGCGCGCAATGAATCTAGAGACTAGAGAGACAACAAAGGAAAGAATCAGTTCTAAGGCTATGTGACATTTCTATATGCACAGCTCTGCACGAACGACATGTAAAAATACAACCATATCTCTTCATCATTTTTCGATTACAGCGCACAGCTAATGGACCGAAATAATCTACACCTACGAATGTGAAGGGAGCTTTATCATTTGACAATCGTTCTAACGGTAAATTTGCCATTTGCTGAGGAAGAGGCTTCAGAAGATTGCGCTTGCATGTAAAGCATTTACTTATCACGCGTTTCACACTTGAAAGACCTTTCAGAATCCAAAACCGTTCCCTCAAATTATTCAGAACGTGCTGAGGTCCAATATGACCATCTTTTTCATGACACCTACGAATCAATAAATCAGCTACGTGATGACGTTAAGATAAGACGACTGGATGCATCGTCTCGTAAGATAATTTCGCGTTTTGCAGTCTTTCTCCGACGCATATTAATCCGTTAAGTAATATAGTCCGGGAGCCAGCGTGAAGTTGTGCAGGGAACGAGGTAGTACATAAAACTTTCACATAGCATAGTACACCTCTAACCTACTGCAAAACTTCGCGTCTGCCGGATCAGATCATTTGCTTTTAAGAAATAGAGAGGATAACAAAATCCTATGTATTTCCAATGGTAAAATTGTGACATTTAAGGTGCTGACTCCATTTTTTCGAATTTTTGCTCATAAAAGTTACACAAATTGGTATTTTGTTGAACTGGTTATTATAGAAATCATCTACAGATGATGATCTTTCAAATGAGCTATCATTCAGTGACAGAGGATGAAGTAAAGTGTACAAGCAGACACTTTTCGTTGGTGTAACTGCAAATTTTAACATAGAAATTTCAGGAAAATTGTTGATATACTCTAACGAAAAGTTTCTGTTTAAGTACACTTTACTTCATCCTCTGTCACTGAATGATAGCTCATTTGAAAGATCATCATCTGTAGATGATTTCTATAATAACCAGTTCAACAAAATACCAATTTGTGTAACTTTTATGAGCAAAAATTCGAAAAAATGGAGTCAGCACCTTAAATGTCACAATTTTACCATTGGAAATACATAGGATTTTGTTATCCTCTCTATTTCTTAAAAGCAAATGATCTGATCCGGCAGACGCGAAGTTTTGCAGTAGGTTAGAGGTGTACTATGCTATGTGAAAGTTTTATGTACTACCTCGTTCCCTGCACAACTTCACGCTGGCTCCCGGACTAATACGGGACAAAGAGATTTGAGATTACTTGTTACTGCTACATTTTTCATTCTTCGATAAACTCTTAAATTTCGTCAGGGAATGAATCGTGTTGAACACGTATCAAAATTTCCTTCAACGACAGATCCATATCAGAAGGCGTCAAATTTGAAATGCGAATATTTTCACCTCTACGAAGATACCTGTTCATGCAGTATGATTTGTACCGAAGGATGCATGCCACGCTGCGTTGGAGTTTATCCATAGAGGAAAAAGAGTTGAATAATCGACTTACAGGATCATTACGTTTAGCAATGGTTAAGGTGCTTTTGACTTCCTCGACATAATCATCACCTGATGTTGGCAGAGGAGTTGGTTGGATTGGGATATCTAACTTTGTACATCGCAAGAAATCAGGACCCGCAGCCCAACGTTCTAGCTTGCTCAATTCGTCCGGATAAATTCCGCGTGAAGCTAGATCAGCCGGATTTTCCTTTGAAGGTATAGGTATGCATCTCCATTGTTCAGGTTTTGTCACGTCGTGAATGATAGATAATCGGTTCGCGACAAACGTCTTAAACCTCGATCTCGTGTTATGAATATATCGTAAAACCGCTTCAGAGTCTGTCCAGAATAAAACTTTGCTAATATTCAATTTCATTTCACGCAAGATAGTCTGATGGAGTCTAACTGCCAAAACAGCAGCCGAAAGTTCCAAACGAGGGATGCTGATAGTCTTAATTGGAGCGAGACGTGATTTTCCAGCAATTAATGAATAACTTAAATTCGAAGCTGCATCAAAAACTTGTATGTACGACGCCGCCCCATACGCAATTTCAGAAGCGTCTGCGAAATGATTCATATGTTATATTGGCTTGCTGATCATTATTCTAAATACACCGAGGTACATGAAAGCTGCAAAGACATTGTAAGGACTTCATCCATTTCTCAATTTGTTTTCTCGACTCTTCAGGTGTTCATCTGAATGTCAGGCCTATCGGTATTCCTTTTTATTTATTTCTATGTAATGGTTGTGTAACGTATTAATTTCTATGATTTCGTGGATTCTATTTTATAGAAATTTAATGGTATTTTTAATATGTGTAAATGGTATTGATGGATTTTTAATCTATTTCATTCTAGTTTAGTATATTTGGTGGGTCAGATTGCCCTAGCGAGCTATGGTTTGATTTTGAATATGTGGGCTACTGCTCAGGTATTTTGAATATATTTATTTTGGTCATGGAAGCAGCTGGTTGTTTTTAAAGCATTTTTGGTTGGAACATTTTGGTCCGGTGAGGCGGATTCCTTCTAGAGTTGATACTTGGAAATGGATATTCACATCAAAAAACGTGGTATTATTAAAGCCAAATTAACAAGATTACTCAACAGATCAATGGTATTCAACCCTAAGGACTCTGCCACATTAAATGGATTATCAGTTAACAAAGCTAAATCATACTTAGAAATGCTTGAGGAAATTTGGAAAGAATACGTTATAACTCAAGACATTATATCGCAATTGAATTTAGCTGAACCAGATGAGGAAAATAAAGAATTCGAGACACAAGAAGAACGTTACTTGGACACAAAAGCGCATTTATTAGATTTGATATCCGTACTGACTACTAACCATTCCATCAGAGAAACCGAGAACAAAGATATTGGTAATATTCCTCTTCAATTGCCGAAATTAAATTTACCTGTGTTTACAGGTGATTATAAGAATTGGATATCGTTTTACGATTTGTTTAAAGCATCTGTAGATAAAAATCCGAATTTATCTAATGTGCAAAAATTACATTATTTAAAAACCTCTCTGCAAGGCGAAGCCAGTAGATTATTAAAAGCACTTCAAATAACAGACGCAAACTATCAATATGCTAAGGAAATCCTGGAAGAGAGATATTCGAACAAAAGAGTTATTATTCGGGCACACATACATACGATATTTTCTTATCTATCCTTAAAACACGAAAATGTTAAACAATTAAGACAACTCATAGATACATTTCAAGAAAATTTATTATCATTAGAATCACTTGGAATTGATATTAGCCAATGGAACCCTATGCTGGTGTATCTACTTAGTGAAAAATTAGATGAGGAGTCACGTAAACAATGGGAATTATCCTCTCTAGGTAGCGACCTACAATCTTATACAAAGGATAAGCAATTGCAAAAGGTATCTTATCATAATACTAGTTCCTATCAAGCAACAGTGGAAAATTGCCCGTGTTGTGGTGGTACACATCGCATATACCAATGTCAAAATTTCATTTCGATGAGTTATAACCAGAGAACAGACATGGTATCGAAGCTAAAACTTTGTTTCAATTGTCTACGTGGCGGACATATTGGGAAGGCATGTAAAAGTTTATCTAGTTGTCGTACATGTAAAACGCGGCATCACAGTCTTCTACATTCAAATACTGACAATATACAGGGTGTGTCATCGAATCCGTCAAATGCGATTGATATTAATAACAACGTACATTGAGGTAGCTGTCAAATTAATCCTTCTTCAGTGATTCTAGCGACAGCAATCGTGCCAATACAAACTCAGACGGGTGTATTTGAATGCCGTGCTCTTCTTGACTCAGGCTCGCAAGCTAGTTTTGTGACAGAAGCTTGTGTTCAAAAATTAGGCCTCGTGCAGCGCCAATATGTAACACTTATTGATAGAATTGGTAAAGGATCAAAAATCACAGGTAGTAAGATGGTTGAAATGGTCATAAAACCTAAAGAGGTTGACCGAATTAAAGTATCTGCCATCGTTTTACCAAAGCTAACAAATAGCTTGCCTAGCCGATATACAGAAATATCAAATTGGCATAAAATCAAAAATCGTCAGGTTGCAGATCCTTCATTTAATATTCCTGGAAGGATTGATCTTTTACTGGGAGGCGATGTATATGACAGAATAGTATTAAGTGCCAGAGTAAAAGAAACGGAATCTATTTTTCTAAGAGAAACTATTTTTGGCTGGATTATCTCTGGTTATGATGACAAAATTATCAATGATAATAGTCGCTCTAATGTCACATCAAACCATACCGAGGTGGACGCATTCGATCTTCGAAAATTTTGGGAACTGGAGGAAGTTACCAGAACTTTGCATTCTCAGTTCAAGCCAGAGGAGATAGAATGCGAGAATCATTTCGTAAGAACTACCAAGCGTTATCAAAATGGAAGATTTGTATTAGTTTGCCTTTCAAACAGTACAGAAAAGAACTTGGTGATAGTTTTTCACAAGCACTCAAGCGCTTTCTTGGTCTAGAAAGGCGATTCAGGTAAGATAACTCATTTCATGAGAAGTATGCAGATTTCATTGAAGAATTCATAGAATTGGGACACATGGAAACAGTTCTTGTAAAAGGCATGACAAAGGCTCCTTCACAAATTTATTATATGCCTCACCATGCTGTTCACAAAGAAAGTAGTACTACAACAAAACTTCGGGTAGTATTCGATGCTTCTGCAAAGACTGATAACGGAGTTTCTTTGAATGACACGTTAATGATAGGAAAACCCAATCAAAACAATCTTTTTGATGTGATAATACGATTTCGATTTCACTTAATAGCATTAAATGCGGATATTGGGAAAATGTATCGACAAATTGAATTGACAAACGAACATCGCGATTTTCATCGAATCCTATGGCGAAATAAATCTTCAGAACCTATTGAGCATTACCGGATGACGAGAGTAACTTATGGTGTTGCACCTGCAGCTTTTCACTCTATACGCGTTATAACTGAACTAGCAAAACAAACGAATGACCCACTAGTATCTTTGCTGATGTCACGAGACTTTTACGTAGATGATTTGCTTTCAGGAGCTTCATCAATGCAAGGGGCAATTAATATCCAATAGAAACTTGTTGACGCCCTAAGTGAAGGTGACTTTGAGCTAAGAAAATGGACCTCCAATAGCGTTGAAGTCACCAAACATATACCGAAAAATCTTCGCAAAGACGCAATTGATCTAAAACTGGATGAAAAACAATCTATAAAGACACTTGGATTATCTTGGAATCCGAACTCAGATTATTTTCATTTTAATATCAATTTATGTCCAATACATAAGTACACTAAACGATCCTTACTTGCCGATATCTCAAAACTATTTGATCCATTGGGATGGTTATCACCATTCACGATCCTTTCAAAGCTAATATTACAGCGCTGTTGGTTACAAAATCTTACCTGGGACGACTATCTGCCTGTGGACATCATAACTGAGTGGAAGAAATGGCAAGAGAAGTTACAATTCCTGGAAGGGTTTGAGATACCAAGATGCATATTTATTGGAGAATACAGAAGTATTCAGTTACACGTTTTTACAGATGCATCAGAATTAGCCTATGCTGCATCTATCTATACGTGTGGAATATGAAAATGGTCAAGTTCAGACAAATTTATTGACTGCAAAAACACGTGTTGCACCTGTAAAAGGTGTTAGCTTACCAAGACTAGAATTGTGTGGTGCGTTGTTAGGCGCAAGACTTCTCAGATCAGTTATTACTGCATTGGAAGAAACCAATTACAAGGTTGAAAACATTCAGGCATGGTCTGATTCCACCATAGTGCTCGCATGGATTGCAGAATTTCCACGTAAATGGACCTGTTTTGTCGCAAACAGAGTATCTGAGATACAAGAAATTATAAATAACTGGCGACATATATCTTCAAGTGACAATCCTGCTGACTGTGCCTCTAGGGGCTTATACGGCGATCAACTTGTTGATTACGATCTTTGGTGGCATGGTCCTTCCTGGCTGGCAAAAAATTCAAATTATTGGCCAAATGACAGCGAATGTAATGTTCAAGATATACCTGATGAAAGAAAATCATATAATCGTATATCGTGCAATCTTGCAACATTCGACAGCGATCTCATTGATATTGATCGATTTTCGTCATACATCAAACTTACAAGATCACTAGCATATGCTTTACGATTTATTGAAGCTTTACATGGCAAACGACAATCTGGGCCCCTGACTTCGGATGAATTAAGGAATGCTAACCATTTATTGATCAAGAAAGCTCAAGTCCGTTATTTTCAAAAGGAAATAGCATGCTTAAGTTCTGAGAGAGCCCTTTCAAGCAATAGCAAGCTTTTATCTTTGGCACCATTTATTGATAAAGAAACTGGGCTTCTCAAGGTGGGCGGTAGACTGAAGCACTCGGAGTTAGATGGGAAAACTAAATATCCTATAATACTGCCAAAATCTGATCATTTTGCTATTTTACTTCTGCGACACTTGCATAATGAAACACTTCATGGCGGAATACAGCTTACGTTATCGGTTTTACGACAAGAATATTGGATAATTGGTGCAAGGGATAGCATAAGGCGTGTAGTACGTAATTGTACGAAATGTGCTAGATTTAGCAAGTGCTCATCAGCTCAATTTATGGCAGATCTTCCTACAGACAGAATAGTTCCATCCCGCCCGTATTCTATTTGTGGAATTGACTATGCTGGACCTATATACATTAAAAGTGGTATGCGACGAAACGCACCAAGTCAGAAGGCATACATTGCTTTATTTATCTGTTTTTCAACCAAGGCAGTTCATTTGGAGGCCGTATCATCGCTCAGTACACCTGCTTTCCTAGCAGCATTGCAATGATTCGTAGCGCGACGTGGTTTACCTAGTCAGATATACAGTGATAATGGGTCGAATTTTGCTGGCGCAAAAAGAGAGTTAAAAGAGTTGCACGCTACCTTACAAACTCAAGATTTTAGTAATGCTTTGAATGAATTTGCGGTAAATAATAAGCTTCGGTGGACAATGATACCTCCGCGATCGCCACATTTCGGTGGGCTATAGGAATCTAACATCAAGAGCGTTAAGTACCACTTACGGCGAGTGATGGGTACTACTACATATACGTTTGAAGAACTATTAACAATTCTCGCTCGGATAGAGGCATGTCCAAATTCGCGTCCTCTTGTGGATATTTCGTCCGATCCGAACGATATACAGTGTCCAACACCCGGGCATTTCTTGATTGGCAGTGCACTTCTTGGGCATCTGAAATTGATTTATCCGATGTCAACATGGCCAGACTGTCACGTTGGAACTTAGTCCAAGCGGTAACTCAGAACTTTTGGAAGCGTTGGACTAAGGAATATCTCACTACTCTACAGAGAAGATTGAAGTGGGCAAAGATGGGTCCGACGTTCAAAGTTGGCAATCTTGTTCTTTTATCGGATGATGGGACTCCACCACTTCAATGGCCTTTGGCCAGAATATTAGAATTATTTTCTGGAAAGGATGGAGTTTCGAGGGTTGCAAAGGTCAAGACTGTTAATGGTGTGTTTACAAGACCGGTGGTGAAGTTAAGATTACTTCCTGCTGACAATTGACTATTGTGATAGACGTTCAATTTGAGTACTGTTTTTCCACTGCATGGTTTATGTACAGTGTAGTATGTGCATGTGTGTATTAAACTAACCGGGGGTTAGTTTGGTGGGCGGTATGTTCATCTGAATGTTAGGCCTATCGGCATTCCTTTTTATTTATTTCTATGTAATGGTTGTGTAACGTATTAATTTCTATGATTTCGTGGAATCTATGTTTAGTATATTTGGTGGGTTAGATTGCCCTAGCGAGCTATGGTTTGATTTTGAATATGTGGGCTACTGCTCAGGTATTTTGAATATATTTATTTTGGTCATGGAAACAGCTGGTTGTTTTTAAAGCATTTTTGGTTGGAACATCAGGAATGATATCATCCCATCCGAGTCCTTCACGACACAAATTCTGCAGTATCGTCTTCGGAATTAGCGCTACAGGCGCAACCAATCCTAACGGATCATATAAGGAACTAGCCACAGAAAAAACTCTCGCCTTGTCGAAGGAACATCGGCATTCTTTATAGAATACGAAAATGAATCGCTTTGGACATTCCATACCATGCCAAGAGCCTTGTGATTTGGCAATCCATCTTCTATTTTCACTTCGACAACAGACGGCAACCTTTCAGAATCAGGAATTGAGTTCAATATATCAATATTGTTGGAGATGAACTTAGTTAAACGAAATCCTCCCAAGAGCAATAAGCTTCTTAGTTCAGACGATAATGGTACACCTTTCTCGACGATGTCAATCGATTTCAGACAATCGTCGACGTAAAAGTTTTCAAAAACCGTAGACACAGTTTCGTCATCGAATCGATCAGAAAAATCCTTTGCAGTTCTCTGCAGCGCGAAAGAACAAGCACTTGGGGAAGATGTAGCTCCGAATATATGAACTGACATACAATAAATACATGGAGGCTTATTCAAGTCGTCATTTTCCCACCACAAAAAGCGTAGATAGCGTTCATCATCATCTGTTACTTGTACTTGGTGGAACATGCCTGCGATATCGGCCATGAATACAAAGCGGTCAGAGCGAAATCTAATCAAAACACCTATCAACGAATTCGTAGGATCAGGACCTTGCAGGAGACAACTGTTCAGAGAAATATTGCGATCACGAGCCACGCAGTCAAATACAACTCTGACTTTACTCGGTTTATTGGGATTCAGCACTGCGTGATGAGGGAGATACCTCTTTATCGTTCGCGAGTTCATCAATCGATCCAACTTTTTTCGCATGACCTTTGGAAATGTATTCATCAATGGTTTTACAATATCCTTTGTGCAACTCCTTATTTCGTGATAATTGTCTTTTGAGGGAATTAAGTCGATACAATGCCATGCCAATGTTACTTTGGAGAAGACGGAAGTCGTTGCGCCACGGAAGCGAAATATGGTACCTTTCTCCATCGTGAAAGGCAGATGACTCAAACTTTCTTAAAGCTTGTCTGTCTTCGAGTGACATTCCTACTTTATTATCATGAACTGAGTCAGTGAAATCTGCTTTCCATAATCTTTCTAACTGCTCACCAAGATCAACCCTCTGAAAGTTAACGTGATTATGATTCGATGACTTTGTCTTGATGGGACCCATTAATGACCATCCAAGGACAGTTTTAGAGCGTAAGGGTCTCGAGGACCGCCACGACGTTGGTCTTCGACAAAAAATGCCTCAGGCGCGTTCGCTCCAATTAACAAATCGACTTGGGAATTATCAATGTTAGGGAACTTCAAATCACACAAATGCGGATAAGTATACATTTCCAGATTATCAATCATCGATTCAGTCGATACAGGAAACTCTTTGACCGAAAGAACCTCATCAATAAGAACAGAATTTCTTCGGTCTGAAGACGAAACTAGCAATGAAGTCGATATAGAGTTCCTCGTTGACGTATCAGTCCGTTTCATAAAAAGTGGATCATCCTAAATTTGACTAAATAAAACATAAGTATGATACATAAAGCATTTTTCATGCTATTTCATGTCCCTAATATATTTAAATGTCCTTATATAATCTGATAAGCTATGATACAGTAACGGTTCTTAAGAAGCTAATATTTTGTGGCCCTACCCTTATTGTCAATGACATTACCAATTCGTCTAGGCATTGATTCGATGATATCGTTGATTTTTGACTGATCTAACTTTCTCCACTCTCTTTTTAACAGTGCGCATGACGTAAGTTGTGATACGCCATGTAGGTAGCAGTGAACGACGAACGTTACGTTTTAGAATACTCCATACATTTTCTATGGGATTCAGATCAGGAGAACGAGCTGGCCAAGATAATGTCATAAGCCCTAATTGAGACTTGCATAAGTTGACTCTACTACTCCTGTGACACGTATCATCCATAAATAACCAAGTCGATGGATCACCAAGTTGATCTGTCATTTGGCCAATGTTCATTCGTAAAACATTCACATAGCGTTCAGAATTCATGGTTCCTTGCTGTATGTGAAGTTCAGAGCGGTCATTGGTCCAAATGACAGCCCAAATCAGTAGAGTCGCACCACCTTGTATCCGGGGACGATGTAAATGTCTCGGAATTTCCTGATCAGATTTTATCCATAATCTCAATCGACCATCACTATCCTTCAGACGGACTGATGCCTCATCAGACCAGACAACCCGATCCCATTGATTTCGCCAGTCACAATGACTCATTGCCCATCTGAGACGTCTTTTTGTATGCTGATCTGATAATTCGATCTGAGAGGGCCTCTTACTGCTCTTGAAATTCGACTCAATAAGTCTTCTACGAATAGTGGACTTAGAAATAGACGAGACTAGTGCAGCCAACTCAGTTAACGAGAGACTTGGATCAATTTTAACAAATCTCAAAATTAGGTGGTCTCTACGTTTGGATGCTTTGCGTGGACGGCCAGAGCCCTCTTTACGACAGAGTCGAAAATCATCATTATGCCATCGATGCACATTTGTGTAAGGGACATTTAGTCGCTTGCTTGTAGCTCGCAAAGAAAACCCTAGTTCTACCAAGGCTGACACTTTGCCTTTTGTGAATGCGATCTCGTTATTGTTCATTTGTGCTTTGTATTGTTTTCAACCGGTAAGAGATAGATTTCTAGCTGAAAGCAATCAGGAGCGCTACCAACACCACCGCAACGAAGTCAGGAAGCTATGGAACATGAAGTCCAGTTAATCACATGTAGCAGTTACATTATTGTTGATGAATAATGGTGCTATACTGGCTCTGATTGACCGATTTTCTTTATTTTTGTTTTCCTTGATAGCTTTTGGCTTGTAGAACAACATATGACATAACAAAGGAAGCAAATGTAATTTTACAAGAGTGAGTTATGATTTTGTGTAACATTGTTAAATGAAGATCAAATTATCTACTACTTTGTTATCTATAACAGGAAAACAACTCAATATTCATGCTTGAAATTTCCAACAATGATATTAGTAAGCACAGCTGACATATCTTCCAAATTTCAGAGAAATTCGTTCAAGTTTGGCGGAGTTAGACAAAGTTGAAGTTAAGGCGATGTTTAAGGGTGATCCATTTTTTATGAAACAATCTGTAGTTACAGTCGTTATCTGAATAAACGTATTCGAACCTTTCATATTCAAACGCTTGAGAAGCCGTTCAGTGCATAAAGTAACTGTCGAACCTTCATCAAGTAAGGCAAACGTTTCAAAACTTTCGTTACGATCTTGCACTACGATAGGTAGGATGCGTAAACAAACTTTTCTTTTATCACCTTTAGCGCAGCTTACTATGCTTTCAGCAACGAAGTCGGTAGATGGATTGTCAGACCTATAATCAGTCTCTATTATTTCATTTTCTTGAGGTTGATGCACTAATTCGTGATGCTTTGTTACACATCTGGTGCACTGAGAAGGCTTTCTACAATCTCTGCTGGTTTGTCCGTAAATCAAACAATTGAAACACAGACATTAATGCTTGATGAAATTAACTCTCTCTGAATACGATTTGGCCTTGAACACTGGACAGTCAGATATTAAATGAACTCCGGAACAAAGATAGCATTTCTTTACTCTATTTGAATCATTCTGCTTTACATGATCATTATGTGTCATGAATACTTTCCTATTGTCTTTTCTTTCGAAGCTTGCTTTCTTGGAAGAAGTATGAATAGTTTTGCTATCATGCACAAGTCTGCCATACATAGATGCAGAAATTTCAGCTCGATTTTCGACGAATTTACGCAGTTCTGAAAAGTCTGGTTCGACTACAGCACTTTGAATTTTATGGAAAATTTGGGCCCATTTTGCTCTAAGTGAAGTAGGCAGTCTCATTACAATCTTTCTAATAGTATGACAACTATTCAAATCGCTAAGATAGCCTTTCGATTTCAGAATCATTTCGCAATTTATCATTTCATCGCTCAGACTAAGTAATACCTTAGAGTCATCCAACCTTACAGATGGACCTGCTGTTAAATCATCAATATATGACCTGGCAATAACATGAGATGCTCCATACCTAGAGTGAAGTAATTGCAAAGCCTTAGAAAACCCTTGGCTACCCAAAACTACGCAATTTTCTATCAAACTCTTGGCCTCACCCCTACAATATTGAATCAGGTAATTCAATCTTACCCCGTCATCCTATACACAACTTTCAATCACAGTCTTGAAATTTGTCATGAATGCGACGAATTTCTTGGCATCAGAATCGAACGGAGTAATTTCATACTTAGGAAGCGAAGCGGAAGCAGTCAATTCTGCGAGTTTCATGAGTGAGTCGGATAACGAAGAATCCGTATTCAATCGCGGCGAAGTTTGTGTGACACAGGGCACGTCGACATTGTGGATAAACGATGAATTATGTTAATTATCAGTATAGTTGACTGGAACAACTGGCACTGGCAAATTATCATCCAACAAGGGGATCGTAGAATCAGACAGGTCATCTTGAGAAGCATGACCGGCTAGAAGAATCGAATGTTCAGCATGTGTAGCAGCAATTTCAGCATCTATCTGCTGTCTCTCAATTTCAAGGTTGAGTTCAGTTCTTCTTTTTTCCATCTCAGCTAGTTTAGCTGCTTCTTTACGTTTGACTTCTAGTGCAGCCCTTTTTGCTCGAGTCAATATAATTGCTGACGAAACAGACTTGTTTGAAGCAGAAGAAGTTATGGAAGCACTTTCGATGTCAGACATATTGTCAACAATGATGCACGAATCACAGGCTTTAATACTTGGACAATTTCTTGACTTTCAATATATTTCAAAGCGACGATAATGGATTGTCCTCTTTAATGACACGATAGCATCATGGCGAATATTTACAAACAACATTTACTCAGCTACCGGGCTACCGGTCAAGAAATTGGTCGGACAATGTGTCACCAACTGCAACAACGGCTGCACTAAAAGTGACTTGACCAGCAGCTGATAGCTACGATTCAAATTTTGAAGATGCATATATCAAACCATAGACTTCTAGATTTCTCTGGACAGATAGGTCAGGAAAATTTGAAATCACTTTATACATGTTCAGGCCAACCAACGTTTGTGTTACAAAGATCGAATTTTGTGGCTTATCGCAGTGATCAATGACTATTTGAAATGAGTCTCTTGTGCGATTCATTTCAATGCAGAATAACAAAAAAACATACTTTCACTTCCATGAATCTGACTTCAATACCACCACAAGGGACATAAATCATACTTGCAAACAAAGAGGAAAAATGAAGACGTGTAATCTAAAGGAGTGTCAACAAATTTCCTGTCTAGATGCTGCTCCAAACAACTCCAAAGCCGCGATCCGATATAGCTATATTTTCAAGGTCATGCCCTGGCAATGGAAACACATTCGGAAGATTTTATTGGAAGAGATCAAATATCTTCTTACGACAATTTTGTCTAGTCTACAAAGAAACCATTCTATCTGGGTTTGTGACATTTCAAATTGATCATGGACTAAATAGGGCGATCATGAGTTGAAATATTCCCTTCACTATTGTCACATGATTTACTGTCGAAAACTCTGCAAATGTTCGCATCTATCACAGAGAAGAAATCCAGTTCAACAAGCACATCATCTATCACGAGTTTTCCATCTGATGACATTTGTATAATATCCGGATGACCAGCCAGTAATAGAAATTCGAGATCGGATTCAATTATTTCATACTTGGGAAAGACTGACAAAGTTGCTGGTGAAGCCGAAGTCAACGGACGGAAGATTTTCGCTAGATCCACCAATAGGATTGACCATGGTAAGGGACAGTTTCGAGAGGAAAAGAGAAGCCGCCGATTCCTTCATTATGAATGTCTTGAAAGCATAGGGAACAGAAGCGGGATCAGGACGGACAAGTGAACTATACGGGGATCCTTCTTTGCATTTACTTTCATGAAAACAGTGATGATGGACACAATAAGTATTCCCAACCTGAGCAGCCACTTCTGAGGAGATCTTAACAGATGTAGAACGATCCGACCTGTGATGGAGAATCTTCTGAGTCTAATACTCGGGGAAAGTACAATCGGATTATTATGAGAAGTGGTTTGGCTGGATGGGTCAAATGAGTGGAGCAAATTATTTTATCTACATGCGTCACCTACAGAGCGTTACAAGAAAATAAAAAACAATTTCTTTATTGAAGTCATCTGGATTCAGTCTGAGAAATGTAGGTGATAAAATATAATGCAGTCAAAAACACATGATCAGGATGTTTACATGCAAAGACTGATTTCAATATGAATGCTAATAATCGAGATGATGTCATTGGTGATTGTTGCTCTTCACTCTTGAAATGTAAAAATGTGATTTTTGTCGTGAATGCTTTATCACCAATAGCGGGCTAGCAATGTTCGACATCAATGATTTCCCTGAAACTGCAAAACCTTTGAGTGGAATTAATCATGGGGTCTTCTCTTCTTCTCTACCAAAGTAATCTCTTCAACTAGACTTTTTGTTGGAGGGTGTTCTATGAAATCAAATTGAATTGTAATAGAAAAGTTTTTGGTTTAAAAAATGAAAGGGCAGTGCTCATAATATCGATGAATATTTGATGATTCTTGATGATTTTTTCCAATTACTTCTTCGTAAAGTCTCGTTGTGCATACGGATGATCAGGCTACCGAAATTTCAGTGAAATTTTTCAACAACATGTACAATAAATTTGTTCACAAATCTCAGATGCCTCAGTTCTGAGAAAGTTGTGAGAAGAAATATCGCAAAGTAAGCAAATAACGTGGAGGTGTAATATATGAGTTTAACGCATAAGCATGTAGGCCCATGCGTCCCAAAACCTAATGTTCATAAATATACGCACATATTGTGCCTGACATGCATTATGGTCGCAAAAATTTGATAATGCTTAATGATAGTCTATTTGTAGAATTTTGGATTTCTGGTCTGACCATGTAGAAAGCCAACTTCAACCTATCTGTCCAGAGAAATTTAGAAGTCTATGATCAAATGAATGAACATATGATGAACATAGACATATGGATATAGAATGAACATAGACATCATGAAGATATCGAAGAATGCGTAAAGTCTTTGCATAAAGTCTTGCTACAAAACATGATGCACTGCATCATCATATCTATGTACAGAGTCTATCATTATTTTGATGTGATGCCAGAACACATGTAATTGTAGCATGTTGATTGATAAATAACATTTGTATAGGCACGGACTTCTCGTCATATTTTCGGGAATTGATGGAGCTTTGCGTCAATGGTGACAATGAACATTTCCGTTAACGGTGTGTAAAATACGAGCACTGTGTTATGTGAAGTGGATTAAGGAATATTTTTCCTTATCAAACTAAAATTTCTCATAACTTTCTAGGCATGTGATACACACAACTTGTAGCTCACATTCGTCAACTGAGCTTGCTTGTACAGGCATTACGCTTCCCAGTAAAGGTTTTATATACTCACAGCTTATCCATGTGGATATTAATATGTATATATATATATATATATATTTAGACAAGTATATATATATATATAACATTGACCTTACTAAAGAGTGTACATACTATGGCAATGTACTATGGTGTATGCATCATCAAGCTTGTAGGCCTATTCATGAATTTCATTAATTGCCCATGTGAATTACTTCTCTAGTTTTTTACTTTTTCCCAATCAGTCGTAGATTTCTCATACATTGCTAAGTTGAGTGAAAACAATGTCAACATCCATCATTTGAGCTTGCTCGTATAGACATCAGACTTACTCGGAAAGGATATGCTCACAGGCTATGCATGTAAACGAGTATGTATTTCAATAGGCGCTCAGTAGCTAAATTTCTTCGATTACTCAAATACTTGATTCTAACTGTTTTGACATCAATGTTAAAGTGGCAGATTCTGCTACTTTTTATCTGCTAGTCCACTCAGCTTGTGTCAAGAATCCGGCAGTTTTATTCATCTCCTAAACTTGTGCTTGATCTAGCTGGATATTTAGAACTCAGACTAGCAATTTTTATTCGAGATAGAAGCATAAAATTTTGGGAAACATCATTTCCATCATCGTACTCAGGCAAAAAGGATCGTCTTCCTGCTTCATCGTAAATGAAATATTTCTGCAATTATGGATAAAGATAGAATTGCGAAATTAAATCGGCCACATTCTGTCAGACACGAAACTTCTGGAGTCCCTCTCATGCACTGCATTGATGAACAATCATATTCTAGCGTCTATTGTGCGGCACGTACGCACGCCGTTCTACTTGAGTGTCACTCTCAAAACCAAACTGTGGCACCATTCAGGAAGTGTCTCATTTTTACAAAAGGGGATTGATGATAACTTAATAACCATATGAACAAAATTGTCACTTCAATAACCTTTGTCATGCTACACTCTAAACTAGCACCTCCTCAATCACACTAAAAACAAGACACTATTCGTAACTAATAAAAAATCCTAAAGCAAAGCGTTTTAGGAGGCTAGCGCACTAGAATTACTGTTCTCTTTAGTACGGTATGTCAACATTCTGTTTCACGCAAACTCCTAAAATTCTAGTGTGTCGCGCTTTAGGATGCAGGTTTCTTCGATTTTAGGAGGTGACAGTTTGCAGTGTAGCGTGGAAGTCCAGGTGACTTCGTTACGGCGGGAAGCAATGCTCAGCTGCGAGGATATTGTTCTGCACTGATGTACTAAACTGAATTATCGAATACCAAGTCGAGATTTGTGTTGGAATTGAAATTTCCATTACAAACAAGACAATGTAATGAGGATTGAGAGGCGAGATCGAGGTAAGATTCACTAACGTCATCTTTTATATCAAATAAACTTAATCTATAATGTGCTGGCCTTTAATTGATAAGTACCTTGTGGCCATAATTTCGAGATGAGGTAGGCCCCTGTATTTAATCAATGAGCCATGGTATGCCATGGCACTTATGTAGCTAGATGAGAGGCTGAATTATTAAGACTTTCCATCAAATTGAACCACTACAAAATATTCGACATTCAAGTCTCATAAAGGATGCCATCAGATTGGATACATTTAAGTATATCCTGAGATATGATATAACTTCTCATAGGACTTCAACTTCTCACTTTATAACTTAAAGAAATTATCGTTAAACAAAGATCGTCAAAACCTTATTGGACACTCTGGCAGCTCGTATCTTCTTGCCTCATAGAAACCTGTATTGCACTCAGAAACACAACACTGCATCATGATGGTGGTCGAATATCGACCGACGACGAGCATGTGACTCTTCTTCTTTTCGCTTGTCCACAATGACGACATCATCAATTCTGCCTTCGGCTGCTGTGCATAAGCGAAGCTAGTTGTATGCTTGACACGTTGAGAGGTGTCCTGCTCAACTCTGGCGAAGGCAGAGATACAATTGAGAAACAGCCAAAAATTCGACCGAACTACACGTTGTTTTCACTTACAGTGTACTTCTACATCTCTGTTCAGATAAAGACTGATTTAGAAAGATTTAAACTGGCTCCTAGAGGAATATAATGGAATGCCTCTCTTTTTCCGAGTGAGAAATTTAGTAACATAGCGGTTTCTGATATACCTTTTCAGCGCAGCAATTTAGATTGTGGGTGGGGACGGGTAAAGGAACATCATAAAAGCGGGGTTGCATCTTGCTAATATGACTGCATTACTAACATTCGCCCTACTGATGCATGTTTCCGCGCACGCCCCAATGGGGGAGAGAATTTCGCATTCACCCTGCTGATCTCCCAAAATATTATATCACTTTTACCAACCTATGCATCAATCAAATTGGGATTATGGAAAATAGCATTTTTTCAATTTTAAAGTCATCCCCGGACTCAGTTGAAGGTCAAAGGTCAAAAAACGCCAATTGTCAACAAATTTCCCTTAGATCACTATTTGAAATGGAAAGTGACAACAAAAGCTAGTGAACCATACACTAATCGAAAGATCTGGCCAAGGTTATGATGACTGCTAATCGTCATGAGATTATGTCCTCTTCTAAAAGCAACATGATTCTGAAAATTTTCAATAATTGCTGATTAGATGCAGAACTTATAAGTACAAAAATAGTAAAAAATCATATTTGAAATTTGAATTTCAAACATGCATACATAACAAGCAGATAATTTTAAATTCAAGATCTTTTCATTTGTGAATATCATTATATTGATAGGAAGAATACTTTTATGCAATCTCAGCTTACTTCATCAAGAATTGATGCCGCAGTATACATCAGAAGTGACTACACCAAAATCATCCAAAATATGTCAAACATTCAAAATTTAAATTGGCCTCACGGCAAAACTATAGCGCCAAATTTATTTTCCTTCGGTCAGAATTTTCATAATTTTTAGAAAGTGAGCCATTAGAAATCTGATGGCCATAGCTTGTTTGGTTTAAAAATTATTCAGAAAATTCGACAGGCGGACGAAAAATGCCCCCTCCCCAGTGGGACGATGTTAATAAGAGACTCGAACAGGATGTCAGCAGGATAAAGGGAACGTGATGCACAAGTACTTATTGCAACTGTCGTCGCAATGATTCACCTTGTTTGCAAGCCAGGGTTTTGACAAGCCATCTATTGTTCAATATCAGCAGGATAAAGGTATTATGTAAGTAAATCAAAATCGTGGTAGCCTAATGGCCATTTGATAGTCCTTTAACTCTCACGAGAGATTTTCTAACGTTACTGGAGGGGGAAGCTAGAAAACAGCTGAAGGCAGACTGCATTAGAATGCTTTGGGATTCATTGAATTCATCTAGGTGCAGTTAGATGCAATTAGATGCATTCAGATGCGATCAACTGCACTTAATTTTGCTACGGGACACAGTGAAGCATCGCTTTAACTCATTGAAAATTATTTGAATGAATAAGGGAGTTATATCACCATTGCTTCTAACGGAACAGTTCATAAGTGCATTGATGTCAATTAAGTAGAACTTTACTTATAGACTGAACTGAAATATCGATCATATTGTCAGGAGTCGTTGGTGCATGCAGATTGCCGCACAGAGTTCTTCACAAGTTGATCATATTCCGCCTGGCCATGTTTGATTCCCTTTTAGTGGATATTGGGGCGACAGGACGATATCAAGTGATGTGCCTTGCCCTTTGCTTTTGCTTCAAATGCTTCTGCGGTGCATTTACTTTCATTCCTGTTCTGACGAACTTCAGACGACCGTATTTCTGTATTGAATGGTCCGACATCCTGCAGGCGCCTTCAAATTCTTGTGAAACCGTCCAGAATAACGTCACTTGTTTAGAATGGGAATTCTCAAAAGAAATCATGCAATCAACGATATACAGTCAATACGATTTGACGTGTGATAAAGAGTATTGGGTTCAAATTAGCGTCACAATATATTTCAGCGGACTGCTCATTGGTTTTCCTCTGTATGGTAAGGCAGCAGATCGATGGGGTCGCTATCCATTCATGATCATTTCTGCGTTCAATCTTCTATTTGCCAGTATCGCTGTTCCCCTGGCTCCATATTTTTGGTTGTACTGTATTTTCCGCTTTGCCGCTGGAATTGGCGTTGGCGGTCTCGCTATTACCCAGTATACATTCTCTGTGGAACTAGCAGATAATAAACACAGGATGTTGTTCTCCATTATTCAATCTTTAGGATGGTCTACTGGAATAATAGTTGTTTCATTATTTGGGTATTTCATCAGAAATCATGTGATGTTACAGCTAGTTCTCTGCATTCCATTTTTCATTGTCATTATACTCAATGCAACCCTGTTGAAGGAATCAGCACGTTGGCTATTAGAGACGGGTCGTTTCGAACGATTTTGTTCAGTGATTGACTTTATCGCAAAACGTAATAGAAGACAGGTGCCAACAAAGAACGAGCTCGTCGAGATACAGAAGGAAACTTTAAAGTCCCATGATGAAAATCTACAATTGTCGAACATACAAAATAAGCGAATGAGTTTTGTAGACGTTCGTCACTTTCGCAACCTTCGTCTTGTTGTATTAATTCATTGGTCGAGCTGGTTCTTCGTGAGTTGTGCTTACTATACCTCGTCATTAGGCATCGGTCTCTTCGGAGGAAATATATTTCTTACACTTGCACTCAATGGCTTGATGGAGTATCCTTTTCGTTTGCTATCCCTTTTCATAGCTTCGAAGGTTGGTAGGGTAATAGTTGTCTTTAGCGGATTTATGATCGGAGGTTTGGCTGTCATAGGTTCTATATTTCCAATGGGGAATTCAAATCTCAGATGGTTGTCGATCACACTAGGTTTGATAGGGAAGGCGGCGTTCGTCCAAGCATTTTCATTCATCTGGATATACTCAGCTGAGCTGCACCCAACACCTATCAGAAGCAGAGGCATCGGATTAGGATCCCTTTGGGCTCGTGTTGGTGCTATGATATCGCCCTTGCTTCTACTGCTTCATGGAGTTCAATCGTGGGCACCTTTTCTTCTTCTTGGAATTATAAGTCTCATCGTCGGCTTCGTCATCTTGAGAACTCCGGAGACCAAAAGTCGAAGTTTGCCTTTATCATTGGAAGATGCTGATCAGATGTGTAAAAGTTCGGTATTTAAATCATTTCGTGGAAGAAAACAACGAAAAGAGCGCAAGAGAATGGCTACTTTATGTAGCACAGATGTTGATGAGGATCAGTGTTGAAGACTTGAACCGCTCTACATTCCTTTGTTCGTGCTGATTGTGATCTTTGACTTTCTATATCGCTTGCTTTGATTCCAACATAATCTGTTTCAATAACGTCATAATTTTGTAAATGCTACGGCCGTAAATGCATGAATATGTTTGGAAGAGCAAACAAACCCTCATGAAAATTCCTCATGATTTTTTAAGAGATTATCTTCATAAATATCTCATGAAATTTCATGCGGATTGCTTTCGCATCCAATAGCTTATGCAATTTTATTAGTTTCTCATAAAAATATCATTATTAAATAAGAGTTGCTTTCCCATACTTATGTATTTATTTTTCTGACATTTAGTTACTGAGGCTTTCTTAGCCTCGCCACTTTGCCCCAGAGTATTCCCACACCGTGTTCATGGTACTACTTCAGTATTGGCAATAATAAATTATTATTTATGGAACTGTAATTGTATGTATGTCTATTTTCAACATCTTGCATAGCAATATTATTTGTAATATTGTAATTTATATATTTATTAATTATTTATAAATATTGATATTAATATTGTTATCATTGTATTGTAATTTCATTATGTTATTATGTAATTATTAAATTTCTATGTATATGCATCATTTCGAAAAGGCTGTTGCAATTCGCCGCGATATGTTTTTTATTTTTGCTTTTTATCCTTTTGTAAACAAAACTTGAAGATTTATTATCGATTGAATAAGCTTTCTTATGACTCTTTCCTTTCACGGCTAGCATGCATATCTTGCTACTTATAAACTTATAAATTCACAAAACCACATGAATGCATCATGAGGTATTATCCTCATGCCTGTTCTCGTTACCACTCATTATGTTCTTATCAAAGCATCATGAGGACATTATTAGTCAAACATTTTCTGATGAGAATACTATGAAACTCATCATAATCTCATGAATCAGAATTAAATCTCATGAGTTCTCATGAAAACTTTTCCTGAGGGAAGACATAGAGTGAGTATATTTAGATAGATTAGCAACTCAGTACTTACATCGCTGATGTGACCCAGTTTTGATTTCATTAGATGAACTCTTTTTGATATCTAGCATCGCATTTGAGAAAAGTATTTCTCACTGTTTGGGAGACATTACCAAGGAATTAATTAACATGGTGACAAAACAGAAAAAATAACAATAATTTACAAATTCTTCAATTCACTGATTAGTTTTGAGGTTGTTGCTATTCGTGACACCAAGCAACGCAGTTTTTACTAGGCGATGATCCTTTATGCGACAGATATAGCCAGAGAGATCCATTCTGCACTTCTTAATCAACTGCACAGGCTGCAACTTTGTGCTAACGTTTCTCAGGACTTCATCATTGGTGATACGATGAAGAAACTAAGATACTTCGGAAGCACCGCAAATCATGGGGATCGAGACGCGGCACATCTGTCTTTCTCAGCGTCCAGATTCCGGAGGCAACACCTATATCTGATATACAGGAGTGTACTTCAATTCTTTGGAAGTAAAACGCTAAGAGCTAAAAATTCAGGTGAATT
This sequence comes from Prostheceraeus crozeri, assembly GCA_907163375.1. Classification (NCBI taxonomy): domain Eukaryota; kingdom Metazoa; phylum Platyhelminthes; order Polycladida; family Euryleptidae; genus Prostheceraeus; species Prostheceraeus crozeri. The sequence continues at coordinate 77,897 of CAJQUW010010010.1, forward strand.
TTGGGAAGTATAACGCTAAATTTGACATGTATATACACTAAAAGCCAAAAGACTTGTCGCACATGCAATGTTAACTAATGCGCAAGGGTGACAAGTCTTTTGACTTTTAGTATATCAGCTGAAAAACGCATATTCGTGCCACTATTGTCCATAACGGACTGTTCGAGAGCTACATAATCGCCCTTTCAGAATTTTCAACCGCTCTCATCCCCTTTCGGCGATTACTTTGTCATTGAAGGACCTCCACATGAATCCAAGTAATAATGAAAGCATGCATGCTCATGACAAAATGCAAAAATAGGAAGTTGAATAAGATCTTCATCAATAATGCACATCAAGTACATTTACATTAAATGTTTGCCAGATACAGCTTACCATCTTTTGACGTTAATTTGATGACCTTAGGAAGTATAACGCTGATTCGGCCAGAATCTTAGGAAGTATAGCGGCGTTATACCGCGTTACCCCTCCACTACACCCCTGCTCATACAGTGTGTACATCTAAAGGCTACTTACATAAAAGAGACTGAATCCCGAACCTGTGCAAACAGGTGCGGCTAGCACACAGCCCAGTTTTCAAATATCCTCGATGAAAGTGATATTAAGACTCAGTCTTGTCGAAAGATCACTTCTTACGCTTGTAGTGCTGCACACTACTTGATACTGAAGACAAATATCATAATCAAAGCTATCATAATTGCCTACAAGATGTAAATGGTATCACAATAATATTCAATTAAAAATAAAACAAAATTTATTAAATTTTGATTGAATCGTGAAATCATACTGATTAATGAATTTGATTAATCCACATGCATAACGATAGTTGAATTCTGGCAGCATGACTCCAAACTCAGTTCTACAAAATGACTTTTGTTAACCCTAGAATGCATTCTGATTGTCAATGATTTAGACAAATCTAAGCTTGGCATATCTGTACAACCTGCTGTAAAAATAAGCTATCGGTTGTGCGTAAAATCGCTTCAATGAGATCAGTAACTTACTTTGTATTTCACTTTCCTGTGTGACTTCATAGACACCCGGTATTAATTGTATTAATAAGTCTAAGTTATCTAATAAACTCAAAAACTGAGGCAAGAAGCATAGGAATTTTGCAGTTTTTTTGCATGAATACTGAAGTTATAATGCTGTTCAGCTTAACATCCCTTGCAGCAAAATGTTTTACAATTAAAAATTTAATTTAAACTTTATTATTCCTTCTGTTGTTTAATGAGTTTCATACTGCTTAAATATCAAAACCTCTAGTATCGCATAGATAGTATCTCAACTCAGGAACAATTTTCAAAAAACTTGCCGTTTGAAAATCAATCTTTTAGACCTCAGCAATATAATCGAAAAAACTGAATGTTTTACTATAAAAAATCTCAATGTATGCTTACGTTTTCTGAGTTGCCACTCTGCCTATGTAGGCCTACATATGTGAGTAAGGAAGCTGAATTTGACATTTTTACTTTTCGTAGGGAATGAAAATAGGGAGAAGCGACTTCACGTATCCGGTATTATATCGATAGAGAGTAAAAAACCAAGTTTCAACGGATACAAAAGAGAAGAGATATTATATTATACGACGTTTCGCCTTGCAGGCTTGGTCACGTATGAATGTACGGAAAGACACATGAGAGATGAAGTAATACACAATGATATAAGTTCACGCGTATTTACAGTAAAAACAAGTGTTCCATACCTCAGTAAGATATGGAATAATTAAAATACTACTACCTAAAATACAAACAGCATGCGAAAACTGAAAATAGGACCTAAAGAAGAAATTACATACACATAGACCTTAACTTTCATAAACAATACTGCGACCAGTACAACCATTCATCAAAGTATAAGGTTCTTCTTTGGAGATGTACATACCTTCAAGTGTCTTTCTTCTATTGAAATGGCTTAGGCCAGTATGTAAAATCTCCCAATTAATGTTAAATGCCGGTTGTAGACCACAATGTTTTTCATCGAAGTGAGCTTGTACTGCTGAGTAGGATTTCTTGTAAAGATGCTCTTTTATTCTTGTTCCTATCGAACGCCCCGTTTCCCCAATGTAAGTTTTTCCACATATATTGCAAACGATTTTATACACCACTCCCTTTAAATAACACCGATTGGGTTTACTTGTCATTGAGCATAGGTCACAATTTCTGCATTCAGGCTTCTCTTTCGGAGGATGAAAACGCCTCCGTAGAGAAGTACCACCACTGAAAGTCAAGCGTACCATATTTGCTAGCCCACTTCGTCTTGTCAGATTAATCATCTGCCTTTTGAACTGCTCATTTACGAAAGGGACTCTCAGGTAAATGATGTTATCATCGTTTTGCCTTCTGTCTGTTCTAGAGACTCTGTCATCATTTTTATTCCTTTTGAAATATCTCACACAATTATTTAAGAAATTACCATCATATCCATTTCGCAGAAATCTATTCACCACCATATCAATAGAATATCTCAAAAATATTTCATTTGTCGATCGAGTAGTCGCCCTGTATAATTCACCTGTCACCACAGCTCGTTTCTGCGAAATCGGTACATTTGAAATCCAAGGTAGGATAGAGCCACTATGTATCGGTTTGAAATATAACCTGGAGTGAAATTCATTATTCAACAGAATCACATGACAGTCCAGGAAAGGAAGGAATCCATCTTCATCTGGTAATTCAATCGTAAATTGAATTCGACTACTCAAAGTGTTGCATAACGTCAAAATATCATCAGCTGTCACATCCTGCGACCATGTAAGAAATATATCATCAATGTATCTCTTGAGGTGTAGTTTCCCAAGGAAATGACTCTGTATTTCGCGATCGAAATAGTCCATGTAAATGATGGCCACAACAGGTGCAATAGCATTTCCCATAGATAAACCATTTACCTGCTGATAAGTATCACCCTCGAAAAGAATAGAGTCATTTTCCAGTGCTAGTCTTACCAACTCAACAATGTCTGGGATACTTAATTGAGCCAGCATAGAATCCAAAATTGAAAACTGCGATAAGAAATTTTCCAATATTGAATAAAGGCCCAGTTCATTACCGTCATCATATCGCGGAATACTATTGTAAAGATTAACCACGTCCAGTGAGCAATATCCAGCAACCTGACTTCCGTCCAATCCCTTTAACCATGAAACAAATGCAATGGCATCAGGTAAGTGAGATTTCACTGAAGAAAGCAAACCATGTAGATGGTAACCATCATCATTTACCTGAGAGTCCCTTTCGTAAATGAGCAGTTCAAAAGGCAGATGATTAATCTGACAAGACGAAGTGGGCTAGCAAATATGGTACGCTTGACTTTCAGTGGTGGTACTTCTCTACGGAGGCGTTTTCATCCTCCGAAAGAGAAGCCTGAATGCAGAAATTGTGACCTATGCTCAATGACAAGTAAACCCAATCGGTGTTATTTAAAGGGAGTGGTGTATAAAATCGTTTGCAATATATGCGGAAAAACTTACATTGGGGAAACGGGGCGTTCGATAGGAACAAGAATAAAAGAGCATCTTTACAAGAAATCCTACTCAGCAGTACAAGCTCACTTCGATGAAAAACATTGTGGTCTACAACCGGCATTTAACATTAATTGGGAGATTTTACATACTGGCCTAAGCCATTTCAATAGAAGAAAGACACTTGAAGGTATGTACATCTCCAAAGAAGAACCTTATACTTTGATGAATGGTTGTACTGGTCGCAGTATTGTTTATGAAAGTTAAGGTCTATGTGTATGTAATTTCTTCTTTAGGTCCTATTTTCAGTTTTCGCATGCTGTTTGTATTTTAGGTAGTAGTATTTTAATTATTCCATATCTTACTGAGGTATGGAACACTTGTTTTTACTGTAAATACGCGTGAACTTATATCATTGTGTATTACTTCATCTCTCATGTGTCTTTCCGTACATTCATACGTGACCAAGCCTGCAAGGCGAAACGTCGTATAATATAATATCTCTTCTCTTTTGTATCCGTTGAAACTTGGTTTTTTACTCTCTTTCGTAGGGAAATTCTGTTCCTCATATTTGATATAATATTTTGATAATGAAGTAAAAAATATTGAAGCGTGAAAGTGAGCGTTTTTGTTCTGCCACAAAGTGGTTTTTATGCATGTGTAATTGCATCATGTATTAATTCCATTTGTACAAGTGAATATCTGCACTCAGACGTTTAAGGAGCGAAACTGAATATTTTAAATCATACCTATTGATTAGTCAGTTTTTGAATGAAAATTAGCAAGTAATCATTGAATCAATTTTTCTATGGCCGTTATTGATAGAGTTAAGTTCTTGAACATAATGACACTAGTGACTAAAGGAAAATTGATAGATCGTCTTACCCATTCTCTTCGATGGCACTACAAATTTCTGAATCCAGAATCTACGTCTACTACTGACTCCATGAATATTCAATTTAAGACATGTGCTGTGATATTTCCTGAAAAATCATATCTTGTATAAACAACCTGAAACTTTATAATGTGAAGCGAAGCAAATTATGAGGGCTGAAGCTAGATGCACCAGCAAAAAATCGCAGTATATCAATAGCAGGCTTCATAGAACCAAAGAATTCTTAAAATCTAGTGATTTAGTACTAATTTCAGTCGATAAATCATAAATTATACTACTTATGAAACTGGTTACATCTCTAAAGTTGAAAGCATCATAAGCAATGACTTATGAAGTTGACCAGGTGACGGGAGACTTCATCAATTCAAAAAGTATCACATTTGGCAGGCCTAAGCGGTAAGCCGATGCAGCTTGGGGTCAAATTGCGTACGCTTTTAGCTCTAAAGAAGGTTATTTGGATTTCTATTGGGATCTATTGGGATCCCAATGGAAATTATTATTGGGATTGAGTTGGGATTGGGCTGGAAATCCATCCCAACGGCAAGCCTGTTAGAATGTGATTGAGAAGTCAGTCAATTTTCTCGGTAGGAGTTCCGACTAGCTGGATTTGTACCAGCAGAAATGAGTTTTGCAGTTTGATGCGGGATTAATCAGAACAGTCCTATTAGCACGTCATTCAGCTGAATGCAATTAGAGTTTTAAAATACATGCAGTCATTGCTTAGAAAGTTATACAAGGTAATTAAAACTCCCCTTTTCAGTTTAGGCCAATATAATCAAGTTAAAGTTAAAAGTATGGCAGACAGGCCTTCGGCGTCCAGCGCCTTCAACGCTCGATGTTTGGATTGCCATCCAACAGCCTGCCAAATGTGATACTTTTTGAATTGATGAAGTCCACGGTCGTAGGCCTATGAATAGACTGGCCTTAATAGTAATAGGGGCTTTAATTGATTTTAAACAATAATGTATAATAGGCGTACTATATGGCTATATTTTGCACCGAGACTGCCTTCACCCAAGAGCTCATGGGGGCCTACGTGTAAAGCTAATATGTATGTATGAAATACAAACACACTTGGTATTTTAGGCCTATATCGGAAATGCGGTGTTAGTAAACATCTCGCTACACGGCCTCACACCTACAGTAGACAACAGGCAGTAGACGGCAGCTTATACGGTTAAATAGGCTTGAATAGCTTGCTATGTATAGCTTAATTACAGAAGCGGCGAAGCGCATGACAACGTGCAGGCGAATTGTATAAGCCTATTACATAGCTGCTACCTTTTTTAACAGCACTATTTTTAGCAACTATGGAAGTTAAAGCCATAGAGTAGGGTTAAAGCTTAAAATTTGTGTAGATCATGCTAAGAGCTCTCAATACTCGAATTCGAGAGAGGCGAGGTCAGACTGGAGACACAGGAAAATGAACTGCTCTGTACTACCCGAAAACATTTGTAACGTACTGACTAATGTCAACGATTACATGCATGTTTTGTTGAGAGGGGGCTTATTCATATACTGATAATTCGCCCTTCCCTGTAATTTTGGATCTCTTCAATTCTATAAACTCAAAACTAGAATTTACTTTGAAAATACCTAAAAGCAATGTTTTAGATTTCCTTGATGTTGATATCAATGATTCTGACAACACTTACTCGTAGTATAGTTGGTGTATTAGGATGCTCAATTTTGTAGGGTTTTTAATACAAAAATGCTCGATTATCAAAAGTACTTAAAAAACAGGTAAAATTTTGATGTTGATGAAATTTGAATTAGAATTATATAGAAAAGAAGTTAATTGGTAGAAATAGATAGTTACAAAAACCTAGAGTCGCATGTTTTCAGCAATATCAAGATGTGCTTCCACCTCCCCCACCTTGTTGGGTGACAGATACGAGTATTTTAGACAATCCATAATGTATAAATTGAATAAAGTTTCATAACTGCCATGACACTTTTGTTCTCTACAACATGGTGGCACTTGGCGGCAGTAATCTGGGTATAATATAATATATTACTGCCAGTAAATTATTTCTTATTATTTATTAACAATATATAGTCAGTCAATTAAGCACATATTTTTGCTTAGCAATATACGTACGCATATAATTTTGAAGTCACGAAAAGGGTGTGATCCGTTAGAAATTTTATAAATAAAAAGAAAGACCATGTTTGATTTTAGATTAATTGACATTAAATTACTAAATTGTAACAATATGTTTCGGCCAGCTCTCCTTCATGTGCAACGATGAACTGAGGTTACGACGACACAATTTGGCACAAGTGAACACAATTTGGAGACGTAAGACGTACTTTGCGGCGTAAGACGCCATCATGCAGAGGCGTAGCGTGCTTCAAAACGTTTCCGGATCTAGAATCAGTCTTGGCATCAGTATATGCCTGTAGCCTGCAGCTTATATGCGAAGTACCCGGTTCTAATCTAGAAGTCACTTTGATGTTTTCCCATAGCTACATAATGATGAAATAATGAAGAAGTGAAGGCATGCATGTGTAGACAATTAGCTTCGCGTTTGTCATACACGCCGTGATTAGCCAGTCAGTGTGTGTGTGTAACTTGTAAGTGTAGCTCGTAAAGAATCACAGAGATGGATGATGGACTGCTTCTCCGTGGATTGCATGCAGTCAGTGGCCGCGACGAGGGAAGTTCCGGTGCGTGCGAACGGCACATTGATAGATTGGCTGAGTTGTCGATGACATCAACAAGCCATTGCTGATCATGTGTGGCTCGTGCTAGATTTTGGCCAGTCGGTGCAGCGTGCAATGTCGGTGACACTCCGGCGACTGCCCCTGAGAGATGAAAAGAGATAAAACCATCGACAAATTATACATGCATATGCAAGCATCCGTTGGAATGATGAAACGAAGACGTAAGATAAGCTGTAGTGCTTGGTCACTGGCGCATATTGTATGTGATTAAACTATGTTGGAGAGTTTATGTAAAAATGCATTCGGTGCACTGCCCCGAACGCCCCTGCCATCAAAACAGATCGTTTATCAAACCCATCTACCATCGACTTCCAACGGAAACTCAAGAATCCATTTTTTGAAACATGCGTGATTCAAATTTTTAGCTGCTTTTCATATTAGCAAGATGGCTGAGTTGGTAAAAAGTGATGCCAATAATGGAACAAACGCTCGCCAATTGTGTTGTGTAAATCAGTTTTGGAACGATTGGTTCATTGAAACATCAAAATCAGGGGATGGGATCCAAGTACCTCACCCCGAGTTTTCAGAGCTCAGAATATCCGGAGTAAAATTGGGTCTTCACATGAAACGCATTTGTCGAGGTTTTACTTTAATCTCATCTGTTTCGGTACATTTCCTCAATTCCTTGCTCTAATTGCCTCATTTAATTCACATACTTTGGTGTCTTCCTAATTTTAAAAACAATCAGGACACTTTTCTCAATTGATCTCCACCTCAAATTCTAACAACGTCAACACTTCAATAACCCGGAATTAGTGAGAAAATGGAAGTTCAGTGTCACTCCGCTGCAACAGATTTCAACTGTGCCTCAAAATCAAGTTTGCTAGATATATACATGTATTAACATCATGTTTTAGACTGACCACTCTGTAAAAGTCAAATGACAATTCTGAGAACGTCAATAAAAAAGCATGAGCGCAGAACTGCGAGTAAAGCATTTGTGCAGATTACAAACTGGGTCTACAGGCACGAAATACTTTGCCATGCACATTTTTACGTCGCCTAGATTGTTTTATTCACAAAATGAAAACATCATTCTAAACTTGTGTGCCCATACTCCATGCGAGTAATTTACTGTCCTGAACATAGTCAGAGTCATGATATATCCACAGGTAGGCTTACACGTGCAACTTGAACCATGAGAAAATCAGAAAAGAATGGACAAACAATGGAAGCATAGTCAAGCCTTTGGTAATCGTGTTTCTTGCGTCATCCTCCAATGTCCAACCAGACTGCAGAACTGGAAACTCGACTCGAACTTTCACTCTTCGTTGTTCTTCCAATGATGGTATCTGTGTACTTGAGCGATCTTGGTAAAGAATATTGAAGAAGTTAGAAAAAGAAACGCTTTATTTACATGAATGAATTTTACATATTCTTACTAATTACAGGGTGTTCGCGATCTTCTTGCGGATTTCTGTCACTACCTTATGGTATATAACATCGTGAATTAAACTTATTCATTTAAACCATGGATTGATCAATGGTAATAGCTATGCACACTTGAGGAACACGATACATTTTAATCGCCAAAACTCCGATTTTATTACATCGGTTATGCGAAAATCAATTATATGCATTGGAGCGCATGCATTCATTTTCTAAACGTTTGCCAAGCATTGCCAACTCTCCATGATCTGGACTTATCATAGAACATCGTGACTTAACAAACGAGGGATTCCTTGATTGTGAGAAAGCTAATACGGCAAGAATATGGCTTCACCGTCATGAATTCCCTACAACCTGAAAACTTAGTCTTTTTGTCAAAATACACTAGGTGACATGCCACGCTCAATTACGCGTAATTACAAATGACCCTTAACATCCGTGGCTATGCGTGACATTGCTGCAATACGCAATCTGTCGGCAGTCCTGTTATATAGACTTTGCGTCTCATGTGTCTGCATGTATCAGAGACTAAACAATGTGATAGGAACTCAATTTCATGCTCAGGGAAGACAAAACATGCTTAGCGGTTCATCCGTGTTTCAAGCGGCAACGCAGACAACTGTAGACGACGAGGAAACTATAAACGCTCGCCCGCGCGTATTCATAAACATTCCCCATGTTTTAACAGCATCAGATCAAGTAATTTCTGACTCTTAGTGCAGCGCGTATGTACGCGCGTAGAAGAAGAGAATGTCTTTAGCCACAGATGTTTGGGGTGCTCCGTAATTACGCGTGAATTACGCGTGGCAGTCACCTAGTGTAGCAACATGTGAAATTCCGCAAGAAGATCGCGAACACCCTGTACATCTTAAAGATTCTGATGAAACAATTATCCACTAACATCTTCCACAAAAAGATGAGAATGCGACATTTCAGTCAGTATCTTGTAAACGTCACTATGTTTTACCCTTTAAGCGTCACGTATTTATCAACTAGTCATGCGAATTCGATGAGCCCAGAAAGTGCTCATTCTTCTCATACCCGATTCATTACCATTTCCATCCGAACGTGTTTTCGTATTGAAATTCTGCGCCTAGAAATGTGAGCTATTTTTATATTTTGTCTAGAAAATTCAATAGCTGATGCAAATTCATGATAGTTTATCTAAAAGCTGAGAATGTAGACTCTCGAATAATGTATGGCGCAAACGTTTGATGATGATTTTGATTTTTCGGCAGCTTTTACATAACCTATACATGGGCCTGTTGGTACATAGAAACGATAATATCTACTTATCATATATCACTGATAGTATGCGGAATCTGTTGGTAAAATACATGTCGCCTACACATGTAAATAACTGTTATTCCTGCACCGATGGCTGTGTTTTTTGCGATGAGTCATTTTAGGTGATGGTCAATCCCGACCACCGTGACTGTGTCATGGTACTTGCAGATGGGTAGTATTTGATAATGAGGTTGGAAACACGCCATCAAATTGCTAAATAACGAAAAAGTTAGAATTTCACAGCAATTAGACGTGACTAAACCAAGCTCGAGTAAACTCGTCAATGGTGACAGAAGGCTTGCTACCATTGCCAATGACGACTTAACTCGCACCTTTCAAATTCGAACAAATCATTTGATTTCGTCATTATCAAGTTAAAATACATATTTTAGAGATATTTTTAATCAATGTGATTCAATACTTTCCATTGGCAATGGACGCTACACGCGGCTTTTAGCATCGGCAGTGAAAGTGTTAAGTAATTAATCAAAGTATATATGCTTTAACGCGGCGATTTCGTGGTGTAATCCCCGTGGTTGGCGGTAGCCTTGGAGCTTTTCACGACACCCTTAAGTGTCATGGCACCCTTGTTGGGAATCACTGTCTTATGCATCCGTGGCCTTGAGATTGAGAAAAGTATTTTTCTGCATTGGCAAAATATGAAGAGAACATGTTACTTATATTAAATTAAGTATTAAGTGCATAAATTTTTGACATTTACCAAAAGATAAGAAAAATACGTTTCTGCGCGTTGTCTCTGTTTTAGTATTGCTTGGCATCTCAACAAGAGAGTACATGTAAATGCACATGTAGATGCATGTAAATGCCTACTGTAGGAAAAACAGATATTCAGTGATGCGAAGTTCCAGTTACTGAGTTAAGATCCGTGGAATCCGTAGAGGCTGCATTATAAGTCATACAACGCCAGATTCGACGAATTAATAAAGCTGTCATTGAAAATTGAGGATTCCGCCAAGGCAGCTTTCAAAATTTGAGAAGTAATTCAAGACAATTTTCAAGCCCTGCTGCCTTGTAAAAAATGCTATAAATTTAAGTTCAGTATGTCGTGGTTGAACACATCATAAGAAAAGAGAAAATAAGTTTGTATTTGTCATAAAAGAAAATACATGTACATAGATCACAAGGAAATTAACTAAATCAGGAATATAAGACGAGGTTGGTGCATGGAAAAAATTCGAGGAGTAGAAATCAAAACCTCATTAGAAAATGTAAAATGTCAGCTACATTCATTATATAACAAGAAAATTTCGCTTCTTCTGGATCTGACTGTGACTCAGGTTCCAAATATTAAAGAATACCCCACTCTGATTCACTCTCCTGCGCAAGATCAAATGAAATGAAGAAGATCCTGCTCTGAAAAATTTCCATACCATTGTATAATGCAATTTCTATGCTGATTGTTCTTGGTTTTTCTTGGGCTTCTTTGAAATCTTCACAAATTTGCATCTTTGAAATTGTGATAACGGAAATTGACATTTATGCATGACATGTAGTGCAAACTTAAATGATTGTTTATCTGCATTTTTGATGCCTCATGTTATGTATTTTCATCATATCGGTTTGGTCGACTATTTTTGAGGCAAATTTGGAATACTGTCGATTATAACATCAACGTTAGCAGAGCAGATGAAATAACTAAAATCTTGACATATTGAAGGCTATAGTTTGCCTGTAGAAATATATTTTCAACGACTTGAACGAAATAAAGACAAAATTCCTTGGCAGCCACAGATGCTACGTTTCCCACGATATGAAAAATTGGATGACGCAAAAATAGGCTACTCTGCGTTTATTCAGCAGATTTTACCGCATATCCGTGTGGCTCATTGCACCAGTACCATTACATTCTGAATTCATTAAAAATCTGTCAATTCGGTATTCACTTACATGTTTTCAGGGCATTTGCATTATAATGTGGTTCATGAAATTCCCTTGATAATCAGCTCAATTTTCGCTTAATTAAGATGGTTGTTTTATGCATTCCTTTTGATATCCAACATGCTTCTCCCGGATTCATCTATTTCTGTGGATAATTATTCTATCTTTCGCAGGGACAGAACGAGTGGTTCTGGTGGTGGCATTTTGTGTTATGTGAGGAACTCTTTAACCACATCTGCGGTTAATCATGATTCCATTTTTTCGCAAGATGAGTTTGCCACTGAGTTTCTTGTATTATTCATTAAGGAATCGTACCTGTCACTTATAATGGTTTATCGCCCTTATTGGAACAATCGCCTGGCTCATGAGAATGCTTTGACTTGTTTGACTGATATTGGATTATATGTTTGTTAAGTATGGATTAAAATTACGCGTCTGTCTGTTGAGAGATTTCAACGACTTACGTGAATACTATGGCACCATCAGTGATGTGACTACGCTGAAATTATTGGTTACATTTCCGACTAGAGCAGAAAATATCCTTGACCAGATGTTTGTTAATTTCTCCATCGATATCACACCTGCATGTCTTCCACCCATTGACAAATCCGACCATTGTGTTATAGGGTAAATCCAATTTATTCCACAACATTTGACGAAAATGTGTCTTTGATTTGTAAAATCCATATTTCTGAACCGATTTCAATAGTTTTTTTTTTAATCGAACCGTAAAGATTTCATCTATTATGGCATGGTTTTTTAAAAGTCACTAGGCCAAGACCTTCTTCACAAGTTGCCGTTTTTTGCCGAAAAAAGACCGAAAAGGCATGTCCAAAGTTGCAGTACTCTCACTTCAACACGGATTTTCGATTAGAAACATTAAAATACACCCACTAATATTTATATCATCTGAAAGAAGAAGATCAGCTCTTTAAGACAGTCTAATTTTAAATGTTATAATCAATATTAATCATTGAATTTTCACTGGGTTTCCATTGTCCAATGAAAAAAATGTCCTCTGACCGAGGTACCTTTTCTCGAAGAATATTGATTCTTCCATTAAACGTTTTGCACCAAACGAATCCTCTAGTGTGCTAGTTTATAAATCCGTAAAGAAAATTCAGTTTGATGCCGTTACAAGTGAGCAATATTGATTTAAAAATATTTTTATACGTTTTTTCGACCAGAGAATTTGAATATTCCCAAAAATTTCATATGGATGCTGAAACCAGAAATTTTGTCAGGAATCAATGAAATTTCACAACATAGGAGGGATCCATGCTCTTAACATCTATGCAAAAGAAATTTTTCATTTGTATCAATTAACACTCTCAAAATCTCCAAAAACCACGAAAATGTCCTCTGACCGAGACCCTAGAAAATCTCGGTCAGAGGACAACGTTGAAATTGAAGATCTCGGTCAGGGTACAAGGGTCTCGGTCTAAAGACATGATAATGTATGCAATTACATTTAGATCACTTCGTTTTACGCGTTCAAGTATTCGTCCTAAGTTTCCGCAGTCTCATGAACCCAAATGCTGAAACCGAAGAGTTTCCTGTTTGACATCAATTTGTCCTCTGACCGAGACCTTAAAAATCTCGGTCAGAGGACAAGGTAGGTCACGGTCAACGGACATTATATGTAATACGTTACATTTTGGTCACTTCGCTTTCCGCATGCAAGCATTCATCCTAAGTTCCCAGTTTCATCAGCAACCCAAATGCAGAAGCCGAAGAGTTTCCTATTCGACATCTATCTGACCGACATCAATTTGTCCTCTGACCGAGATGTAGAAAAAATGACTTTTTAAAAGTGGTAGATTTCTATGGAAAGTTTTTATTTGGTGTGGTCGCCGCTAAGATTTTCGTGTTCAGCGTAAAAAAATGAGTATATATGCAAATTTTCACGGAAATCTGAGACCCAAAGTTGAAAAGACAGAAATGTTGTGGAATAAATTGGATTTACCCTATATATTGGAAACCTGATGATGTCGTGGCGGCTACAGTTATGAAGAAAAAGGTTAGAAAATTCTCTAAGTGTAATTTTGCACGATTTTCTGACTTTATTACATGCATTGACTGGATGTCTGTTATTGAAGCATGCAATAACTTAGAGGATGCGATGTGCAATCTCTTAAAGTATCTTTACTCATTATATGATGATTGCTTTCCCATGAGAGCTATTCGGGTTCGATCTGGAGACCCGGAATGGTTGAAGGATTCGCTACGAATTCTGATTAATGAAAGAGATCATACGTATTCTACTGGACAATGGTCAAAATACAATCGCTTGAAATTTGAAGTAAGCAAGCACATTTAAGAACTTAAGAGTTCTTTTATTTCAAATGCTGTGTCTCTTATTACATAAAGAAAGTGTGGAGCTCTTTGCGTCAAGCTGCGAGATGTACTCGCCCATCTGCTTCCACAAAGTTCTCTGCAGACGAATTTTGTGACTTTTTCTCGTCGAATTTTCAAATTGTTGATCAGGATGGTGCTTCTTCAAATCAAGATAATCTCTTGTGTAATCAGTCTATCTCTATGATAGACTGTGATGATGTGATGATGTGTGCCGGGTTCTTCTCAATTTGAAGAATACTGGATGTGGTCCGGACAACTTACCAGCATGGATTTTTAGACGTTTCGCAGATTTTTTGTCTCCTGTCATCACTTACCTGGTGAATTGGAGTTTGCAAATTGGAATTATGCCTGAATGTCTTAAGCTGGCAAATGTTATTCCTATACCGAAATGTGATAGGCCTAAAATTATTTCTGAATTTAGGCCAATTTCTCTTTTGCCTATTGTTTCTAAGGTTTTGGAGCGCGTTGTATGTAAACACCTTATACTTCCCTATGTGGCAAATAAACTCCATAAATCTCAGTTTGCTTTCATTCCACGCAGTGGATCAGGTACAACTTCCGCTCTTGTGTTGACCCAACACCATATTCTGAATTTTTTAGATTTGAGTTCTGGTTGTGTTAGAATGCTTTCGGTGGATTTATGTAAAGCTTTTGAGAAATTACCTCATAATGTCATAATTGAAAATTGCCGCAAATTCGATATTCCAATTCCAGTGATAAAGTGGATTTCGAACTTTTTGTCAGACAGAGGTCAACGTGTTCATATAAATAGATGTTTTTCTAAGTGGTCAAATCTCCCAAGTGGTATTCCACAGGGTAGCATAGTTGGGCCTTTGTTGTTTGCCTTAGCTACAGACAGTATTTCTCCTGTATGCGTGAATACAAAAATTGTAAAGTATGCCGATGATATGCATTTTTTCCATTGTATACGTGACTCAGACGAAGACAATTTGCAGAAAGAATGGGACAACTTTGTCAGTTGGTCCCAATCTGTGTGTTTACCCATAAATATTTCTAAGTGCCATGTCCTTAATGTTGTCACCAAGTCAAACCTATTGGTTGAGTCAATTTTAGTTGATGATGGATTGTTTTTGTCTCAAGTTGTTTCAAATTTTTGGGTGTGCATTTTTCCAAAGATCTAAAGTAGAACACTCATATTGATTATTTGATCAAAAAGGTATGTAAGCGCATGTACATCATCCATAATCTCCGCAGGTCAAACTTATCATAAAATGCTATGTTGCCTTTATTCGATCTGTTATGTTATACGCGTACCCATCATTTTGTAATATCCCTGAGTACTTGAAACAGCGATTGCAAAGCATTGAACGACTTGTTTATCGTATCGTAGACATTCCTTATGACGCATCCAACTCTTTGTTTTGTGTGGCAGACAGAACATGCGAGAAACTTTTTCGTGACATCTTCAGAAACCGGGATCATCCTTTGCGAGAGATGTTCCAAGCGTATGAATCCGTCCGTGCAACCCGCAGTTCTCGCATTTTTCGTCGTCCTTTTGGAAGGACCAAACGTTTAAACGTTTGGTCCTTCCAAAAGTTCGAAACTATATACAATATCTGATAAAAGAAGAAGTAAATTTACTTCTTCTTTTATCAGATATTGTATATAGTTTCGAATTTTTTTTTAGTCGTTGATCTTCTGTAATTCTTTGTCACTGTACTTTGCATTTTTTCTTGTATTTTTTCGAGTAATCTTCCTTGTAAATTTTTGTCATGCGCTCACCGAATGTTGTACATTTGTGAGGCAATAAAGATTATTATTTATTATTTATTTATGCTTCATACTACTTACATAAATTGTTCATGTCGATAGTGTGTAAACAAAGGAACAATTTGCAAATATTTAGCTTTTTTAAACTGCTCAAATAATTTTTTGACCGCAGGAGCGTAATCTCCGCAAAAAACTGAATATTTTGATGTAAAAGTTTTCACTGTATTTAAATTCAAAATACAATTTTAAGTCGACACTCTACCTACTATTGCTGGTATTTCGTAATGTGGTGTACTTTAAAGTTTCGGTTTCTCTTGAATATACCTTGATGGAAAGAAATCATTTCAATTAGTGAATTTATTTTGAAAAATCATGCAAGCGGTTCCAGCTTCTCATCTTTATATTGATGAACTTTTTGTGACTTTTAATCAGTATTTTTTTATCTTTTTTGCCTAATGATCCTTTCCTGGAGATGCCAGAGATATTCATTTCATTAATTATGCATTTTAACCTTGAATTTCACAATGTTTTGCTCGCAGATGAAAATCAAGCTGTATTTCGCATAGAAAAGAAACAACCGCATTTCGCTCACTATCATTTCAGTTGTCTGTAATTGATAGCGATTCCTTTCAACGCAGTTTTCGGCAAGGTACAAGCGCCACGTCAACGTGGAGGCAGTCATTGCTAGTCCGAGTGGCTGAGTCCATTTAAACACTTTGGTGGAGTCAATGAAGATAAGAGGAGTCAGGTAAGATTCTCCAGCAATCCGAGTTGGGAGCCAATAGGCCATCAAAGCAAAGTAATTTTGGATGTCGAAGTGGTTGGTTGTGTTGCTGGCGTTCGTCGATTCATCTTGATCGTTTTCTTGGATAATTTCATCATAAGACCATCATTTTCGTAATATCTTACATCATCAGAATCCTCAGGTGATTATCTACAGATTGGTGTTACTATTGAATGATTTTGGTCCGCCTCTGCTTCAATATTCGGGATATTTTATTACTTTCATATCTATCGCTGACATCTATTCACATTCGCTATGGCTGGTTCACGGAAAGGCAGTATCAACGACAACGCACAATCAGCATTGATATGCAGAACATGTGACAGTTTAATCAATGGTGATAATGTACAGTGTAAAGCCTGCAAATTGCATTTCCATATAAAGAAGGAATGTTCTAATTTGACAATTGCACAATGCAAAGGATTATCATCCTGTATGAACTTGATGTATTTATGTGATACCTGCAAGAACATAGACTTCAATAATATCTTTGAACGCTTTGCTGTATTTGAAATGGAATTGAAGTCTCTCAGAGACGAAATGGATAGAAAGAATGCTTATGATGTTGGTGCAATTGTTAGTTCTGCTATAAATGAACATGAGCAAAGATTAGAAAAGAAGAATAATATCATTATGTTGGGAGTTGATGAGTTCTCTGATGATGATGACGGCGATGATAATGAAAGAGAGACCATATCGAAAATCCTAACAGAAGTACATGTCGTGAATTCTGAAATCTCATCGTGCCGAAGAATTGGCCGACGTAATCCTAACTCCAGAAAACCGCGACCGATTTGTGTAACTTTCAGAAATTTTAATGACAAAATTCAGTGTCTGAGAAACTCCAAAAATCTCAAAACATCCGTGCATTATCAGAGAGTACATCTGCGTCCGGACTTAACCAAAAGTCAACTTGAAGAAAGGAAAATGTTGCTGTCTGATTTCCACAGAAGGAAAGAAAATGGAGAGGACGTTATGATACGCAATAACCGAATTGTTCACAGAGGAATAACAAGAGCTCAATGACATACAGATTTGAATATTCCATCTATTCTTTATTTTAATTCGAGGTCGATATTGAACAAACTCGATGAAATTTACTATCTTGCTCAATCTCTTCGATTCCCAGAAATTATATGTGTGACAGAGACATGGATGAATCCCTCAATTGGCGACCAATCAATTAGTCTATCTGGCTATGATATTTTTAGAGCAGATAGAAGCACTGGAAGAAAAGGCGGTGGTCTTTGCTGTTGGGTTAAATCATTGTACCGTTGTGAGATTTTATTCAAGTCATCCTTTTATCCGGAAGTCGAGCTGCTCATCCTAAGGATTATCAATAAAGGTTTCAAATGCTTATTTTCCATCATCTACTTTCCCCATGGCAACTCTTTAAATCGTCAAACTATTGATACTCTCAGTGACTATGTGACTGGTATTATGGACAATCTTCTGATTAAACACTTTGGATACCATGTAATATTCGCTGGTGATTTCAATTTGGTTGATACTTCACATTTTGAGCTTTCTTTTGGTCTTACCAATATTGTTCAAAAATGTACCCGGAAGGATGCCTGTCTTGACCGCATTTTGATACCTGACTTACTTGTTGGACAGTTTCATGAAGCCGAATTTTTTCCTCCACTTGGATCTGGAGATCACAATCCAGTGTATGTAAGATCGGTATTGACTTCTCCTCCGGATAAATCCTATGTTAACATTCTTGATCTTCGTCAATCAAATCTGGATTTGGCAGGAACTTACTTGCATGGTATTGATTGGAACTTCCTTTTCCTTAACAATGATTTGAATGAGACGTGCAATATATTTTACGATCAATTACACAAAGCTATGGATATGATACCATTCAATGTTATCAAAGTTTCTCCAAAAGACAAACCATGGATTACGGGAGTTGTCAAGGTATTGATTAACAAGCGCTTTCAAGCATATCGCGGAAAAAATTGGGTCTTATACAACCACTACAAAGAAAAGGTCAGCAAAGCTATATTTGCTGCAAAACAACGATTTGGCAAATCACTTTCACAATCACGATCGATATGGGATGTTTACAAAATGGTTACAAATGACAAACATAATTCCGATTGGTTATCGAAGCATGCTGCGAAGTCTCAGCAACAGCTTGATGTAGTGTTGGAGAATCTCAATCGCTATATAAGTGATCAATTCATATCTGACCCACCTATATTCGGCTCAACAGCTCTAAGCTTCGATGTTCCTTTCTTATTTTCCCAAGAACGTGTACACCATCTATTACAGAACATTTCACCGAAAACCTCTTGTGGATCTGATATGATACCTTCACTAATTTGGTCCAAATTTGCCTCCCTTCTCGCAGAACCTGTGACTTTATTATTCAATAAGTGTCTTCGTACTGCAAATCTTCCACAGCTGTGGAAGCATGCTGACATTTCACCAGTCCCAAAAAGTGCTCCGGCCAATCCGTCAAATGTTAGACCCATCTCTCTACTTCCCGTTCTCGAACGATTATTTGAGAGAGAACTGATTAAGTTCATTGGTGATTCTTTTACTGGAAGATATGATAATGCACAATTTGGCTACCGAAAAGGTTGCTCCTCGACTTGTGCCTTACTGAAAATTGATAATTTCATCACGAAAAGTCTCCAAGAGAAAAACATTTCTGCATGCCATCTTCTTGCAGTGGACTTGACAAAAGGATTTGACAAAGTCTCCCACAGATTATTAGTCGAAAAGATGCAGCAAGATAAATTTGATCCATTTGTGATTCATTTCGTCTATAACTACCTCACTTCTCGTAAGCAGCGTGTGAGATGGAGAAGAATGCATAGTACCTATACAGAAGTCACGAGTGGTATACCCCAGGGCTCTTCGATTGGGCCCCTTATCTTCGGATATTTCATCTCGGACTTGTGCCTATGTGATCAATCCGATGTCATTTTAACTAAATATGCTTATGATATCGTTGTAGTTGGAAGTATCAGCAAATATTCCATGACAAGCCCCATTTCGTCTGCATATCAAACAATAGGAGACTGGACTCAGAGAAATCAAATGATCATTAAGAATGAGAAATGCAAGCAGCTGTTTATCTCTCGACGACAAAATTCGGACAACAGTTCGGCTTATCAAATTCCTGGTATCCCTACTGTCGAAACTATACGAGTTTTGGGTGTCATTATTGACGACCGCTATAACTGGAACTCTCATATTCATGCGGTTTCAAAAAAAGCCTCATCAAAGCTGTATATTTTGAGACAGTTAAAGCCCTTTCTATCGTCGTCAGAGTTGATTGCAATCTATTATAGTTGTGTCCGTGGAATGTTGGAGTTTGCAGCACCTCTTTTTGTTCATCTCAACTCTAGCCACAACAAAACTTTGGAAAATTTACAAAATCGTTGTCACAGGATTATTTGTGGATCAAGTCGCTGCTCTTGCCCTAACTTCGTTCCCCTTGACTACAGACGTTTAATGATTGGCTTCAAGCTTTTTTGTTCGATCAAGGATAACTCTGATCATCCTTTACATGACTTAATTCCCACACATTTAGCCTATTCTAACAAGCTGAGATTACCTATTTGCAGATCGCTTCTTCGTAGCATTTCATTCATTCCAGTAATGTCTCGCATGTATAATGATGGATTTACCCAGTGACTATACCACTCGCTACTTATAACTTTTCTGCAGTACCACTCAATATTCTTTTTGTTAATTATTTCTCATGAATTACTTTACTTGATATGTAAAATGTTTATGTTGGCATCACGATTCCCATTATTGATGCCTTTTTGATAATAAACGTTTATTATTATTATTATTATTAACTTCGTAATTTACGCAGTTCGAACTGCAACAACGACGTGATGAGACCAGTAATATTTTATGTGCCCTTCTCTTTTTCTGCAACGCAACGCGAGGACACATTTGAATGATTTTCTTAAAGGTGGAAAATCGTGCTGAGGGATAAACTTAAAGGGTGTGCGGCGAACTGGGATGATATCAACACTATTGGTGAAGCAATGTGCAGAGACGCTTGTTCGAGGAGATAGCGCGTAACGAGCACTCATTTTGACTGCGATGCTGGTAATTTGAAAACCTGAGGGTATCCTGAAGACGAATGTGGCTGGCAGGAGTCCCGCAGTCATGTCCAGTCAACTTCGTCAACCAATCAACTCAAATGGGCCAGAATTCCCGATACTTCGCTTCAGAATCTGGTGGAAAGTAAAACGCACGGTGTTTGGTCGACGCTTTAGAGAATGGATGCCATGCACGGTACCTATTGAGCTAAGCTTGTTGTTACCTATTGTTTTTCTCTACAAATTCGAATCATAATTCACAAATATTTTTATCTCTTTATAAATCATTGATATTACCAGTGTTTTATCCAGCCCTGTTTTGGGGGGAGGTTTCCCCCCCTATGAAGGAAAACAACGAATATCATACACTTGATAAAGGATATATAGCTTTGAATTTTTAAGATCATAAATCGCCTTTGGCTTTTAAATCGCTGAATGAAGTGACGCTCCGCTGACTACAGACCGCGCCTTTAGGAACAGCGTACGTGGAAAGGAGTTTTTCCACTATGAATCGAGATACATCTCGCTTAAGGCAAAGATTGTTGCCGCATCACGTCCGCGATGCAATGCTGGTCAGCATTGAGGGATCCAATATTTATGATTTCACGTCAATTGTGAAACTGGCATTCTAGCAAGGCCAGACGACTGCAAATTCCAGACAGTAAACAATAACACTCATAATTCTCATCCTTCTTCCTGTTTCTTGGAAAATGAATTTTTATAGTACAATGGCTATTTTCTACATTATGTAAAAGTACTAAGGAATTCTGGGCAGTGTACATATATACGTACATGTGAAAGTAATTATTGATGTAATGTAATGATAATGATGAATAATTGATGTGAAATATAGTGGCGATCAAGTAAAAAACTTTCAGTCATTAAATAATCATTTAATCTGGAACAAGTGATTAGCTAAAAGTTACAATTTGAAACATTTCACCATCTCGAAATTATAGTCCTAAAATATACATGTATAATAGGCATGTTTTGCAGTATTCATGAACAGTGAAATGTCATGTGTAGAGGGCCAATTATATTTTACATAAGGAGTTGGAATTTCTCATTGCCTGATGTCGGGATACACAAACATTCAGACCCCCCCTTTATCAAAATTTCTCCACCTGAACCACTAGGAGTGGATAAAACACTGGATATTACGAAACTAGTGTTTAAAAATTACCGGTAATTTATTTTAAGTTACCTTGCCGGTAATTTACTGGTAATTTATCGGTAAATTACCGGTAATTTATATTCAAGTCTGTATAACTTCAAATCGAGCGCACCAATATGCTTTGATTTTAACTAAATACACACTTGGCTTAATCTGATTCTGATGAAGGCTTGAATTTTGCTCAACGTCTGATTCTTTGTCATAGATATTGCAATTGAGAAATGAAAAATTGACATTTTTAAGAAGTTTTTTGGTATTTCACCCAAATAGACCATAATAATCAAAAGTTTGACGGCAAATAAACATTGTTCTAGGGAAAGGCCACACGCTCTATAATATTTTGCAAATTATGCACTGCAGATCCTTGACTTTCTATAAATACAATCCAAACTACAGGGTGTTCAGTATAAAAGCAGGAAATTCCAAATTTATGCTTGCATAGTTTGTTATATCTGGGAATTCCAAGAATTGTAATTGTTTATTTTAGCTGTTATATGATTGGTTGATTTGTATTGTTTCGTAGTACGGAATAAGAAGAACATTCCAGTGCCATCAATTTCATTATATTGTGCAAATGCCTCAGTTAACTGATTTCCAGCGTCAAGTGATCATGTTATTTAAAACTGAGCATCCCACTTGGGGCCTTGGTAAATGCGGCGAAATTCAGCCGAACTTCTTCAGCACAATTACAAAAAATCAGTTCACCCTTGTGGCTAAATGAATAAAAGAAGAAGGCAATGCAGCTCATCGCAAGCGTGGAAAAGATACCGCCACAAAATTTGACAACAATACACGGACTGCTGTTTTGGATTTGGATGTTACACCAGTTGGTTCACCACGAAGAGGTAATCCGTCAAAGGGAAATTCACACCAACTGAATATGTCATGAGGGACTGTGAATGACATTCTCAAAATGTCATCGCTAAAATGTTATCGAAAAATCAAGTGTAAAAAACTAAAAGATGCTCATAAAGAAAGAAGACTTAAATCAATACTTATGATCCATCAGTTTCAACCAGGAGATTCGTGGAAGTCGGTCTGGTTCTTTGACGAAGCAAGTTTCATGCTCAACGCCCCACTGAATTCGCAGAATGAGCGCATCTACAGAGCAGTGAACGTAAAGACTGACATCGATGATAACGATATTTTGGCAGAAATCGACACTCGACAGCAAAAGTCGATACTTTGTTATGCTGCGGTTTCCTGGTTTGGGAAGTCAAATCTTTACTTTATTGAAGATTATGCAGCTGGCAAAGACTACATCCCAAATTCAAAAAAGAAGAAGAAGACAGTAAATCAGGACGTTCATCGAGAAGAAATGTGCCCCCGGGTTTTCGAAGATATCAATCGCATAATGGAAAATGAACCATGGACGTGACAACAAGATGGCGCAAAGCTCCACACAGCAGTCGCAATAATTAATTGGTTTAGAGAAAAAACACCTGATTTTATTGAACCTTTAAGTGATTGGCCTTCAAAACGCCCAGATTTAAACGTCATGGACTTCTGTATGTGGAGTATTTTATTGTCTCATCTTCAGCGACAGCGTGGACAGATAACTGACATTGAAATGCTTAAAGATGTTTTAATGACAAGCGTGGAATGGAATACCCGACAGAACCATTCACTCAGACACTTCTGCATGGATACAACGTTTGAAGCGCTGTTTCAAGTGAAAGTCAGTGGTTCTCATTTTGAATATTATTGATATTTCCTTGTCTTCATTATTTTTTTGTAATACACAAATCATACATTTGAAATTTCCTGGTTTTTTACTGAACACCCTGTAGTTGTCAATGTTAGAAGGAGTATGAAATCTATGCGTAGTAAATTTAGATACTTGGAGACAATATTGTTTCAAGAAATGTATTTTGATAACTATGAGAAAGAGAGAGAGAGAGAGAGAGAGATCATCAATGGAAAGAATATGCAGATCGTCTCTATATTGTGGCCACGTGGTAAAATTTGACAATACGCGCGCAGGCTACAATCATCATAAAGGTGCATAAAGGCATTGATAAGAGAGCAGTAGCGATCGTCTCAACAAATGAGAGACCAGAATTAGAAGATTTTAAATGCGTGTTGAAGAGATAGCAATTAGCGTGGAATTTGATAAATTCAGGCATTCTTTAGTACTGCTAGGGGTTAGTGATGGCAAAGTGAATGGCATAATCACATAATTAGATTGTTTAAGCGCATCATTTTTGATAGAAGTGCAAACTGATTCAAAGCAAGGAACTTAATAAGTGGGCAAAAAGAAATTTTCAATACCTTGCACAGATAGGAAAAATAGTCGTGCGCCGCTTGCGGATTGCTCTGAATCCCTTCAAAATGCTCCGATCGTCACGATTCCTTCAGCTTCGAAGAATTCAGATCATTGAGCAAAAGTTTTCTCGATAATGTTGGGCTCTCCGATCATTATTTAAAATGTTAGCAGGCAGACGAAAAAACGTTCACAAACCGCTCTGTAGAACTTGACATCGACTGTGTCTCTTTGTTGTGTGATCCGGTTGATAACAACAGTCACTGAAGCTTCGCACAAAATGGCGTATTTAATATCGAACTGGCTGCTTATTGTTCGATTGGTATGGTAATATGTCAGCAGATTGTGCCATTTTATTAACGTTACATGTTCCTATGTTTCCTTCCTAGTCAAACAGAAGAAGAGACGACCGGTCTAATTCTGTGGGTATAACTATTAACATTGAATTATTCATGCACACCTGGTTGAATACATTTATAGGCTAGATGCATAAGCTATGATTTAGTAATTTTAAGAAACTCTTTAAAAGTTCTTTAAAGAAAGTTCTTTTGGCTACCTGAGAATTGTGAGTGTATTGGAAATTTTGTCATAGCAAAATATAATGAAGAAACCCCGAAAAATGATCAATTGTGCATCGGTAATTTATTTCAATCTTACCGGTAAATTACCACACTTCAAATACTATACGAAACGTTCTTTCGCAATCATTCCGCACGAATCGTAGCACAAGTTCAAATGATCGTAAAAACAGTTTAAACCATCTCAGAGGTTTCCGTTTTTCGACTTTGTGTATATTGGGTCATGGCTAGTCGATCAGTGACTAAGCATGATGTGCGATGTTCTTCAGCCGTGCTAGATCGAAAGTATTTTATCGATGCTGGATGCCTGCTGCGTTATAGTATATCAAAGTGTACAATCCAGCTATTTGCCAGTAAAAGGAATTTGTGACGCAGCTTTGCCACCTTGGTGAACAGCAGTTGTGACATCAACTTGATTATTTGCCATCTGTTTCATTGCCTGGGTGCACCTTGATGAGACCAGATCGAAGGATCTCGGTGTCTTTCTTTTCTTTGTGTGACTTTGCATTGCCTTATAATTTAATGACTTCGAATCGACTTGTGGCATTGTTTATTTTACAAGATTAGGTACTTCTCGATTCAAATGTTTTCATACCTGGAACACTTCTCCAAAGAGACGGTCAGTCAACCAGCTACTTGCCTTGCGGTGTCGACTCAAGAAGCCGATTTAGCTCAAATTATTCCTTGCATTCTAATTCATGAAAAAATTACAATTCAAGTATTCTAGGAAGGAATGTTCCCAGCTTACCACAGACTTGAGATATTGGAGCATTTGAAAGAAAATGATTCGATTCAAAATGCCCAAATTTTCAATCGTATATATTCATGATTATACACAGTTTACAAAGAATGATATGACTTTTGGTTACACAATGTAGACGTATAGACTATGAAATGCAATTTCGCTGTCATCCATCACCACTACAGGATTGTTTTAGAATTGCAAAGATTTCCAAATGCGAATGAATTCATATAAACAAATAACAGACATTATAATCGAACTGATTGCAATGCACAAGTATAAAATCGGATGACGCAGACACAAGTTCTGCGTTCATATGGATACAAAACAACACCATACAGCGGAGGGAAGGTAAAAAATAAACCGTTCGTTGTGTTGCTGCGCTTCTGAGATCACGGAGGTAAATGCAGAAGATTTTGAGAGTAGACAAACACTTGCAGAAAAGAATCACAAATATTGAAATACCGGTACAAAGAATACAACTGTGTCCTTTAGATCGAATCTTTGATAGTGCATCCTGACTGCAACTAAAAATGACGATTATTTCATTGAGAAACAACTTCCATCTCCAAATCTCCATTAGTTTCGGTCTTCCTCTGAAATGAGAATGAATTCATTTCACTTTTCACAAGAATCGCCTGTTCAATTTAATTACGTGGCTTCAAAATGATAGAGATAAATCTGTTTGAAGTTGTGGACACTGTTATTTTAGCACTATCATGAATTTCACTTTCTTTCCCATAATATCAATTGAAATATCTCATTATCATTTGAAAAAAATAGCTCACAATTTCTCTTAATATCTTAGAGCTGATCATTAAAAACCGACCACCTTAATTTAGCTGAAATTCAATCTATTCTTATGTCTTCCAATTGTGTCGCACATCAATGTGCCACACATTATTCGAGAGCTTGTATTCTCAGATTAAAAATGAGCTATGATAGACTTGCATTCGTTATTGCTTCGCTGAGCAGTACTCAAAATATGAAAATCACTCAATTTACAAATTGCAATTTTTCAATAAGAAAACATGTGAATATGATAATGAATCATACACTGGGATTCATTGAGGCGTTTTTTGAGCTCTCTTTTGATATACTGATCATCAAAATCGGTGAACTAGGAAAAAATTTGTGGTATCGTGAAGTTATGACTGAAAATGTTATGTTATATTCTCACGCCTCCGTCAAAATGTTCATGCTTGGCATTTTCAGAATCCTTACGATGTAAGGAGTGCGAATATGCAAGTTATTTTTCAAACTTCCTTAACATTTTTTCTAATCAACGCTTAAGTACACAATTGTGCAAGGTAAACAACCTGCAGTCACTGTGAGAGAACAAAAACATGCCTTCGCTAAATGCTTTGTTTTCAACCTTCGTTCACCTTGCATGCTGTTTGTGTACTTTTGCGGTTTACATCTGACGAAGCATTCGGCCGAAAATTTGTACTCCACTGCATTAGTAGATATTTCGAGGAATCGTAAACCATTCTTTTTCAATATTAATATAACCTTGGTGGCTATTTTTCTGAATAATTATCGTTTGATTATCGGGAAATTTTCACTTCAATTCTGTGGACCCATAGGTTATGTCCTCCAGGTTTTCAATTTTGCCTAGAACCAGTTGAAAAAAGACAAAGTCACATAGCTGTACAGAATCGTAGTTGAGAGTATTCACGCACACAGAGGCATGTAAATTGGGTAAGTACCTCACTGATCAGAGGCGATAATGTGAAGGATGAGCGATGTCTGTTGATTCATGGATTGATTAGACCGGCTGTGTGGGTGAACGATTATGTGGAAACTTTGATGCATGATCTTCCATGTCTAATTTGAGAACAGCTTCTTGTCTTGCTATTTATGCTTTCCATGTGGGGAGCCCAACTTCATAATACTCCGATTTCAATCCGGAAGGCCTTTTCGACCACCACCGGTAGTCTTTTTCAACGGAATGACAGAATGGCCATTATTTACAGAATTGCAAGCTCCATTATTTCAAACAACTTGCTATTTATGCTTAAACATAGAGTGTACATACATTTCATATATTTCTGATAAGTTTTAGGTGAGAAACCAAGTACAGACAATGGCAATCATTTCATTTGCTTTGTTAATTTCGGCTGTCTCTTAGGCCATCATCAGAAACAGAGAGATCTCGTCTTCTGGTGACAAGGCAAAGGCAAACTCGGCCTGGGTCAACTCTCAATGAATAAGTTATCGAATCAATAGAATCACTTTTGCAACAAGTTCTCTCTCTCCACACTCAACGACGGACACGCTTATGAGAGAATTTAACAAATGCGTGCAAAAATCAATGAAACTTTTCTATTAATGATTTGAGATTCGAATCATACTAGCGCCACATTTTTTTCATTGCCGGATATTACAAATTATAATCAACTATGAATTCCGTTGAAATGTAGTTCAAAATGTATCACGATGAATGCACCTATCATCTGACAAGGTGATTTTAGGAAGCACTTGAATAGATTTCGATAAGAAATTCATTTGTCGATGAAAAAATGAATAGAAAGACGGTGAATTCACACAAAAACTGTTTAAAACCAAATTTTCAAATCAATGTGTCTTCAGAAACCTTCTCGTAGTATAGATAAGAATCAAACCATCAACTCGATCGTCAAGAGAAGACGATCAGCCACTGCTACTCCGCGCTCCTCATGTGCCATATCAATTTAGAAGTGATTTGATTGATGTTGTTTGCTCACTGAGGCAATCACACGTCTGTAAGGAGGAGAATGTCTCTAATGAATCAAAAAGCGTAAATTCTAAGTTTTAAGATTTAGCTAAGCTTTGATCATTCTTGTTTTTGCACGTGTGGAAGACAAGACGACAAAGATCTATTGCGTTACACAGTGGAATTCAGTGATTACATTACAAGCAGCAAAATGCAACATAAATATAGTAATGACACAAACAGTACTTGAAGAGTCACGACATCTTTTCGTCTTCAATGGAGTTACCATCAATGTAAGAGAATTTCTCAAGTTCTTAGTAGATCACCCTCCAAACTTACGTGATGGGCGGTCCTTAATGCCTTTATGAAGTTTGAAAAATTTCATGCGATTCTTGACAGTGAAACTCGTCGAATCATGTGTAACATCGACATTGATAATACTTGTACTTATAGCTCTCTTCTCAACACTTAAAAGGGCATCCTGAAGATAAAATCCTGACCATAAAGTAAAACCGTCCTGATAAACTCAATAAGAGTATTAAATATGTAGTCTGCAGGACAACCGGAATACTTCAAACCTCTGATAAGAAAATTCTCCTCGCCATTTTGGTGATACAGTGTCTGCCGCTTAATAAGTCCATCCTCTTTATCTACCCAATGAAGCCCGGTCCGGATTTGCTCCATTCATTTCATGTGCCGAATTTTCGCTTTATAAGCCCATACTCCGCTTAATAAGTCCAGCACAAGGAATTGATATAGTGACGGATAGAATCCTCACAATGATAGGGTATCAAATGAGATCATAATGCATTGAGATGTTACTGCATCAGTTGTCTGACGAAGAAGGGGAGGCACAGCAGGGTACAATCTGTGAAGACACGAACATGAACAAAGAGAGCAATGAAGATGATGAAAGAAATGAAGACGACATTTTGGAGGTAGAGTCGATGCCATACGATTCAGAAATGCGACACCTCTTGCACCGACTAGTTGTCGGACTCGAGCATAGAGGATTAGGTCGGATGGAAGCTGTCCAGACAAGATCTAAATATTCGAGATCCTGCGTCGAAAACCACTGACACAAACAGCCCTGGAGGAATTCTTCCAGAATTAGTGGTTATATTCATGTGTAGTACTATATCCTATGTAACCAGTGGCGGCTCGTGACATTTGGTCCAGGTGGGGCATAAGCATGAAATTTTTACATAATCAAAAATCTAGTCTAAAGGATCTTATTTTGTAAATGAAAAGCAAAGAATATGTTAGCAACATGCTATACATGTGTAGTCTAAGTCACTGCATTTAGTTACACGGTTGAAGCAACATTTTGTCTATTCATGGATTGATCGCTGGTGCTAACCTCACATCACCTCACTCAGTAAAAAGGGAATCACAATGCATTGTCTTTGCATTGACGGTTAACCAATCAGAAGCGTTAGGGCTCCCTCTCGAGTGCCCATTCTGTGACGCATTCATCGCGTGTTAATTCTGTCTATTCGCTCAGATCGTGAAATGAATCACTCTCACGTCATCTCAATCTCGATCAGTGGCGGCTCTATGGATTTCTGTTAGGTCATGCTCATCAATTTTTTCGCATCATGAGGAAAAAAGTGTGTGACAGCTATCATACGAGGATTTTTGACCATGCAACTGATGTAGCATAATGTAGCTTAATATCATGCAACTTAAGAAACAGTTGCGAATTCGATGAACAAAATTTTAATCTCATTCCATTTGCATTTGCCCTTTCCTAATTATAATTCAAACATGCAAGCCGCCTACTTTTCACATCAGGTAATCCAGTGAATATGGTGTAGGGCTAGGCATAATTCTAATGATCTACATACTGTATCAGCCAAAATACGCTTAAAATAAAATTCCAGGCGTAGGCTACATGATTTGTATGTTTGAGTACATCCGATGATAATCTGATGCATGCATAGCCTATTATACTATTTGCTCCTAGACATATCTACATATGCAAGCATGTAGAAGACCACGGCTAAATTTAATCACCAGATAATGTATATTAAATAATATTCAAGTTCTAGTTATTTGAAGCATGCATTTAAGATAGTAAAAACACCGTCAATCGCACAAAATCACAAGCTGTATTAACATTGGAAGATATTGAATTACTTATAAAGGAGGTCAATTCGATGGGGTTTCAATCGTGCAACTGAGACTCGAGACATCTCATGATCTCACTACACCGATAAAATCAGCAGATTGCCGTCCAATCATCTACCGTTAGTTGGTTGAAACGAGATATACGTATCATTTGTGCTTCCCGTCCACGGCATGAGATGGAGTATGAAAATCGTCATCCGCAGATTTTGCTATTGTTCTCCCGTCAGATGATCCGGCCAATAACAAATGAGGTATGCTCGAATTGACTTGCGTTCCCCTGAATTTTTTAGAACAAGTTAGCTACTTGATAAATCTTAATTGAGTATGACCTTAATGTCACAGCAACATGATCTGACATAGTAATCAAATGTTGTCAAATGTAATCAAATGATGTTGGAAGTTTTTTTGTTGATTCAAAACTTTCCCTTTCTTGTGGTTGACATCGTTGATTTGTGTGGAGGAAAATTAGACAAAATACTTCATGCTGAGCATGAAGGGCATGATCGCTAAAGCCGCCACTGATCTCGATACTTGGGCGCGCCCATCAGTCTTGAAAACGATTGATGTTGATGGATTCTGCTAGCGTCACTGTCGCGCAAATGGAATAGATGTACATGAAGTATAGTTGAAATTTATGATCAAGAAATGGAGTCTACTACTGATGTTGCTGGTTATTTAAGTTAGACACCATTTCAATAGGTGGGGCAGTGCCACTGTATGTAACTGAACTGACATGAGTTTCTGTAGAGTAAAGTGAAGTACATATAATGTACGTTGCAAAATGATAGTTTTGCGTTAGATGAATTATACATGCAGATGTGCTTGGACTAAATCACAGCATTCTGACGTAGAAAATTAGTTCATACGGACTGGAGTATTTAAAACTAAATTGGAGGTCATTAATACACAGTGGGGAATCTAAACTTGCATATTTCGCTTTATAAGCCAAGTCGAATAATAAGCCCAATATCTCTGGTCCAAAGGTGGGCTTATTAAGCGGCGACCACTGTAATGCTATTCCCATGTGCATTCCTTGAGCACGCATTGATTCCAAACCCCGGACGAGAGGGTCAAGATTCGGGAATCGAGATTCTGTCGGGATACTACGATTCCCTCTAAATTAACATCAAATAATTGAAAAAATCTGAGGATCTTTTTGTAAAAATTTGAGGAATCGAAACGGAGCCTAATGAGAAATTTCCAATGAATAATTGTAATTTTAGCCCAAAGTCAAAAATGTCTATTTCCAAGAACAATGGAAAACAGGATCATGCACGTTCACATAATATGCACAAAAACATAACTTGATGGTAGAAAACAGTGTGCGGTCGGTGTTGTTGAAAAAAAACATATTCTGAACAGGAAGGAGAGAATTGACGAAAATAAATTTCCAGATTTCATACTAATTGATCAGTGATTTCCCTATTCATCGCTCGCAAGTCGCTTGCTTTTTTGAGAAACTTCGCGATAGATTTTACCAGTTTTGAAGTTAAAATATTCGAAGCACTCTGTTCCCGGTACAATTCTATATATGAAATTGAAAGCAAGTAGGTTAATTCTCCGAACGTTTTCGGCCATTCTTTTCAGGGAGTTACATGACAATGACAAGTCACGAAGTGCGAGCGCATGATAAAACAGTGTTCAACACATCAATCAATACTACCTCTACGCCACCAAATATTTTACAAGTTACTACTACTGTTAAATTAATAAGTAATGTCAAACAAGAAGTCAAATAATCGAAGTCAATGCAAGAGGTAATGCATGCATAGAAGCAGGAATACTGATGAAAGATTAAAAAGATAGTGCTAAAGTCATAACATAATCCTTCTGCGAGCAGAGCACTGGCTTCTCTCTTTGAATGTGTAGGGCTTCCATGATCTTGAGCTCTTTGAAGGTCTTGACTTTCCGGAGGATCCTGAAAGCCTCTTTGGGATCCGGAGGTGTCTTGGAGCACTTCACAAAATGCTTGGTAATGAGGAGCCAGTATCTTTCTTCTTTCCATCCATGAGCCACTTCGGGATATGCTCATTCATCCTGTCTCCAAGACACCTTTGTATCCTGCCAATACAGCTGTCACTACAGCCACACGAGAATTTGTATACGACGTTGGGGGCGGCAGATGACGGCAAGGGGTCTTTGACAGTCTTAGTCAGAGCCTTGACTATGTGATATCGAATCACAACTTCTGCGGCTGGTAATGCATTCATCACTGCAAGTCGGATTCTCCTTTTCTGTAGAGCAGATGGACTTTAGCACTATCTTTTTAATCTTTCATCAGTATTCCTGCTTCTATGCATGTATTACCTCTTGCATTGACTTCGATTATTTGACATTACTTATTAATTTAACAGTAGTAGTAAAATATTCATCAATTTATTGAATTCTGTCGTATTGCTACAGGTGCATAACAAAGGTGCTGTTTCTTGTCGTAAATTTTGATACAGTCATCATTCAATCATGAAATGATACAGATTCTCCACTTTCGAATTATCACATAGCTCACATGAACGCTCTTCATATCGAAATCGATTTCCGCAACTGAATTTGTGATTTTTGGTTCTCGAAATTTTAATAATGTATTTATTTCATTGTATTCAATATCAAAATTCAGATATGATTTCATGGTATTCTCAAAACCACATAATTCTAAATAATTCAGGCCAGAATGACTCTCTTTTGCTGTAAATATCCATTTTTCTCAAACGTGATGGGTAACTCGATTTTTTGCAATTCTCAAATATGAATAAGCATGAATTTTGTCTCAGGAAAAAAGAGATATACCCAAACGAAGCAGCAAAATACCTTTTCATCTCAAATATTTTGTTAAACAAAATATCTGAGATGAAGAAGCTCCCATGCGCCACCATAAAATACCTCTTATAAGTCTAGCATATTTTCTAATGCACCACTGGATGGAAAATAGATTGAAGATATTATGTATTTCACTCACAACGAAATGAGATTTGGCATAACAGAAATTCAAAAAAGTTCTATTCACCCACAATCAGCTTGTGTTAATTCAGAAATGTATCGCCGACGATCACTTGATTTAATTAATTTTCATCGATTTATTTCAAATAATTCAGTTGGCTTTGTAGTTTGGAATCACCAGCAACTGGCACCGGTAGTTTTCAGATTTTTAATGGAACCAGATTTGATAACCAAGTTGATTGAATCAAATGTACTTCAGTGGCATATTCGTCAGAAACACACTTTATTTCCTTATTTTCACTCGTGCTTCTTGCATAGACTGTCCTTAAATACATAGTTGTGCCACTAAATTAAAAATGAGTTGTGAAGAATTAACAATCTCATATAAAACCATAGAAACAGAGATAATTCAAAATTGAGGAGATCATTTCATCTTTTTTCATAACTTCTTCAAAAGCTGCACACTTGGTGCAAAGTTCCCTCAATAGATTGGTCATACTTTCCACAAAATAGGACGAAACAGATATTTCTGACATATTGTGTCATTGACCATCGTGAGCTGGCTTCCTAAAGAGTTTTGTTTGCCGATAGAATTTGAGTGGATTGTGATCCACATTCCTTCTCAAGATCAGATAAATCGGTCTGATGTCGCTTTCTAGACTAGTCCCGTTCAATCTTTTGCAAGGAATTCATTTTCATTATTTCGTCACCACGAAGAGCACCTCTGTAGTGTTTAGAAGCCTCTCGGAAAGCATGTATTATGGCTTTGTGATTGGAAGTGACAAACCACTTAAACTTCAGCGCGTCTTTAGTCACTCTACGAGGGGTGATTGAAAAGCTCGCGGCCCGATATAGAAAAAAGCATATTTCGCATACGATACATATTTATTTTTCGACATAATCGCCCCTACAATCAACGCACTTAGCCCGACGGTGCTGCAATGCGCGGATCCCTTGCTCATAGAAGTGCGAGTCTTTGGATTCCAGATGCTCCTCAACGGTCTCCATGACGTCACTGTTGGATGCGAAGTGCTGACCACTGAGCTCCAATTTCATTTTTGGGAAGAGATAAAAGTTTGTCTTGATGGAAGAGCACGCCTTTCGTGAGCTTCCCTCTCCGCTTGATCTTGATCTGCACTCGTAACTGCTGCAACAAATGAGCGTAGTACTCGCCAGTAATTGTCCGACCAGTCTCTAGGAAGTCCAACAACAAAACTCCCTTCGAATCCCAAAAAATGGAGGCCATGACCTTTCCCGCGGACCTGGTGACCTCGGCTTTCCGCGGAGTTGGTGATCCTGGGTGCTTCCATTGTTTCTATTGTTCTTTCGACTCTGGCTGATAGTGGTGAACCCAAGTCTCATCCATCCATGAAATTTTCAGGATCTCTTACGAACAGCGCCAAGTTGTCCCTTGAGATGAGAAAGCGGGCTCGTTTGTTCTCTGGTGTGAGCAGTCGTGGCACCCATCGTTCGAAGGCAATCTTTTGCTTGGTTGTACGGCGATCATCAAGAATAATCTTTTGAACATGATCGATCACATCTTCTGTGCTCACTGTCACTGGTCTTCCACAACGGGGATCATCTTCCAAGCTCTCTCTCTTCCTTGCTTGAATTCTGAACGTGATCCATCTTACGCAACACTTATCTGACTAACTGACTGATAAGTTAGTAACTGAAGTTAAGTAGCTGTGGTTTACCAACAGTTCACCGGATCGACTGATCACTCGTCATGCGCCGTCAGCACATTCCATTGTATCAATCCACATGTGCATAATGGCCTGGTTTTAAGCTTTATATGTCAGGCCGCGAACTTATCAATCACCCCTCGTATATCCACATATTGTCGATCGTGCCGTTGAACATTTCATATCAGTGATCAATCACATAGTCTCGCTGAAACCTCTTTCAGGATCAGCACAACCATGAGAGAGAATCATGAGGGCGTCAACCAGCTTGCAGAGAAAGGGAAAACGTGGTGCACCGGAAGAGGACTTGAAGCTTGAAACCTGTGACCTCCGCAACCACAGGATGCTCTCTTCCGACATTGGGCACTCATGAGAGTAAATTTCCTATTCACCTTTGAGAACATCTATTTCGCATGGATTTATTACATGGGTCAAGGATTTTGCCAACCGTGAAAGGGATACATGACGGAATTTTGGCCAAAGCTGATTGTTTGGATGCAGAATTTGGATGTCATAGAGCAATAAATCATCCAGTTGATGTTTTTTGGTCAAATAATTAACCACTGGCGAGATGAAAGAAAAAATATCTCCAACAAAAGGTTTTCAAGCGAATTCCATTCGATTCTTTCCAGTTCACCAGAATATTCATTCAAATGAGGACCTTCAAAAACTGCACACAATTAACAAAATGGGGTAACACCAAATCTTCGTTTGGCTATGTTTAAGGAATTTAAGGAGTAATCACAGACCTGTTAAATAGATAAGTTTGACACCGAACTGCCATAGAAATTGCCTTTCTGTGTGGTTGCAGCAATTAATTGCGAACATGCCAACTGGCTATCTAATAAATCTACCTGCCTGAGCTTCACATAGAAGTCGCATGTGTGTGACATGTAATTTGGCTTACTAAGTTATTTAGTTCAGTGTGTTTGTGTTGTACACTATTTTGACATAATGACTCTTCATTTTCTTTCTTCGAATACCCATGAGAAAGTTTACGTTCAACAAAATTGTTAAATACACTATTATCAGATGCAGGTGAGATGTAAGTGTCTGTTTTGAGATCCACAATGTGAATCAGCTGTCCTAACTGGCAGTTTGTACACGTGGACTATCAGCAGTTTACCAGTCAAATAAATGCAACAAGTAAATCCTAACCCCGTAAGCATGGGGTCATCGACAAATTCAGAATTTCGCCGTATTACTGTCTGTATACTATCACTGTCAGCATGTGATTCAAATGTGATGTAAGTGTCTGTTTTGAGATCCACAATGTGAATCAGCTGTCCTAACTGGCAGTTTGTACACGTGGGCTATCAGCAGTTTACCAGTCAAATAAATGCAACAAGTAAATCCTAACCCCGTAAGCACGGGGTCATCGACAAATTCAGAATTTCGCCGTATTACTCTGTACACTATCACTGTCAGCATGTGATTCAAATGGCCTCCCTTTTCAATCACTCCAGTGTTTCTCAAACTCTTTCTGATCGCGTACCACTTGACAGCCGGAATCTCTGCCGCGTACCACTATGCATAATACTTCAGATATTAATAGTGATAATTATGATAATGATGGACGTCTAGTTAAGGAGATAATGAAAATTGGTGCTGCAGAAAAATTATAAAGCTTTTATACACTGTGCGGTATCTTTGCAAGCATTGAAAGTTAAGAAGTTGTCATGGTAAAATCAGATGCTGAAAACAATAGTTTTCAACCACTCTATAAAGCTAGATAATTGTTTCTATCACATACAATTTTCTTGATTATGGAAGATTAATAGTTAATTTATATCTACTTTACATTAAAGATATATCTGAAAAGTTTATATTTGATTGGCGCCAGCCGCCAGCAAACTAATTTGTTTGTGACGTATTCGAGATACGATGCTACGAGTAGTATGTCACTTCACGGCTTGCGCTGATTGCGATCAGGAATTGACTGCGCACAATAAGTCGGAACCGTAGATATTTCATGAAACACTGGCAAAACTGCTTAATTGAACTTTCAATTTTCCAAAACAGCAGAAAGTAATTTGGAAAGTAAACTAGTAGCCTACATGTAGCATTAAATTTACAAAAAATTGCCACGCACAAAATATTTCACCACATGAAACGCCTCCGCGTACCACAGTTTGAGAAGCACTGCTGTACGCGACCACGATACATTTGGTAATCGCAAGCTTTCGCCAATCCGTCCAGAGATCGCTAAAAGATGAGATTCTGCAATGTCTACTCCATGAAATTCCTATTATCTCCTCTCACACTGCATGCTTAAAATCAAAAAATAATAAATCATAAAATCAACATATTTTAATAGTTCATTAATTCTGGGCTAAAATTTTGGAATTTAGAATATCTACACGTGTGCGTCGTTTGTAATGCATCTCCTGCCAATGATTTGGTCGATAAGGGATAAGAACGCATTCAGAACAGTTTCAATAATGTGGTGCAGAAAATATTCGTTTTGGAAACAGTACGAGAGATCTATCATACCAATCCTATGAGAGCGTAAGATATAGAGAGCGAAATTTCATTGAATTAAATCGGCTCTTGAGCACGTTAAGACCCTCTTCCCTTTGTGAACTTTGAGCATTACTCGAAAGCGGCTTATCTTCAACAACTTTGTCTTCGTTGATTAAATATTTATTGTTCAAATGAGAATACTTTGGCTTTCAAGCATACGTGCGTTAACTTTTCTATATCATGAATGTCCGAAAACGCAGAACTCGAAATACTGTTTTCGATCGTGTCAGATACTACTATAATTTGATGAAACATTCATTTACTGTAGAAATTTGTTTAATTCATTCATTTACATTTTTTAGATGCTTAATTTTATGATTTTACAAATAACTCACGCAATAGGAATTGGAAATTAAGTCACGTGAAATAATCCTGTACCGACCGATGGAGTATGCATTAGCTCTTCAGCTGCCTTCGTCATATTGACCAATCATCATTACGTAACGCATCCAAAAGAGAAGTTCCGGAAGCACTCCTGTGACTTAGAAACATGACACATCAACAACTGTTGACTAGAAAAAAGTGGCGGAGACTTCAGCAATTTCAGCACGAAATTCGTTGGCAGTTCTAAGCACTAAAGATTCGTCGGGAAAATTATAGAGCAAAACACAGTGCCTAATTAATCTACATGCAGTCGAAATGGCACTCTGCAATCCCTTTTAACAAACAATGTGAGTGCTCAGATCATCTACAAGTCCTGCAACTTGAAAAAAACCATTTCAGAATCAGCCACACCGATATGCTTCGTATTTGCTCAATGTTTCACATTGACAGATAACTTCATTAAATCTTAGACTGTGAGATGAAACGAGGAAAGTATCAAAAACGATGTTTTACATCTCATTTTTATACTGTATTTCTCTACCTTTCGTCAAGTCTCTCAATTGCCCGAAAATGGCCGTCGATGATATCTTTCTATATATTTGCCGATAACAACGGCTTGCGGCCGATGACAGTGGGTCTGATTTATAAGGCGAGTGATATACGCTATAATAATGTTTAAGTGGTAAGTAGTACTAGAATTTACCCCATTCGATCCATAAGGGATCGTCCATAATCCAAGTGGACAAAATTAGAATTTTTGACCCTCCCCTCTCCCTAATGGACAATGCATGGACACTGACCCACACCCCCTCAACCCTCGTGGACAGTGGACAATTACTGATATGCATTGTAGATATGCATTCAACTTTACTTAGCGGCAATTTGGCCTACAGTGTGGATGCAGTGCTAAATTATATTTTTCGTGATTATTCGATAAACCGACTAACACTATTGGGTTGTCCTTCGGTCTCTATTCATGTTTGCTACCATGAAAACACGCTTCGATTTCTCCCTTTCAACAAATCGCACAGTTGCACACACGCTCACACATCACGATGATGGGTGGGTGATGTAAATAGCTCGCACGATGGCAGTTTCACTATGGTTTCACTGATCAGTCGAACCACAAACTGTTCCAACCAATAAGCCATGGACAACTGGAAGGACTCTCTCTAAAAGTCCTTGATGAATCTATTAGCTAAACATGGTCAACGAGATAACATATGCAATTTTTCAGGTACCTAATTTGCTGTATTCTTAAATCTCAAACCAGACATTGATCAAGATTCAAACTCATCACTGCAAAATGACAGAAAGTAGATTTATAGTACATACGTGTAACAATAATTTTAACATTTTCCTCTAAGTGTCTACGTGGATTATGGACGATCCCTAAGCCATAAGGCCATTGTTAAAACAATAAGCAGGCACTTGTTATATTATATTAGATTTATTAATAATTAATAATTTATTTTTTATTGTTTCTCATATTAGATTTTGTAATAAGCAGGCACTTGCATTTCGCAAGCGTTTCACAGAAATCCCACATACAGGAATTTCCATTTAATAGATTCTATTCCCATTGCCAAGGTAACCCTAAAAAGTAAGGTTAACAAGCCAATTATTTTTTCTAACTTTCGACCGCGCTGTTGTTTATAAAAGTTTCATTAAATAGGTCTCGTTCTGTACACTCCTAAATGTTTCCAACAAGACTGTGATGTGATTTCAACATTGAACTAGTAATTCAACCTAAGTGATGTATATTGAGAGAATTTTCACTCAACTCAAACTATTTTTTAACATAAATTATCAATCTCTCCAATTTCTGCCTCATTTTCAAGTGACAGCGATTGAAATTCCCTCGTATTCATGACACCATCATTTCACTAATTAACATGATGAGAATGAAATCAGCTGTCAAGAATACCTTCCGGATTTCGTATCAATTCTATGATTGTCCTTTCTAACTATAAAGCTGAGCATTGGAAGTTTGAAACTGAATGCATCAATTAATTAACAACAAATCTGTCAGTTATCTACTGAACTTAATGAATTCTCAAACTTTCCCTCGTGTGGATATGATTTTCAGCCATCACTATATTTACCACTTAGGATGAGCAAAGTCAGCGACTTTTTCTCTTTCCAGCCGATTTCCTCATTGACATTACCGTGTCCTTAACAAAATCGGTTCATGAACATTCTCATAGTCCCTCCCAGCATTTTCTCCGATATTAGTTCCGTTTGTAATTAAGTTCACTGTCAAAAGCGTGTACATATGTACTTCACTACTAATGGGGACAGTCGACAGCTCTATTGCCATTGCATTTTTACCGTGAAAACATTCAGAGAATCTATCTGTTTGCGGTACTTCATTTGCAATCTCAAGGTGATGAATGCTACAAATAGTTTGTGATAAAGAAAAGTCAAAATTCTGAGGCAAAGTCAAAAAATCAATTTTGTGCCAAACTGATGTTGTTAATGTAAGAGAGTGCAAGAAAGTTGCCCCAAATCCTGTGATTATTGGGAAGCAATTTCAAGGCAACCCATTTGCGTCCAAAATAACCACACATCTGAGCAAAGTAACGTCAGAAGTTTTAGCAAATTACTCGCTTATTTAATCAAAGTTTGAGGGAAGATGACGAACTTATACACCGAAGGTGTTTCTCAGCAGTGGATCAAAGACATTATACAACAAAAATATTTAACAAAAAGACAACATCAAAAACCAAGAGAACGTAAACGTAGTCTTCTAAAACTTCAATATGAAAGGGACAAATGCAGGTACATGCGAAATAGAAAAGACTTAACTTAATTGGAAATACTTAAACGAATTATGACAAATTGCTTACTTGAACGTTCCTCGATTACGAATTCTACCGCTATGCTACAACGTGTTGGGAATACTATATCAAATTAATCAGCTTTGTTCTAACGATGACGGTCGATTGGTCATCTGAAAATTGACACCAGACTTGTCATCTGCCGACTAAGGCACCATGCCAGGACTTCCCATTTAATAAACAACGTCACAAGTACTCGCACTATTAAATTACTCGCTTTTTAATCACAGCTTGAGGGAAGAGGAAGAACTTATACACCAAAGGTGTTCCTCAGCAGTGGAACAAAGACAGAGAAATAGTAATTCGAAAAAATAGAAAAGTGGGGATGATAAAGGAATACAACTGCGACTAAGTAGCAGTTTTGTTGGAGAAACCACTGTTTAGTTTATTGCATGTGAAAACCCAACGGATAGGAAATTCTTTATCTATTCTACGGAATAGTGATTGTAGTTTCTTTTTAAAATAAACCGATTGAATGCCAAAAAATGGAATTTTGACAGTATGGAGGTCTTGGGATTCATCTTTTTCTTTTGGAGCACAGAATCTTTTGTCCAGATAATGTTTGACCACTTTTTGTATAAAGTACAACGGATATCCGTTGTTTTGAAAAATTTTTGTCAATTTCCCTATTTCATCATGGAAAGTTTGCCATGACGAGCAGACGATGTAGGCTCTGTTGATCAGAGTGCTTAAATGTAAGCCTCACCCCAACCGCCGTTCTCGAGGTTGCGGAATCCTCATGTCGGAAATTGTTTCCTTATACTAAGGTTACTCAGAGCATGCGGCTTTGATTTATAATTTTAACCATTCACTTTTATATTATTACTTTCATGCTGTCTTATGTGATGCACTCACCGAGTCTAACATTGTGAGTCAATAAAGATGTCATTATCATTAAATATATGAGATAAAGGACCCTTCAAATTATCAACTTTCCATAGAGGTTAGTGAAAGTTGGCTCTTTTGAATTCTTCAACGCTTACAGATGTTAGGAATACCTCCAGAGGAAGACTATTCCTCAACCTTCCTGTACTATGAAAGAAGGATCTCTTAAAATGTTCTGTGCGACAACGAGGAATACGTAGTGACAAGGTGTGGATTGACGTAGTCACTTTCTGTTATGCATCTGGTATTACAACAAAACGTGGAGTAACAAGTGTAACTTCTTCAAACACTTTATTGCTTGATACTTCACTGATAGAGCGAGAAAATTATGAATTCTGAACAATGTTCGCACATAGCGTTCATAGAATTCCGAAACATGCTATTACGAACAAAATTTCGTGAGCTGGGATATATTAGTACGAGAGCCACCAAGAATTTCTACCAAAATTTGAGCCCAAGGGGTTAGAAATCATTAATGCGTAGCTTTAGAAATGCAATTTAAAGAATTTTAAAGTCTTCACACCTAGTCCTGCGTTAAATCCGTCAAAAATGGCAAAAAACTTGAGCACTCAAATGAAACTGGCATCAAAGTGTTTGTGTCCTACCACAGACAGAATTCGTTATTCCAGACACTACATTTAAGAATGAATTTTATATTTCGTCATTGACTAAAATCACACAGAACTGTCTCATATCATTATTTTTGCTTCATGCTGAGAAAATGCTTGCCTCTAAAGTGAGAGTTTCTGTTTTCTTATATTATATTCTAATGTTGCTACCATGCAGACGCATCAAGTGGGTTATTAGGACAGTTAAATTCATTTTCTCAAAATACTGATTATATAATTACTGATGATAGCCTGACTCAGCTGATTCGTGTATTAGCAGCGACATTTGATAACTTAAACAAGATGACTTTTCCTCAAAATATTCACTTTTTTACCGGATGTTATCACAGTATTAAGAATTACTACTGTGTCTACTGAAAAAAAACTGCAAAACAAGTCTCAATGATGAAAGCTGCGGCGGCAAATCAGGACGTTTCAAAAAAAAAAATGCAAGAAAAAAAAACATCGATCGTCGTAGAGAATCTCTGGAAGAGATAAAAAGAAGAATGCGAGTGAAGTCATTCAGATAAAGAGTGTTAGCGATTTAAATCGTATATTTTGTTCACTATATTTTAGACAATTCTATAATTTCTTGAATTGTTTGGATATATGTAAAATATAGAATATAACTGTAGAATATAGCTATTGTACTCCCTATGTATTATTGTCGGCTATTTTTCTTATTCTTTCTTCTGTACTTCCAATTAATACTCGATTCCTTCTTAATACTTCCTCATTTTAGCTTCATTCTTAACTATTCAACTGAGAACCTCTCGATCACTGTCTTTCATCCAGACATTTGAAAGACTGTTTCCAAGCAATAAGAATAAGCTTCAAATTCACCTGCTTTCAAACTCAACACCATTCTGTTTGGATTACCGGCGAGTGCTGATGATAAGCAATGACGTGTGGGCAGGAAAGATAACATTCAAAGCTGGGAAAGTCTTCAAGTGAGGAAATGACGCAGGTGGGATATCTGATCCAACGACAATACCGTAGAAATCACACCTGCGTGTGCAACAATAAGAACCAAAAATTTGATCCTCTTTGAAACTGCAATATTTATGCCAGGAATAGACAAACGGACAATCAATGTCGAAGTACGTTGAAATAATCTTTCAAAGAGGATTATTTTTCACGTTGACTTTGCTCTCAAATTTACTGTGTTATTGGACGAAAGGTAATAGTCGTGAGAATGAGTGTTCATTTTGGAAAATTCCCATCAATCTTCAATATTTCATTCGAACATCCCTTAGAACTTATTTTTCTGATGTGGTCGACGCCGAATTTATTGGGACGGCTATCAGACTGTCGCCAGCTTAAATGAGGAAATCTTGTGATTTTCCTGAAATCCTTTATTTCTCTGCGAACACATCAATTAATATTGTTCGGAGGATTGACAGATGAAATATTTCTACGTCTACTTTAACTCATGAGGAAGATATTCCGACAATCAAGCTCTTATTCTCCATTACACAACTTCAATTAAATTGAAGTTTTAAAACAATACCATGTTGATTTATTGCATTCGCAG
The DNA here is from genome assembly GCA_907163375.1 of Prostheceraeus crozeri. Taxonomy (NCBI): domain Eukaryota; kingdom Metazoa; phylum Platyhelminthes; order Polycladida; family Euryleptidae; genus Prostheceraeus; species Prostheceraeus crozeri. The sequence goes on from CAJQUW010010010.1 coordinate 121,421, forward strand.
CTTTTGATAAAATCTTGACTAAGTGTTTTTTTCCAGTCGCGGACCTTTTCTCTTGCACTTCTAGTTTGTACAGTATCATGTTTTCATTTAGTCTGCTTCTTCCAATGCCTTAGCATTTCACAAACTTACTTGAACACACACCGGTATTTGCTATGTTGAGTGTTTATTGTGTCTATCTTATATTATGTTAAGTGTACTGTATGTTGCACGACAGCGAAACGTGGGCCATGACGAAGGAATCACTAAGGCGACTTGAAGTTAACGACATGAATGGCGGGCGGATGGTGTGTGATGTCTTCTCAAGATCATCTCTGATGAAGAAAGGAGAAGGAAGGCGAGTTTATAGGAAATGTCGACGACGTCGCAGCAGAAGGCGGCTGCGATGGGTTCGCATTCAACAACAGACCTGTTGTTGGACAAGGTGCACTCCATGGAGGGGAAGGAGAGAACAGCCGGCCCCGAAGACCGAAGTCAGCGAAATCGACTACTCGGACCTCTCCTCAACGATGCCCTCGATCGAGAGAGAAGTGACGAAGATCCATAAGGAGAAATCGTCGGACCCAATCAAGTTGGAGCAATCGACTTTAAATGGATTGACGATGATGAGTGTACACTTTTACCAAAATTAATGTTACACCAATACAACTGTTGAAATATCTCAGTGTATACAGCCATTCAGTTCATTTGATTACAAAATTATCATACATCATCTGAAAGGTATTGATTACTTACAGAAGTTTCAATTTCTATGATGTCGTTCAAAGACAACTTTGCTTATATGGTTATTTGCGTAGACAGCTTTTGAGGTTTATACTGCCTTCTTTTCATGCGTGATAGAAACGAAACCGAACCGCAGGTGAGTGACAGTGTGGAATTGAGTTGACCATTTCGTTTTTACCTACCTCTTTTAAAAATGATTTTTATGAATATCAGTTGAGCGATTACCGATTTTATAATTTCACATCATTTTCATAAAACTGCAATTCATGCTGTAGTTAGCGATAAAAATTGATTCCATAACCACACAGCTATATTCTATGACTAAAAGTCACACCGTGTGTCTATTAAGAAAATCTGATATATGTTAATTAGATTATATAAAATCAAGAACTCATAGTTAGCCCCATTGCTGGACAATAATATTTATTTACAGTCATTGTTTGACAACATAAAGACGTCAGGCTTGTGTGCATTCATTATCCAATGGCAGTGGCGTTACACTCGTAGCTCACAAAAACTTCTTACATAACAGCTTTAGTTGCGGGTCAAATGACTAATTATTGCTTTATACTATTACTTATTTTTTATTATTTATTTACATTTTTCAATTCACATGCAGACTCTGTTTGATAAACATGGTATTCACATGTAATGCCCTAAGGCGATGAATGATATCTTCGCATAGCCAAGGACCCTAGAATCTTTATATCATAAACTGCAATCACCCATTCAATTTCCAGAAGGTGACTAACAGGTTACATACTAGCATCGCTACTGGAGGATCAATCTTCAAATCGCGTAGAAAAGATTGCGCTTGACTCTTTCCTGAATTATCTTTATTATCCGATCTGTTTAATGCATGAAGTTTCTCAACTGCGGATTCTCATTTCCTGAGTCTTCTGCTGTGCAACATGCAGCATCCTGCCCAATAGTTCAAGAACACGGATGAGCATTATCTCAAGACATCAATCGATAATTTGTTGCATCCAGCTTTCACTCACCTTTCTATTTCGTTTTTTCCTCGGCAGCTGAGACTCATCAACCGTCTCAAACTTGGCTTTCTTATACAATTTCTTCTTCCTGTTAAAATTAAGCACCAGCATATCGCACACGATGCTAGCCTGCAAAGAGGTAATGATTTTCCTCATTAATCAGCGATCAGGTGCCGGCTTACTTAAACATAATTTAAAACGTCAAAAATAGAAAACATGGATGCATCGGATTGACGACAAATATTGAAGAAAAATTGCTTTATTCGTTGAGATAACGGAGATAATGAGAATTATTTCGTGAGTCATTCAATTCAATAATTTACCAATGTCATGCACGATTAGTCGATTTATCGATGCAAAGAAGGACACTTATATGGTTCATATGAGCTTTTGAAATTTAGGCTTTTCTCTTTAACAAAATGATAATATTGAGCCTTTTTCAAGAATTATTCATAGGTAATAGGCAGAACATTTTGCACTTTTAATTACTCAGCCGGACCTATTCAGCGTGTATTGTAAGTAAATCATTGTCAATTGCGAATAGCAAGCATAAATAAAAAAGGTTCTTGAAAATATCCGGTGATCATTTTGCACAAAAGAAAATCATTATGAACAAGGATGACCCAGCAAAAAATACCTTGAGAATAACATAGCATCGAGAAAATATACTGGAGAATAACTTCGTGTCGTGTAAAGGCTGTAGCCTGGACCTGGTACAACTGAACTTAATCAGGAGGACTGGATGACTGGATGTTGAAGCTTGTTTGACATTTGTTGTGGTATAGAAAGTTCCAAAACTTCGAGTCAATCAATCGAGTCAAAATTCTGAAAACTTAAAGATTTCATTTCAAAAAAATGAATGTGCGGAGCAATTTTATGTGTTTTGTTCCTAATATTTAATCTTAGTAATCGTATCAAGCCACGACACGGTCAAAAAATTCGAAGGATCCAGGAAACGGAAGATACCAAAGTTAAACAACTACCCACGGGAGAATCCTGTAAGTAATTAGGCAATTGAAAGTCATGAACGAATGAATACAAATTAATACTAGCTACATAGAGTAACCTACTCCAGTATCCTTCTCAATCAACTCCTCAAACTCCAGTAATCCTTGCAATCATCATTTTATTAGGTTCGGAAACATTTTGGCAAATTAATGAAATATGACAATGGCAGCCTTCAATAAAGTTACATTGAATATAGTGCCTTGAAATTTCTCTCCATAGAAAATGCTTTAGAACTATCAATTGGCTGAAGAATAAAATAATGCAGATCAATGGTTGCCGAAGTCCACGAATCCATAGATTGGACAGAGGCTATGGATTCACTGTTGGAATTATATTGAGGGACAATTTTGGCGGAAGTTATGTTGTTCCTCTACGATGCGTATATTTGAAAAATATCAGTGTTTCATCCAAAACGTATATGATTTGCGAAGTATGAAAGTATGGAAGCTTCCTTACAATAGTACCAAAACGCTTCACAAACATTCCCACATGCCTGAGTATACTGTTATTTTATTATTGCACAATATAAGTATAATCTTGTGACATTCTGTCTTCATTCTGACCTATGTGTTTGAGAACTTCGTTTGATTTGACGTGGGTTGCCGTATTACGTGGCTTACCCAATTAATGATTAATTTTTGTTGTAAATTAGAAGTTCACGAAGTTTCACATATTGGATTTATTTATGGAAATTGTTTTGAAATTTGCAGTGAAATAGAATCTGGTCATCTGGATAATTGTCAGAATTGCCGTAACAGCATTGAAATTGAAAAGTAGCTAACAGACGTCAATGATTTTACCTGCGTTGACCTCTGCGATTGAACAAAACGGAGCTATGGGAAGCACAAGTTGATGTCGGAAAGAGGCGATCAAATTTTGATCGGCCGGAGGAGTGTAGGTGTTGATGTATGTGGTGAAATCACTTATGTGAATTGTGCCTTGCCACTCTTTTGAGAAACACCACACCACCAATGGTGAATCGAGCTGTTATACACGACAACATAACACTACTTACGACCTACATACATAGATATCGTGACTCAAACTAACGGACACCGACATCTTGTTTCCGCCAAACCAACTCTTCTGTGCAAATGAGGTTCAAATTCAATCCAAATTCTATTTAAAATACAACTTTTTCGACAGGTTTCGAACACGAGTCATCTGAAAGGCAAAGCAAGTGCTCTGTCCACATTGCTAAAACGTAGGGTATCATTTAGAACAGAAACTTCGGAAACTTTCGACTATTCAAACCAACTTCGCAGCTGAAATCAAGTCCTGAATCAGGCAGGTTCCGTTGTTAGTTCTAGTTGGAGTGGATATTGACGGCCAACAACCCGTGAATAAAATAGTTGTTGTCGATGGTGCCTCATTGTGCAAGAGCAGATCGGTCGGTAATCGAAATTTGGCGAATTAAGGATAACAATCAATTTTCATTTTCTTTATGTAGCTATGTTGGGGGTCATATCGCGCTTGTTTCGAGATTTCATTTTAGTATTGATCAGTTGATGTTTTTTTTTCATTTGTGCCCAGTCTATCATGCGAGCATTTCCTATTTTTACATTTGGAGTAAAATTTATTAGATCAATTATTCCTTCTTTGTCTCCAAATGCCATGATTCCGGGGCGTGGTTATGAGACCATTGCCGATTCGGCATCAATAATCCTTCACCTTGTAAATATCATTGCCCGTATAGTAGCACCGAATATCATTGTATAAGTAGTCCCGAAAACACCTTGGTTAACAGGGCAGCGATCGAAGCTGAGTGTTATGGGTTATGAAAAATGTCCTAGCCGTCTTTTCTACACATTCCTGAGTTGCGTTCCAGTCCACTAAACCGCCAATCCAAGAAAGTGACTTACATGACCCTCAGAGGTCATAACAGAATAATCGTTAACCGAATGGATGCATCCCTCGAGTTTCCACCTTTCTATCTTGAAGGCGACGTGCATAAATTTGCCGCCACCTACTTCACTGTGCACAAATGTGTGTGTGTGTGTGTGTTGGTTTATCGTCACTATTCACCCATGCCGGAGGGCTTGGACGGTGTTGACTTAGTCAGACTTTCATCTGTAGCGCTGAGATCTTTTAGCCAGGACGTCCTTCATGCCGACTTTCGATGACACTTTCGGCGCTCGACCTCTGGACCTGGAGATCGCTAGGCCAGGCATTTGACCACTGCGTCACGAAGACCGACTACTCTGCAGCATATCATCACTCATATGCAGCTGTAAGGCATTTTTCAGTTCAAGAACACATTATATCAATGATTAGATTCAAAACCAGCACAGCTGCAGGACTTAATTTGTTTTTGAGTGAACAGCTGCCTACAAAGATCTAACTGAATATGTCCCTAGTAGTGCATAACTTTTTATACGGCTTGAATAGAGGCCATTGACGGCGGAAATTGAAAGCGCATCTGAGGCATTCAAAATGAAATGCTACAGACTGATACTGAACATCTCAGATCAGCGAAGAAAGACAAAAGAGTTTGTAAGGAAGGACACACCGAAATTCTTCATGCTAGTGTCAAACATCTTAGTGGCCAATATGAGCATCCCACTTTGCTTTCAGTTGCACAGAACCGCATGCATGGCGGGTGAGATGTATAAAATTAAGTATGCTACATTCTACGTGGTAAAGAAAATGCGAAATGAAGGTCATTAAGTCAAAGCAGGCCGAAGTCGAGAAGGATTTGTAAGAAACTGCTTAAAACTTGATAAGACCCCTCCACCGAACGCAAGCATTGGCTCGTCTGTATTGCAGAAACACAAAATTTCCAATGTGCTACAGGCTAAGCTACAATCCAGGCGATTGTTAACTGCCCACAATGCAATGTACTGCAAAGTAATGCGTAGGTTCATACAATCATCTTTGATGACTATCATGATCAATCACCTGTTCTTCTTTTTAACACTCAGCACAAAGGATAAGGAGGCGATCAATGAATCTCAGTCACATTTGAGAAAGGCAGACGCATCCTTCAGAGCATGAACTTCCGAAATGTCCTTGACTGTTCGGTGTAGGACACGGCAACATACATCTCTAATTAGCCATTAAAACAATTCAAGTAGTGTCGTCGGATAAATCATTTCAGTGTAGTCCTGGAATGTCTGGCTTGCGTCTCGAGGGACGATGATGATGATAGATGCATGTCTGCACAGTCTATAATACGATCAACGCCGCTGATGGTCTCTAATTACCCTGTCACGTGAGGATCATTGAATGGTTCGAAAAGCTCCATCTTCATCATTGATATGCATTGACTTATGTTCTCAGAAATTGGAAGATAGAAGTCCTTTTGATTTGGAATTCTTATATTGCAAATATCTGACATTGAACTTACAACAAATATTTGCTTTTCTTTGACAACCAACATGGAAATATTTAACTGAGACAACGGCAAGCGAATCGGCGTCAATCCATTACCGATACAAGGACATTTTCTTTCCACTTTAGCGGTAGGATGGGAATAAAGTAATTCGTCAAATCTTTTGAAATTGTTCCAACAAAATTGCTAGATAAAAACTTATAGATAAAACATGACCAACATGCTTTAAAACAGTCCTTTTATTTCATATTCGATGTTTCATTTATTTCCTCTTTTATTTTCAACATCTTGTTCTCATTCTGAACGGATCGTATACACTTTGTTCTCATTCTTATCTCCTTCTCCTTCATTTTGTTCTGATTGTGAAACAGCAGTTTTCTGTCACAAAAGTGGATCTTTCGTTGAATTGCAAACATTTTTGAAAGCAGTTTTCAAGTTTTGAAGCATATATCATTTTATCGAGAAGAAATGTGATTATAGACGCTAAATAATAGTTGAATGTTAAATGATATTTGCTTCAAATCGCAAGTATTCATGTGAAAAGTATTTGTCACAAAAGATCTTTTTCTGCGGTTTCACTTCCCTTGATAACGAGATGACTGATTATTCTGTCCCAATGTGAAATGCTTTGCATCATTCCATTCTTCCAAGTTTCTAAATATACAATGAACATTACCATAAACTGTAACAGTATGACAAGATGAGACACTTATGCAAACTCATTTATGTGATAAATAATCACTTTTGTGAAGAGGGCAACCAATATTTTGTCCAATCTTGCCCTACGGACGATGAGAAAGAAGGTTTGCTGGTGATTGGAAGTCTAACTGCCTTTCCATAGCCTTGATTCTGATGAAAACAGGAATATTGAAAGCACAAGGGTACATGTTCCACAATTTTCCCTTTCGCACACGTGATCGGATACATACATTTCAACATAGTTTCCAGCATTATCATTCCAATCTGATTGATGATTCCGTCTCGCCAGTACTTGACAATAATAATAAACACAAAAGTGAAAATGATAATTTGAAAATACGTGTAGATACGAACAGTGCCAGGTTAACTGTTGACAATAAGTACGACAACAATCGGAGAGCCAGAATGATCGATTCACTTACTCGACAGCAATCAATTGCAAGACGTGGGTCAAACACACTTTTATAAATTCTGTGTCATTTGGTTTCTGACATAGTCAGACTTTTAGTCTGGATGACGACTTCCAATGACACTTTCGGGGCTAGACCTCTAGATCGAAGGATCGCTACGCCAAGCACTTAACCACTGTGCCACGGAGACCACATGAAATGCATTTATTTTATTGTCATTCATCATTTGGTTTCTACTTACGAAAATAAAAAGTTTTATTGTATTCTGATCACTAATAAGGCAACCTACCATTCCCAACAAGGCGAGTCCTGACCCTAAGTTCATTGTCAAAGGAATCATGTTGAATTTTCCACCTTTTCCAGTCACAAATACAAGAAAACGAATCCCGTACGCTTTGTACAAATCTCTGTATTGAGTTCCATTAACACTGTAGTAATTTCCATACCTGAAAATGATAAAGAAGTATTCCGTGTAAATGGTGAGTATGTGTATTTTTCATGTCGGTCATTATAGATAAACATACTGTGAAAAATAAATTCAAAGTTAACAAGCGATTCTTCAGCGCCTACTAATCTTTCCCAGAGTGATCGGCGGATGACTTTAGTAGTCGATTTAAAGTAGATTCATACTTTGACACCGTCTGTCAACGACGACCAAAGGCCAGAGACATGAAAAATAATCCATAAGCCATCATTCTCAAGTCGCGTCACGATCCTTGTAAGAGCCTTGTTATTCTTGTAAGTGCATGAAACATAAGCACATGAATGACGCGTTATATCGCGAAGTCGGTCCTATTATCACGCAAGGATTCTCAGCCGGCTGACGGCTTGTGGCTTGTGACTTTCCCTGTGTGCCTCTGTAATCAAAGGTGGCTTATGGTTGATGGCTGATGTCTTACTGCTTGCGGCTTATGGCTTATTCTGTATGCCAGGTCTCATTGAAACTTAAGTGTTTGAACCACAGAATTAGATTCATCTGCGCGCGCTTCGGTTTCCTAGAAAGGAAGAATCATATCTAACCTTAATGGCACATCACAGAATTAGACAACTTGCTCCTTCTCGAATGGATAATTCGTGTATCGCTTGCTATTGGAAATGGCAAACAATAAGCTGTCAACAGAGGAACCAGAGCCAGTGAGAGATGCGTAGGTGCTCTGATATCACTTCGCACACAACAAAACACATATCGCTGTCTTGGCTAACATTCGATTCAGTGTATGCGCTATACAATGAGGAATGCCAAGGAGAGGATCGAAAACATCAAGTGAACTAATTTTCATACGCCTGCTACTTTTTTTAATAATGATCGGAAGGGCCAACATTATGGAGACAACTTGAGCGCAATTATCTGAATTCTTCGAATCTGAAGGAATTTTGGCAATCGAAGCACTTTGCTGGAACTCACATTAATCCGCAAGCGACGCACGACTTTTTCCCTATCTCTGTAAGGTACGTATTGGCAATTCCTTTTTGCCCACTTAATAAGTTCCTCTATGTGCCGTCGATTTCGTATTAATCACACTTCTAGCAAACCGAAGCAGATAAACAAAATATTTAATTCTGTGGTTTGAACTCTGTTTGTGGCTAGTGGCAGTGGTGGGCTACGCGTGGCCCGCCACCGCTTCTCATATCCAAAGTGACGCGCGGACATTATTTGAATCGGTGATTTGAAAATTGTCCAATCCGAATGTCACCTTCAAAAGGTACTTCTAAGCTTCAGGTTGATATTCTTTAGGATTTGCAAAAGCATTAACTAATGACTTATTGAGCAATGTAATGCACAACATTTCATTCGAATCCCCAAACCATGTTCCGCTCGCAATGAATATCTTCTCAGCATGAAGGAGTGACATAGCCATCAACTGCGTGAGTGGTAAGTCGCATGGTGTTCGATACCTTGCTGAAGTTGTTTCACCACGCAATAAAAAGAGTTGCAGTTAGCCAATAAATACATCAAGTAGGCTGCGCATGAAGGAATCCAAACCGCATGAAGATATGTGATAGGCCTTTTTATATGCCAGCTTTTCTTTCAAGTATTCTTTCTGGATTTGTATGTATATTGCCCCAATTTTGTACTAGAATGGCACTATCGCACGAGATTCGTTAGAGGAGCCTTGCGTGGTTTTCGAAAGGCGATTAGATTTTGGGTGACGCAGGCCTATGTACACTTAGTGGCAAGTTGTTTAGCCAGTTTTTATTTATGTTATCCCACATTGTTCGACATGTAGGCGGATAGAAGTAGGCTACTAAACACGGTCATTTTTCGATGAAATAAGGCAATATTATGATATCACCAATAAGGTCATATGACCATTTAATTTTACAAAAAAGCTTCCGCAATTAGTTTGACCAATTCACATTCAATTGGTGACATCTAACTGAGCCGCGTGTTATCGAGCAGCGTCTGACTGAGCCACGTGATGAATTAAAAAATTTAAAAAAAAACAGCAGAAAGACAGAAGCTATGTATACAATACTTCTGCAGACATTTACAAATACAATTATGTCACGCACTACCACTATGTAGGCTATAGTACAACATTATGTATTATCGGGGAGACGACACAAGCGGAAGTGAGATTCACTATGAAATTAAACAACCTCCCGTCAGCTGCCATCAACTATAGTACAACAGTCCTCAAAATTACAATCAACAGTGAACATTAAAGGAATTTTCAACAAACCTATTTCTGCCTTTTAATGTTGGCCCTCTATCCCAACTTGGTTGCCCACCTCTGGTTTAGGCTTATCCTGTGTGCCTCCGGCCAAACGGCGCAAAGTGGTGCTCAGTCGTATACTTCTATAAAATATCGACTGTTGATGTTTTGACAAGTACATGCGAGCATCTTAGGTGTGACGTATTAAGATGGTGTTCACGTGACAGGAAAATTGTGACGCCGATCACCAGACAGCGCCAAAGTATGAACATGCTTTTCTGCATGGAGACCAGATGTTAGAACCAAAGACTATATATGTAACACTTAGACTGTATGTATGTCCAGTCTTTCGTTAGAGCTGTTGGAACTTTGCGACATCGGAGATATGCAGAAAATCAAAGGTAAAAATTCTCGAACATACAGATACTCATACATTTCAGTAAACCACTGATTCTTTCAATAATCAAACCTCACCTGCAAGTTACTTTAGTAGGAGTAAGACTAATAACTAATAAGATGAATCATAAAAATTGACAAGTTGATTGCTGTTTGTAACTGGTTTGATGTTCAGACACCAACCGATCTGTTGACATTTGATTCTTGATAAGTAAAGTCATCCTCATAATCTGAACTGTCAGTGTTTCAAGCCTGAAATCATTTGAACGTCAGACTTAAACGTGAGAGGTGAACATGTGTAAAATATGATTAATGATCCCATATTATCACTATGGTTCAAAGGTGTTATTCGTGCGGCATCTTGTGATGTTGAAAGTTGGATAAGCGGGGATAACCCGAGGAAATAGGATTGAATCATGAGTGTGCTTCCTTTTTCTTCAGTGAGAGTGCGCTTAGATTCTAAACTCAAAATATAATTTATGAACAATGAAAATATTTTCTGGCATGGGCAGGATACGTTGCAAGGATGAGCGAAGACAACAGAGAAGATTTACATCGAGAATCCACTGGAGCAACTGCTTGAGAAGAGACCAACAGAGAGTTCAGGAAACAGTGACAGTTGAAGAAAAGCTGAAGTGTGTTTGTCTTTCTGGTCAGCTTGGCGAACCTGTATAAGCGAAGTGCTATGATGATATTTGGTGTGGTTTTTTGGACATAACTGTTGCACATGCATTGCTCCTCCTACCCCCGGACGTCCGGGTTTTGCCGGGGCTGTTGTCCCAACAAAAGTGCCAAACTTTCTAGGGAGACCGCGCAGAAACAGTGTTAGATAGTGAGTTGCTAGTGGCAAGCAAATTGGGTGAGTGATGCTGCTAGAGATTTGTTAGCCTAAGAGTGTCTCTGTGCGATCGCCCCTGAGAATTAGTGTATTTGCATATATGTTGACCAAAAGAAGAGAAACCCCATTAATACACAGATTGGAAGATAACACTAAAAAGAACCAGTGAATGACAAAGAAATTCAGTAAAACGTCCACTACCGTAGATATTAAAAACAAAAACTCTATGAATGCCACAATTTGACTTTGACTCTACTGCTCATGATAAATACCAACAAAGCATTTTAAAATTCGTTACCTGTGTTAACAATAATCATTTGTTGTAAAGCAATGTGTGACAAAAGGAACACATAGACAATTTCTCCCACTTTGTTGGATATCCCGACTTGGTTAATGAAAATCTGGTCACTATGTCCTACCCCTGTCAGGGATAAAGGGAATGATCAATAAAATTGATAAAATTGCTTTTTACGTTTACTTTCACTGGAGAACAAAGCGATTCATATACTGTTCAGGATAATTTTAGAAGTCCCGTTTTTGGACAATGTTGGCGTTTTGAAATTATTAGAACTTCACATCTACAGAAAATTCATTATTCATTGCAATAATTTCTAGGGAGTCCGCAAAACAGATGTTCGTTTTTTTTCGATCTTTTATTGTCGAGATCTTTCGACCGTTCTACACGATCATCGTCAGGTCAGAAAGAAGAAGAAGGTGGTGACCCATGGTTTGTTTGCTTCAAATATTATAATATGTTACTTTTTTTTAAATAAGGAATTAATGATACTTATGATAATGATATAGATGATCACGATGATGACGATGATCGTGTAGAACGGTCGAAAAATCTCGACAAAAAAAAAAAAAAAAAACGCGGACTCCTTTTCCGGATGCCCTATTGCAACAGAAAATTCAAATGGGGAGATCACGTTGATTTTATTGTAAGAAAGGCTGCCCAACGTTTATATGTTTTAAGAGTTTTGAAAGACATGTTGAGCCATGATCAACTGATTATTGGGTACTTCTATTTCCCCCCCCCCACATTTCTGCTGTTGACACCCGGAAGTGTTGCATCGTCAACGATCTTCTCTTGTTCCTACCTGTTCTCACTAATGTGGCATAGCGTTGAGTGTGTAAAACTCCTCTTATCTGACTTGTAGAACATTTACAGTCTCAGAATTAGACAACTGCTCGTCATTAGTCTGTAGACAACAATCACACGAAGTTAATGATCACAGCTGTACCCTGTATTCTAACTGAGATTCCAAGGGACTAATCCTTCATCTCAGGGTTCAAGTAAGACTTCCCAGTCGTGTTATAGTGTCACTCAGTGACAGATCAGGTCTATTCTAAACCCAATGTGACTAACGTTTTGCGAAATTTGGTGATTTTGGAAAACCTGAAAAATGTGGGGGGAAGAATATAAGTACCGAATATTGTATTCAATGTCATAATCATGTCCTTATTCGATTATGCCTCCCTTGCATTTTTGAACCTAGGGGAACACTTGAACAACCGTTTAATCTCAATCTGTAAGCGAGCTTTCCGCATCATTCACGGTTGTAATGTCAAAGTTTGTGCGTCTTGCAATATTTTTGAAATTCAACAGCGTCGAAATTTACTGGCTTTCAGCCTATTTAAGCAAGCACTATCTTCACCTGATCATATTCCACACCACCTGATGCCTCCTACTTCAAACCGATCAAGGAGAATGATTCTACCCTCTGCACGAACTACACGAAGAACAAATGCCTTCATATTTTCATGCTCTGTTCAGTACAATTAGTCTGTGAAGTGTGTCTACTTCGTATTTGTTTCGTCAGAACACCCATTACTTCGCCTGTAAATTTTCACCCCTGCGATTCCCATTTGGAGTTTGTTTGTTTCAAATATACGCTGTTTAATTTACTTTAATGGCAAGGAATTAATGATACTTAATGATAAAGTGCACGCTGCTTTAAGATTCCCTTAAACTCAAGATTCCTTCTCATGTTATCAAGCATCTGTTCCTGATTCACGCAATTATTTTCAAGCAACACAATTCTTGTCTAGTATAAAAAATAGTATCGCGTTTTGATAAAGAAAATTATTATCAACAAGAATTGATGAAAATTAACAAGCAGTTGCAGCACTGGAATGATGATTTGAATCTGACAGAGTGCATATGATTCCATTTTTCAACGACGGAATTGCAAGAAGGTCTTTTATTTAGTTGCAGATGCTCGGAGATGATTATGAGAAAGTATTTCATCAATCAGACTTTATAAGACTCTCCGCAGTAGTACAATGAGAACGAAATGTTATGTAAGAGCAAATCATCAGAGAAACATCAGTAAGAGCAAGTTGAAAGACTGATGTCCAAAATTCATCCGTTTCAAAATGTTTGGGAACTTTCACAGTCCTTTTCAACAGAAATGTGAAAAATAAGGAGTTTTGCGTCACAACCGCAGTGAAAATGAAAAATCGGTCAGGAATGTGTACCATAAATAGAACGCCACATCTCATCTTCTGTCAGTCTCCAACGAAAATTTGATCGACTTGGTGTTCCTTTTTTACAGTTTTAGCAGCACTCAGGGACATTCAGGCACTCAGGTTTTCTATGCACAATTGTTGGATAGCTTTGATTGAGTTCTGGGCTTAGTTGTGAAGATCTTCTTTGTTTTTCGAAGAGGAAATGCTCACTACGTCATATTTTGATGATGCCTTCTGTTCATTGAGAAACTTCAGAAACTTACGCTACACTATCTATGTTCGTAATTTTCAGCAGTACATTTGCGTTGGAAAATGTATGGCGGACGTGAAGAAGAAAAACAAGAAATCAGATTTGGAGCTTGTTAGAAAACATGGTTTGATGGACCTCAGTGTGTTGGAAAGAGGGAAAAGTCTCGATGGTTCGGCTAAGTACGGATATTAGAGAAAATTGAGGGAAATGGAGGGTTAGCTTATCATCAGAAAAGAGATGTGTCATTTTGCTATCTGTTGTGCTGTTTTCAGCAAAGTATCTGAGAAACCTAACTGCATCTGTGGATCAACAACGAGCGAATCGAAGAGGCAGAAAGCTTCTCAGTAGTCTGGCTACAAATGATATGAGGATCAGAAAAGATATCAAAAAGCGAATTGGCATTGCTAAAGTAAGATTTGGAGACATGAAGTCGATATTTGGCAATAGAAATCTATCAATTACGCTCAAGGGGTGCTGTATCTGGTCAGCTTTAACGTATGGTTGTGAAGCGCGGACGATAGCACTCGAGTTTGAGGAGAACATTGAAGCAACTGAACTGTGGTTCCTGAGAAGAATGCTCCGTATTTTATACAGAGACAAGGTGACCAGAGGTGTTGAAGAGAGCTGTTCGCCATCATTATTGAGCATCAGCTAAGCTTTCTTGGACACAATGCGGAACAAAGGACTGGAAAGTGCAATGCTTCAAGGTCGAATAGAAGGAAAACGGACGAGAGAACGTCAGCGGACAACGTTCATGGATCGGATCAAGAAGATCACCAAAATCGAGTCTGTTGCGGCAATCGGGATCGTCGAAGTTGGAGATTTATGACCGCCCAAGCGTGTGTCACGCATGGCACCTAGGCAATGCAATTTATTGGGTGAATTTTGAATATTTAGACAATGTTTTCAATTTCTGTAAATTCCAACGAATATCAGAAGTTCTTATTCATCATAATGCATTTCTTGAATCTTTTTTCTAGATGCTGATGTATAGTGTATTCTAGGATTCTTTTAAAGAACATAAATTTGTTTAATAAGAAAAGAAATAAAAATAAATTAATAATAAATAAATAATAATTATAATAAAATAATATAATATATTCCTGAATCTATTTTCTTTGTTAGATTCGCGGGTTGAAGGAGAGAAAAAATAATACACTATTTGTGATTCATCCGTAAAAGTTACTATTGTTTTTTTATCCGTAACTTTCACGGATAGCGCATTATTGTTTTCTTTCCTTCAAGCTATGATGAACCATCCAGTCAAAGACCGTGAACAAATTTGTCAGATTGTAAAGAATGTCCCCAGACATTACTAAAGCCGACTTGTGAACTCTGAGGACCGCTGTCACCTGTCGCAGATAACTCCAAATGACAAATGCTAATTTCAATTCGATACACAGTTCTCATTCACCTTCATCTTTGTGTTTCAATAAGCGCAGGATTTTCACTTCTCTCTGATGATTTGATAAAATTGGTGAAATGCGAAGTTGCTCTATAAATACTATTTTACGAAATAGAATATATCGGTAACATGAACAGCAGATGACAATTCACAAAAACTCCAGTTAAAATGAACTCTTTCCGAATCATGGAGGAGAATATTATTTGACGTTGAGAGACACAGAAAACTTAACAGTGTCCAAACTGAAATTTCTTTGACATATTCTGATGAATAATTGATGCCGCAATCGAATCTGCTTCATTCTCGGTAATGACTTGATATTATAACTCTTATTAGGTTTCAAACATGATCTATTCAGAAGTGCAGTTTTCACAAAAAGTATTTGAAAAGATGATAATTCGAGTATTAGAAGCCTGCGGATATTTCAGTTGACACGGGTGCTTGCGTATAGTGGTAATGACGCTATCTGTACGAACACGGTGGGCATGGAAGCATGCAGGCAGACTGCTCACGATTACTGGCGGTCAGAGTAAGCCTCTCACGGGTATGGGTGGCTAGGGTAAGTCACTCAAAGGAACGAACGAGCACGAATAAGTCATTCATGGGTAAGGGCGGTGCGAGCAAGCCTCTCGCGAGCATGAATGGTACAAATAAGTCACTCATTGACACCCAAGTCTCACTCACAGTAAAAAAATATCTTCTATTGACTTGACAGTCAGCATAGAATATAAAGTAACAATAGAATTCTCCTAGAATGACACCATCTCGCATTTTTCATCTTCATTTTAACCAGAGGGAACGCAAAGAAACGATCAAATATAAAATGCAACCCCGGATCACTGCGAAATGAGAGAAAACCGATGAAACAGACCACCGAAGTATTTCGGAAGCAGACACCTCAGGGCAGAGCAATGCAGGGAAGATGAGGACATGGATGCAGCTAGATAGAAGCAGTATCAGCAGCGCTGAACCGTTATTCGAGGAACTAGCAATGATATGCAATGGAATGAAGCTCATGCATCTACAAATTTGCATTTCCTATACTTGTTGTCGGAACGTATGTGTCAGATATCATTCCCACACATTTACTATATGAATCCTATTCAATATCCTATTGATTCTTCTATCGGGAGAAATGATCAGGAGTACACAGAATTTCAGGAATTACCATCTGGAGAAAGTGTCGTCCGACAAGTCAAATGACACCGAACGCACCTTGGGTTATTTTTTCTTATTCAGCTCCGATAATTCTGCGCTGGGTTTCTGAATGAACTTTAAATTCCATTGGATTTATAGCAGATGAAAGTTCGGCAATCTCAATCATTCGGAATAGTGACAATTATTGAAATTATGGCATGACTGGCGCAGTCTCAGATACCTTGGCGCCGGTTAGCAGGGTGGGAATGCTCTAGTTGACATTTCCATGCCAGAAATTACAACATGGGGATCAGGAAGCCAAAACTATTGCATCAGCAAATTCCTCATGAAATAATAGATACATGTACCTCACATTGATTTCATAATCTATGAACTGTTGACACAGCACTTCACATGCCATTCACTTGGTATTTGTGAAAGTATATTGATGTCATACCCTGACTTTGAGGATTGAAAATAGCTGTGTTCGTGATTGTTTTCATTACCTTAACATTATGGGATGTAAGAGATTAATTGTAATGAAATTGATTAAACTGATCCCTGTTAACAATTAACTTCCATCGTAACAAAGGCAATCAATTAGCCAGCATCATCCTGTCAATTTTTGATAGGCATTAATCAAATGACTGCTACATCAATTGATTGCTAATCAATGTTGTATTTTTGATTTTCGTATTGCACAACTCAATGTCAGTGCCATAAATACATGCATTAATAGTCATCTGCATTCTCTAAGATACTATTCCTAACTTCTAAATCAAACACTAATGGTCGAGAATCCTCTAAGTCGGAGAGATGATGAAGAAAGATCGTGCTCATAGCTATCATTTTTCTCTTGAGTTTTGATCATCATGGCAGATAGAAACCACAGGTTACTCCATATTTCCATTAAGTTCTGTAAATACTATTTCAGAAATTGAGATTTAGATTTAGACTTAACGCCATGCGTTCATAAGTTTACGCTTGTTAGCCAATGATGATGTCTGAACATGCTGAACAGATTTGATATCGAAATCAAATTCTCATGATCAGAAATGATCTACAAAAGTGAGCTATCGCCGATAGAAATGTATTATTTTAAAAACCATGCCAATCTGACTAGAGTGTTTAATTATTTTGAAGGAGTATTATACATAAGCATTCCCGTGATAAAAGAAAAGCTTTTATAAGTACAAAGTTTAACCTAAAGGAGTTAGCTTATCAAGGATCTGCTCACGTGACAGATTGTCATAGATAGCTCTTACAACAATGTTGCAGTGACTGAATAAAGAAAGACTTTATTCTATCTATCATTTTATAGATAGGCAATTCCACGCGCTACAGCGTTATTTCGCACGCATTTCATGAAATTGAAATTAGAGTTTTCATCAGAAGTAATACAGAAAGTACAATAAAAAGCATGCACTCAATTATCTGTGACTTCTTTGTAATTAAATTTATCTCCAGAAAGACATATAGTATATGTCTTGTGACTAGTATCATGTGAATTATGAATTTCATAGAGAACCAAATTCTGGAGAAGCATGGAAATCACATTATTTTATGATGCCGATATATTGACGATGTTTTTGTCATTTTCAAAGGAGCTGAAGCTGCAGAATTATTACAATGGTGCAATGAGATACATTCAGACATTCCTTTCACGATGGAGGAACCAGTAGAGGGGAAACTACCTTTTCTTGATGTCTGTCTTAAAGTGGAGGATGATAAGTTCAGTCATAGCCTATATACCAAACCTTGTTTCTCAAATTGTGTAATTCCGTGGACCTCACATCAACCTAAATTTATGAAACTAAATATTTTCAAGAATGAAATAAGAAGAGCAACTCGGAACGGATCAGACGAGGCAGGAATAGAGATCGGTGTACAAACTATAACGGAGCGATATAAGGCAAATGGGTATCCAGCACATATTTTGCGGAGTATAATAAGAAACCTACGTCGACAACAAGTGACAGGTGATCAAGAGGAGAAGAAGGACAAATTGCTTCTGACATTACCGAACTCCAGTGACAATCAAGTGAGAGAAGTGAGAAGACAATTACATAAATGCAAACTTAATGATCATATCACAGTGTCATTCAAATCCAGAAACATTTCTTCTATACTGAATGCAGGTCAGAAAAGTATATGTAAATGTATTTATTGTGTAAATCGTGAAGGGCCAGGTAGTTGCACGTCCAAAAACGTAGTTTATCACATTCAATGTAAATCATGCCCTTCATTTTATATAGGGGAAACCACAAGAACAATGAAATCACGTCTAAGAGAACATTGTAAAATTTCATCATCTTTAGTGTATTAGCATCTGTGTCAACATTCCGCGATTCCAGACCCAAGCAATATTCAGTGGTCTATAGTGCACTTTGGTCTGCGTAATACTGATGTCAGACGTGCGGTAGAATTTAAAGAGATTTGTTCACAACGCCCAGACATAAATGTACAGCACTCGAATTTTTAGTCACACAAGTGATCAAGCCAAGGGCGAAACGTTTTGTGATATTTATTTCTTATTTTACAATATAACTCTCGGTTGAAGAATACATCCTCTCTGAATTGATAGAAAGAAAGAAAGCCAACGAACGCATCAGGAAGCTCAGTTTATGGTCAAAGATCATATTGAAAAAAAATTCAAGCACTTTCTATATTTTATTACAGCATCCATTTCATTAAAATCTTGTGACGGAAATCAAACTTTCGCAATGGAAACTTTTTCTGGAAAATATAGAGGTATAAGGGCCAGAATTCAACCGACGCACCCCCTCCCCCTCTTAGGCAAGGCTTGCTTGTGACAAAACTGTACCATCGCTGTCTAGGCTGGATCTCTACCGTCACGAACAAGATGCTTGATATTTACTATAGCACGCGACTGGTACGCGAGGCGTCTTGGCAACTCCCGTGTGCTAATGTCATCTTGCAGAGACAGACGCATATGTTACCACATGTCGAACGGCAGACAGTTCGGCTGTTGTTGTGTCAGATGTTGACAAATTCACTTCGCGACAGTTCGTGAAGTGATAATGACCAAGATCACATCACTTACACTTATGCTAACTTGAAAAAGATGTAGTGAAGATTTGAAAAGGCAGCCAATGAGACGAAGTCAACTCAAGTTGCTGACATCACTGCAGTTCAAGTCATCGTCTCTAATTCGAAAAGTACTCGTCCGATAGGTAGAAAATATCCTTCACTACGTGTACCTGAAGGTTTGTGACGATTGTCTCATTTTTAAGGATTTTGGACAAAATGTAAGAGTGGAGGAGATAACTCATAAGCAATCATCATTCCCTACTTCCAACCATAGTTTCCTACAACGTCAGGTTCTCCACAATAATCAACGTGCATTTCCACAAGATTGGAGGTGCAGTATTATTACTCCCGTGCCTAAAGTGACTCGTGAGAATTGATAAGCTCAGGACAATAACCCAAACCACACTACCAGCAAAAATGTTAGAGAAATTTGTTTTAAAGCACATGTATTCCGACTTTTTAAAGTTATATGGACCTGAGCAACATGGTTTCAGAAATGGTGGCTCTACCATTACAGCCGTTCTTTCCATCATGAACAAACTGGGCGAAAATTTCGATAACCCTGTCTGCTGTGGCTCAATTTTCATAACTTTTGATTTTAAATCATAACCTAATGTTGAGAAAATTTTGTGATAAAAATATGCCCACTGGTTTTCTTTTGTGGCTGCAAAATTATTTAAGTAGCAGAACTGCCTGTGTTCGTTTATTGAGCACTGATTCCACTTTTTTTGATGTTGTGTCTGGCGTTCCTCAGGGAACCGTTCTCGCCCCGTTTATCTTTACCTCTTTTTTCGGGGACTATAAATGCAACCACGACAATGATGTGCATTGTGTAAAGAATGCCGATTATCTCACATCAATAGCATCTGTATTCAATGCTAAAGTTTCAAATGTTGAGAGTCTAGTCAAGAAAATCATAATGAATGTAAAGTTTTGGTGCGAAGGGAATGACATGCAAATAAATTTTATGAAAGCAAATGTTACGTTATGTCTTAACAGTAAAGTTTAAAATAAAGTTAAGTAAAGTAAAGTTAAAACTGCGCAATCCCAGTCTGTACAATTTCCCCTTGAATATTATTGATTCGGTATCAATACTCGTCATTAATTTTGCAGGCGATATGTCTTGGCATTGTCATGTTGACAAAATTATCAAAGTTGCCAACAAACGATTTTATGTTTTATGCAAATTGAGCCCGCTTGTATCTGATGAAGAATTGCATATCATCTATGCATCTTATGTTAGATCTATTTTGGAGTATGCATGTCCCGTATTTGTGAGCTTGAATAAAACATTCTCTCCGATTAGAAAGAATAGACAAAAGAGCACATCGTATCATTTATAGAAGCAGTTCAAGAAAGTGTTATTGCGCTATTGATGAAATCTCAAAGCGTCGCTGTATGTTAAGCAAAAGACTTTACCTACATGCAGAATCTAGTGTTACTCAATGTGTTCATCGTTTGATACCTAAACGTCTTGTTTATTCAAATCATCCATGGATACATCTTTGTAGAATCGAAAAAATGAAGTCATCTTATTTCCTTTTATGGCTTGTCATTTAAACAAAATTTCTCCTTGAAAAGTTATGAAATTAATCTTCGGTGTTCACATATCAATCACTGCATGTCTTTTTAAGAATACATTTTACCTTTATTTGCGTCAATGTTGAACGATACACGGTACCTTTTGATTTTCATTTGATTGAATAAAACACTTTTCTATTCTATTCTAGAGTTGCTCAGAAATATCACTGAGTTATACATGAATGCACATATGACCCATGTATGTGACCCATAAATATTTGTTCTCTAATGCTGGTTCAGAAATAGTTGGTATATACAGCGCAATATAATACTAAATCTGAACCGTACCAAAAGTCGAAATTTAAAATTTAAATGCAATTTGATTGCACATGTGCTGCAAATTTTACTACCTCTAAGTTAATATTGCTCGTCTTCTGTTGTAAGCTAAATAGTTGTCATTAAAACTCATGTTCAACTATTCTAATTCAAGCAATGCTCAGAGACAAATACTACATTCCAGACAACAAGGTTAAGCAAATCTGACAAGAAACCCGTCAAATAACAAAGTTTGATGCTAAATTCTTTGAGTAAATTAAAAATTGGAAATAAAATCAAAAGTCTTCCTAATGCAGAATATGCCGCAAGTATTCAAACAACTGTCTGGAAACTTATTCATCAGATTAGAGTAAACTCAACCAATATGTTTGACTTCTTTGTTCAGTAAAAGAGAAAACAATCTCACTTCCTCTTTTGAAGTGATTGCTAATTTCCACTTTCCGGACTAACATTTGTTGGAGATCGGGTAGAGCGATTGATACTGCTGAAATCAGTCTCCGAAGCGTCAAATAAATGGTCACCAAATGTGGAATCAATTTTTTGTTCCAAACAGAATATTTAAATTTCAATCAAAGCCCTTCAGACAAAGTCATTCACAGCTGAACAGAAGAGTCTGAAACGCTGAAAAAGAATTTCTTCCGACATCGTCGATGTCTACGGAAGTGGAGTGCCCATTGTCGACAAATGTTTGCAAAACAGCAACTATCTCGTTGTCAATTTAATGACCAGAAAATTGAGTCACAAAAGCATTGCTGTGGCGCTCCTACACATGTACAGACACATCTCTGAATAGACAATAACTAGGACAAGTCCATTACGTCGATAACTGATTAGTAAACTTCAAATCAAACGATTCATTTTTGATAACATAAAACTGTCTCTTTCAGACAATTACAAAACTTCAAATACTAAAATCATTTGTATAAGATGATTCAATGATCAGACATTTTTTTCGCCGTATAGAATGTAAATACTCATCCATCGTAAGTTAATTAATTACTTTCTGTACATGGCATTTTGATTCAGTAATAAATAAATGCAGCAATAAGTCGTGCATACCTAAGTTACACCCACACTTTTGCATATTCTCATCAGAGCGCCAAAACTATATACAACAGTAGTCGGTTAATCGGTCGCCCAGATAATTCGTCACTCACATTATTGTTGGGTTTGACTCTGCTTGTGACTGGATGCGACACCACTGTAACTTGCAATGTATCCCTAAGACGACATAGTCAGTGCTAGTGATCACGTCCTTCAACCGCACAACACAAAACAACTCTTCTCCTGCACACTCATACATACAACGCTCCCACCTGTCACCGGTTGCCCCTGTCAGGTGTACGGAGCTCATCCGCCGCTGGGAGCGGACGATTGACCCGCCTAACACCTGACGGCCCCCTGAACCCTCTGGGTTGACAACACCACCACCACACCACGTCCGTGGTAATGTGGAGGATTATTGACAGGGTTGTTTTTGCAGGAAGTCGGCATGACACAGGGCTGCATGCACGTCTACTGTTAGGTTGGTACTTAATGGGTGTATTGGACAACATCGTTACTAGTTTGGATCCGACTTATCACCTTGCCTCTTATAACTGACTTACGTGTTTAAATTATTTACTTGCAAACATAAGATAAAGTGAAATCGATTATTGTCAAATTATGTAAATGGAAAATCTAAAAATTTCATTTATGAGCATTACCTGGCCTCGTTGTTGACCAGTCGAATCTGGTCATCGTCACTGCAGACTGCACACTGATGATAATCTTTCAATCATAGCGGATATTAACAGAATACTAACCTGAAATTCCAACCCTTGGCGATTTTCGCGTTCTCATCGTCTAACCTTCGAAAAGAGTACTTGGGATTGCAATATTCTAAACTCCAATCCAAATTGCAGTCCCACTTGATGTTGATGGCAATTACTCCACCCTGCAAAATGACAGAATGCATTTGAACAAACAGGACCGCAACAGAGGAAAATAATTGAAAACGTTTTCTTCATTATTGTGAATAAAGAACTTTTCTATCCGTACAAATGGCACAGAGGATCTCTATGTACCCGTACGTAGATTGTAAGCAGGAGGCGCACTTTAACATGACTATGCGCATGATGAATCTATGTAGATGTCAGAATGCCGCGTGAGGAAGCTAAATCACTCTCACTGAAATTATAATTAAGTACGAGTTGGAATTGGCTCGTCTACATTTGTAATGTAATTACTGTGCGAACACCAAGGTCATACGCACACCTTTAGCTTTTTTACATTATAAACTGTGCACAGTAGTAATCGAAAAGTTAGTTGCTAGGATAATTCGTCATTAAAATTATTCCCTCTCGATACTCTTATGTATTACATGTGCTGTGTTTAACATCGCTATATTCGTCACTTCGATAACACGTAATTCGTCACTTAAAATTATCCGCCCAAGTACATAAAAATCGGATGATTTGTCGCCTAAATAGTGATTGTGGTTGTACCGTTGCATATTGATTTCACTTTACTTATGATTGTGCATGTATGATAATTGACAGCCAACACGGAGCGGCAATTAACATTTATGATGTTCATACTGGATAATTCGTCACTTTTTCGGCTCCGTGGGATGACGAATTATTGGCTACTGCCGTATTGCTGTTTGTGTGCATTAATGCCCGCAATTTAAATAACTTACTAATTATATTATATTATTATAATTACTTTTTAAATCACACGTTGTCTAACTTATTATTATTATAACACGTATTAACTCGTGTGACAACATGTGTTATAACACGTAACTGAGATTATATTTATATCTTTAATTATTATTATTACTACTTATTAATTGAACTCACGTATAGTAAAAGCCTGTTGATGTTACCAGTACACATGTTGACGATAGTGCTGACTTTAAAGATTGGACAGAATCGGTATTCAGTGTGCTCCGGATGATACCTGCAGCCATAGAGAAACTTCTTTGTGAACCAGTTCAGTATGTTGCGCCTGAAATGAACGAAAACGTGAATAAAAATTACAATGTAGTGTAACAGGATGAGCTAGCAGATGCGGCTAAGACTGATGAGTATGCCAGTTAATGAGAATCGTAACCACAGAAAATTATTTCCAGAATGTTGAGAACTGAATGAAAAAAGAAGCTCTGGTGAACACTACAAAATTCTCTACCTGATTTTAATCAAATTCGAAGCAGTTGAAATATTAGATTGATTATCATCGGTGAATGTATCTATCGGTGCATGCCCATTATATTCGTTGATGTAGCTAGTATGTGTATTGCATGAAAATCAAAAAGATGGGAAATGCGTGTATTTCTACAGACATCTAAACGTGAAGTTTTCACGTCAATAACAACATATTCAGAACATATTCAGTTCGATACTAGAGATTTATTTCACCTTTTGCAATTTATGCTCCATCCAAGCGCATGAACATAGGTTAGGTTGGGGCTCAGTTCGATGCTTTAACTCGTTTGTGCAACTTCTGATAATCATTAGTAAAGTCGTTGATTCTATTCTTCCCTCCCCCTCATTTTTGTTGTTGACACCCGCGAGTGTTGCATTGTCAACGATCTTCTCTTGCTCCTGTGCAGTTTGACTACCGTCGTAAAAGCGTTGAGTGTGCAAAATTCCTCTGGTTTGTAGAAAATTCCCAGCACTTGCTTTGTCGTTCACTATAGACAACAATCACACGAAGTTCATGATCACAGCTGTATCTTGTATTCTAACTGAGCATATAAAGGACCAATCCCTCATCCCAGGCAAAGTAAGTCACTTTGCCACACATTTTTTTGCTATACACTTTGCCATACACGAGAAGAATGGAATCAATGGTTGATTTGTGGTGACAGTTATGGCATTACTTTTCAGCCAGCGCTTATAAGCAGTTTTATTTGATATTGTAATTAACAATGGAGTATTATTGAAATATGGAATGGAAGGGAATGAATAGCTATGTCAAAACAATGAATCAGCGAAAAATTACATAGCTATCCGTAGACGGCTGGAAGACAAATACATAGATGAAGGTCTATTATGGTCAGTAGAATGTTGATGCAAGGTTGATAGTTATTTTGACAAAGAAATTAATTGATTTTGGCTAAAAAAGATGGCGGATTTGTCGATATCAAACATTTGTTGCCACCACTTAAGATATATAAACACTTCGATACCAGTGGTCAAGCGAGACTTCTCAGCGGTGTTGTGCTATCACTCAGTGACAGATCCAGTCTATTCTAACCCTAATGTGACTAAGTTCTACGAAATTTGATGAAATTGGAAAAATTGGAGGATGTTGGATGTGAGGGAAAGAACAGAAGTTCCGTAAAGTCTTTCAACCATATCATATAGCCAGAGCTGGAAGCGAACCAGGGCCAGCATAAAAGTTCAAAAATGCGTTTCTAACTACCTTTCTGTATGGTGATGGTCGTTTTGTTCGACACGCTCATTTGTTCGAGATGTTTATTTGTTCGACACGCTCATTTGTTCGACATGTTCATTTGTTCGACGCGTTAATTGTTCGACACGATCATTTGTTCGACATGTTCATTTGTTCGATATGTCCATTTGTTCGACACGTTCATTTGTTCGACGCGTTAATTGTTCGACACGCTCATTTGTTCGACGCGTTAATTGTTCGACACGCTCATTTGTTCGACATGTCCATTTGTTCGACATGCTCATTTGTTCGACACGATCATTTGTTCGACATGTTCATTTGTTCCACACGCTCATTTCTTCGACACGTTCATTTGTTCGACACGTTCCTTTGTTCGACATGTTCATTTGTTCGACACGTTCATTTGTTCGACACACTTCAAGTTATGCTTATATGCTTTGCATTTCTTTGAATTAGCAACAGTACATTTGCAATGAAATTTGTCGATCCTCTTTCTGTCAATAATGTAGGTATATCCATTACAGACAAATGAATAAGCAGAGGTTCATCATTTGACGTTTTTGTTTTTTGAAACTCCCGCCATCTTATTAAATTACGGAAGCAAACTAATGAATTTCGCAAATCACATAATCTAAAATATCCCATTCAGATTTTGATTTGAGCCTCTATATAGATACTGGAGATCTTTCTATGCGCATAGGTGGATGTCAATGCTTGGGATTTTCGTGATTTATGCCATAAATGATTTGTCATAAAAAAGCAATACATTGATATCCGATGATCAATTTTTTCGAACAAATGAACGCATTATCAAAATGGACCATAGAATTCTGTCTATGAGTTGTCGATGAAATGCACGCTTTTTTAAAGATATCTTGTCGAACAAACGAACCTGTCGAACAAAAAGATAAGATCCTTTTGTATATCACGCAATAACAACGCTTGACACCAGTTTTTTGTTGAACACCTATTTTTCCGATAAGGGATTTGCCTTTCATCACTTGCAGAAAACAGACAACGAAACATCGCACAATCTGAACTTGAAAGGAAATGTGTTTGATGAACTTTAAGGAAGAAATTCACGTTAAGAAAAGTGTTTGAATGAATAGTTTATAAATTTCTGACAACCTTAAAGCCGAAACTGCCGTGTGGTTTCAATTCTTCTAATGAAGCTTTATTATGCAATGAAAAACGGAGAGATTGCTAGCATTTTAAGCTAACGATTTCATCAGATTTTCAGAACAATCATTCCTCTAGTGAAAATGACTCTCGGCTCATGAGATTAAAACAAAGTCTCGGATGTACATTGAAAGAATGCCAGTTTTAGCCATGATTCTACTCCCAGCGACAATAATGGAATCTCATCCTCGTTCACTGATAATAGTGGACATTTTGACAAAATATGAATTTTGATTTCAATATTATCGTAACTGTCTAAAGATAACTTGTTCAGGTAGAATTTTAATACATTTATGAAAACTAAGTTTTCAAGCTTACATTTTTGATATTTCAGTGATCGTCAGCCGAACTCGTTTTCGGGTGTTTGATCTTGATCTTAGTTATGTCAAATCTGTAAGCGGGTTATTGTGTCTTTCCTCCACAATGACTGTTCTGTAGCGATTACATTCAAACTTTTCACCTCCCAATCGCAGATATTTGACTGTAACCAGTGATATCGCACTATTATAGACAATTATGCAAAATCGATGTTTTCACAGTGTAGCTAAATGTAGAAAACATCGACATAATTGTCTATAATAGTGCGAAATATAATTATGCTCGCAGTTAATAATCTATATATGTTCAATAGTTGACATCGGTCGGTAGATCAGCAAGAAAAAGCAAGATAATTGTGACTTTACTTAATTCATCTTATTGTGATTGTGACTTTACTCAATTCATTTTTTTTGCGACTTACACATCTTTTACAAATAGAGAGAATTTTCGGTCGAAGATAATTATCGTGCTTTTTTCTAATAATAATGATATTTATATATATATATATATATATATATATATATATATATATATATATACATGTGAAAAAGCAGTCAGGCATATTGTCTCTCTTTGTCTATGGTAGTAATCTTCTGTGATATTTTTCATATTTCTATTCTCATCTGTCCTTTGATCAATTATTCGAAATTTCGATCAATTTTGCTCGAAATTGATTAGAATCTGAGTATTTAGTCGCAAAGCATTTCTGAAAAATTGAAAGATGTAATTGTGAGCAGTAGCTGATGGAGAAATTTTGATGATATTTGTCAAAATTAGTGTATATCGTAGCTGAGCTCTGGATCCATCAGCTTGTAGACCCGAAGAACCTGTGCCCCGAAGGGCTCTAAGTTCTCAAACTACCAAGAATAAGCTGAATAACTGAATCAAAAAGCGGGATGTCTCTAACCGAAGACATGACCACAGACTGAAACAGGTGGAACAAGGAACTGAGGTGGTAACCAGTGCTACCCGATAGACAGGTGGGCTTCATTTGAACCGAACCCGTCCTTGGTGAACGAGGTGAGCATCATTATCTGCTGCTTTCTCATTAAGCTGACCACTAATATCACAATTCAAAATAAGATTATTTTCCTCCATTATAAAGTCATATGTATAAATGAGCTGAATAGCTGATAGTAATTGAGGATGTTTTCCAATAGCTTCTTCGTAGCTGCATATATTTATGATAATATCATCATATCCAGCGTTCTATAATGCTCTACAACACGTTGGAAGCAGAGCTCAACGGATAATATGTGGAAATTTTTAGAAGGACATGATTTCTCTCTTTTCAGACAGAGATATAATTTGTGATGTTTGTTAAAGAGTCAGATTCTAGAAAGAAAGAAAGAAAGAAATTTGTATATTTCAAGCAATGGAAATCAAAAAAAATAATTACAAATCAATTACAATGTTGACAGCAAAGAAATACTGGTTGAGAGCACTAGCAGATGGTGAAGTTCAAAAGCACAGCACAATAATGTCAAAACATGTTGTGTAAGTTATTCAAATACTCGTAGATAGATACGAAGATCTGAAATTGTCGTTGTCTACGAGCTGTCTTAGTACATTCGATGAGATACTGACCAGTTCTCGGTAGTTTCTTCGGAATTAATTGATGCAAGGGATGCCTTCTTTCAATATCAACTGATTTGAATAGTTTGCAAGCCCTCCCTTTGACACCGTGTTAATTTGAGAAACACGTGCTACCTGAAAAAATAAAAAACGAAAACTGCAAGATATGCTTCTTCATTTATCCAGTATTGCCCAATAATGCCCGTGTCTGTCACATATGATGAGACGTTTTCTAGTTTCATAGCAACTCATAGTTTTCTTCCACGATGAAAGCGTGATCACTCTTTACTTGTACTTGCCTGAGGACGAGTGAAACCATCATCCGAAACTTGCCAAGAAAACAATCGAAAGAGAACAAGTCTTCTGACCACAGAATTAAATATTTTGTTTATCTGCCGAAGCGCGCGCAGATGAATCTAATTCTGTGCTTCTGACGAAAGTTGACTCAATTCAATTGCTGTAGTTCTCTGAGAAGAAGGCCATGAGTGAAATGCAGAATGAATTGAATAATTATATTGTGCACTACATGCATGCAGATATGTTTTTGGGAAGTCGGATTGTACTCTACAGTCACTTGCGTGCCAAGCACCCTCCTCTTCAATTTTCTTGATCTCAGTGACGACTCCTTTTATATCTTCTGCCAGACTGGTTTTACCCTTTGCTCTTCTTTTAAGATTGATGTGGTGACGAATTTTGGACGACGCTTTTCTATCTTTTCTATGTAAACCGCGTCTTTGTACTTGTCATGTGTGCAACCAGATCATCGTGCAACGATGCCAGCCAATCTATGTAGATATCGGTCCATGAAAAGGGACTGCTGCTTTAATGGACTTATACTAAAGAACATGAGAGAAAATAAATATATAAACTGTTCCATCGTGCATGAACAGAATCGAATAAACTGTTGCAAATAGTGGCCAAGTGATAATAAATCTCGATTTCCCTCAACTACATGCATATCTTGCTCTGTTATGTCAAAGGTTTATACCAATATGATTTTGTTTATCAGCCAACAGAAATAGCAACTACAAAAGAAGCTGACAAATCTGTGTCTGGTATCTACGAAGAGATTTCAAGCAATTTTTATTACAGTAAATTTCCAAAACTTGAAGCATAACTTCAATTTCCTGCAATTTCCGAACGCCAGACGCCCATGATGACGAATGTTTTGTTGTTGTTGGTTACCGAAGTCATCTGATAATGCCGATGAAAATATTTAAATTCGAACACCCTGACAGCTGTGGCGGATTGGTTTTCTACTGCATTTCAATAAAAACTATTGCAGAAGAACTTCTACATTATGAATAAAGAAAGATTAACCCACAAGATTCAACATCTTTATCGCATTGGTTGTACAAAGGATTCTAAATGAAGCATTTGAATGTTGTAGTCATAACTATGCAACTGGAAAAACCATGTTTTTGTTTTCTTTTATCCCAGCATTTTGGATCATTTCATTTTAATTGAACAAGTAACTGTCAACTTCAAAAGCCGCCATGTATGAGATAAACTACAATCACAATGTCATCGCAAGTTAGCTAACTCGCTTGTTTATATCACACTACTTGGTACTTATATTTGGTGACAGCTACCCAATCTCTTGAGTGTGCTCTAAACCTTCGACCTAGGACTTCTGCTTAGTCTGATCTGCCCGTGAGTAGAACAATAAATCATCTATGAACAAGTCTAAATTATACTCAGAAGTTAATTAGAACTCAATTATAGCTAAAAATATCATATATTTAAAAAGTTTTAGAACAATTTAAAAACATGCTTATAAACACGGTTCCAAAAGCAATGTCGGAATGAACGATTAAAAAGCATCTTTAGAAAAAATGCTGTAAAAAACGTACAAAAGCGCGTCTTTAAAACCATGTTTAAAAAATGCTTAAGACACGGTTCTAAATAAGACATATAAATAAGACCAACCTAAGTAGGCAGCGACAAAATGAATACAGCATGATGAGATTAAGAGACCCAAAAGGTGAAAGCAGCTCAATATGCAAGTATCTTTCGAATTGCATTCAATTCTCCGGAAAAAAGATTTAAATAGATGAAATAGAAAAAGTACTATTCCTCCGTTGTTTCTAGCATGCTGCAGAAATACATCTCATGTCAAGATCACCAAGCCCCCTTTTTAAATCGATCCAAGCCCTCATTCTGCATCATCAAACACTGTGTTGCTGATTTGCTTCTACTATGGACATAGCAAAGTCCAATTTCCTTGCTATCATCTATTCCATGTTTATTTCCTACATCCCAATTTCTTAAAAACCATTCTAGAAAGCCAAGAGAACTACCTCATCCCTCGTAAACGTATTCGATTCAACAACGGCTTTAACATGAGCTCTTAAGCTTTTCGCACAATCAGCACCGAACCATATGCTTGGTCAAGTGGAGATTACAATGACCAGTTTTTGGATTTTTCTTTGATACTCCTATGATAGAAATATAACGTGCTGCGTCAGTGGGACTTAAAGAAGGAATAAATATAAGAAACACCTACATGTATAGGGAGGCAGAGCCTCCTGTTGTGTATTACATCAGGTTGTTCAGCCATTGTATATGTATATCATTAGCTTATTTCGTCCATTCTGAGGCAAACTGAAAAGTCCTTATAGTATGAAACTCAGCGTCTACGTCTGCCGAAGAATTCCGTTCTAAGTTCAAATCTGTAGATATCTTTTGGACCAAATGATGTCAGTGGAAGCCTTAAACACCAGCACACAACACACAGAGTAACCTACACTCGCTTTTTCAAATGTTTGTTATAGCACTTTCATTTAACAACTTATGAAAAAAAAATAAACTACTGACACAATCACAAATGCAAGGGATTCAATCATAGCCAAGACCGAATATGAATTAGATTTTACATTAACAATCTGATACCAAAAGCGATGCAATTTACATCATTTCTACAACAATTCCCGATTGACCCATTAGTAACACGAAAGACAAATCTCATCTGTTTAGAATGAATAATAACGTAACATCCTTTGTATCACGAAACAGTTACTACGACAACAAATGTAACAGGAATTAATTGTCGTGAAATTAAGAACTAAAACTGAAGAACAATGTAGAGTGAATCTCTCATACTACGGCGGATTAAGTTCGATTTCAATGAATGCAACAATTAAATTATATGCTATTTAAAATATCTCAACCATAAAAGCAGATCTTCCTTGTGACACGTTCTTGAATGTAGGTGGAGATAATTCACTTGTGTTCATGAAGCTATCTCCATGTATGTTTAAATCACGTGCCATCGGCGAATACAATAAGACCTTTTTATATGATACCTACAAACAAGTATTCAGACAAAACTAATCAATATCCATGACAGGAGCCGAAGAGCTCAAGAAATCTTAGCAGCATCGAATTTGTATCTGACAGAAATACATCCTGGGGTCCTCAAGACCCTAATTAAACTATTTATTGATATTTGATTATTAAACTCGTTCCCAAGGAACACAGTGGGTATGTAGGCAAGCCTGCCATCACTGTAGACAAAGCGAGTAGCCTAGGTCTACATTTGAGTTGGCGTTCGCAGAGGTTGTGTTGATTAATTTGCATCATCCTAACTAATTTTCATCAGGTGTTAAGATCCTGCCTAAATTAAAAATAACCGTGTCATAGTCTTTAGAATGACTTCAGACACAAAGGTCAATTGGCTTTCTTCAATTTGAGGCCAATTACTTAAACTAGCTATCAGCTTAAGCGGCCCAAGGTCATGCATAAGCAAAAACTTGATGACGCAATCTCCGGGTTGGTGCAATTACCTGAACTCATCTACTGCTGTTCGGTGAAGGTGAATTCATTTCGGGGAATAGCAAAACGACGTTCAGTAAATCAGCAGAACAGTCAAATATAAATAGAACAGGGAGCAGTCTAAGTATGTCATTGAAGCGCTAGTAGCTGTCCTAATTTTATGCCCCTTTTATAACTCATGCTGATCTGAAATGCGAGCACAATAACGAACAAAATTGTTTGCAGATTATACGACTACCGTTAATATACTACAGCATGCCTTTAGCGGCTTGTATATACATGCTAAATATGTTCGCTCATGTGCTAGTATTCTCTTCATACTACTACGCTAAAATTCTTATATTCTCTACACGTACATGTGAAGGCTTCATAAACAGAGAATAACAAGCTCACGAAAAGCGTGAGCGGCGTTCGGTTCACGTTCTTTTTAAAAACCGCGAATTCTGTTCAGTTTAAGTCAGCGAAGTTAAGCAATGAACGCTGTTCAGCTCAGGTTCAGCAATGATTCCCTTCCCATTCCCTTCCGTATATTTCAAGAGTAATTATTCAATTTGACTTCGTAGGTATCAATCTATATAATTGCTTCGTCGCTTCTTCATTTTCAATGTAAGATCATCTGACATAAAATATCAATACAATTTGGAGAATTCCCAGGCATGATTTGCCAGCATCAAATTTATGGTCATTCACCTAAAGGCATCGCTTGAAGGACTACTTGTGAAAATCTTTAGTATATGTCAAACAGTGCCACCATTTGCAAGTATCAATCTTAAAACAGGGCTTGTCGCAAAAGCTTAAATTACCGATAATTTAGTCATAAGAATGGTGCATTGACGGAGTACACGGTGTAACAGAACTTATCTGTTTTTACTTGGAACTCATTTTGATCGACCAATAAACTTTCATCGAGAAAGTACGGATATTTTGTTCTACCTTAGAACACTTTGAGAAACAACAGAAATTTAAATTGGTAGTTGTAATTAAAGAACATGTATGTGAGCATATTTAGTGTATTGTTCAATACAAAAGCTTCCGCTCGAGTAGATCTCAGACTTCAAATTTAGGCATTCATGTGACCATCATCAGTGGGAAATGATGGTGGTCACATCGACGAAACATGTATAGTGAGCAAATTAATAAAGTTCTCATAACATAATGAAATATCTTCAGGTATTATCTTTAAAAGGAAATTTCAACTTTTTAGAAGTTCCACTTCTCACTGTTATTCTTCAATCTAGTAGAACAAAGATGCAGTGGTTTCTTCACATGCTTCCATGTGCGATTTCCAATCACGTCACCACCTGCCGGAATTTCATGAACTAGTTCAGATGAACGGCGTTCAGTCACACTCCGATCATGAACATGAACAGCACTCACTCACTGAGGGGATAAATCAGCTGTGAGACATATCAACGAATAACACTTTTAGATCAGCATCTAACTGAACCAATTACAAAACCAATTTTTGAAGAATGGAATTGCACATGTCTCTTGAGGATTGTGTGATAAAATGCCGTTCGATTTCCGAATTACAGCAGGTGAATATTTGACTGCTAAAATCCACATTCCAAGATAACATACTGATTCAATTTAAGCTACATTATCTCTTGTCTCATTTTTCAGATGCACTTGCAGAATTCCACGAAAGTTGCCCATCTCTCACTTCAGTTTTTCAAGCGATTTGATGTTCGGCTATTAGAAACATGTCTTGTATGATTGCTCATAGACCGCGAATAGGTCTGCTGCTTCAGTGTTGTGGAACCATTTTAAAGAAATGGATATTATCAGCATGTATGATCGTATAGAAAAGGTTGGTGTTGTTAATGGTATAATGCAGTTACGCTTCATCTAAGATGAGAAGAGATTGATTTGGAGTTCTGAATGATTCGCTGCTGCAGAAAGAGGTTTGAGAAATAACTTGAAGCTTGGACGACTAGAGCATTAGACGGAGAAATACAGATTGTTTCATAAAAAATGGATCACCCTTAAACATCGCCTTAACTTCAACTTTGTCTAACTCCGCCAAACTTGAACGAATTTCTCTGAAATTTGGAAGATATGTCAGTTGTGCTTACTAATATCATTGTTGGAATATTGAGTTGTTTTCCTGTTATAGATAAAAAAGTAGTAGAAAATTTGATCTTCATTTAGCAATGTTGCACAAAATCATACCTCACTCTTATAAAATTACATTTGTTTCCTTTGTTATGTAATCAGAGCCAGTATAGCACCATTAACTGCTACATGTGATTTTTAGGATGATCCACTTTTTATGAAACGGACTGTAGAACATTATGTAGCTCTAGTATTATAAAAACAAAAAGTATTAAGGTTTCAAGATCTTTCCCCTCCTTCATTATGGCTCCGACATCCCGTGAAATTTGCGGTGCACTCACAGAATTAAATATTTTGTTTATCTGCTTCGGTTTGCTAGAAGTGTGATTAATTCGAAATCGACGGCACATCGAGGAACTTATTAAGTGGGCAAAAAGGAATTCCTAATACCTTAAAGAGATAGGAAAAAATCCTGCGTCGCTTGCGGATTAATATGAGTTCAAGCAAAGTGCTTCGATTACCAAAATTCCCTCAGATTCGAAGAATTCAGATCATTGCGCACAAGTTTTCTCCATAATGTTGGCCCTTCCGATCATTATTAAAAAAAGTAGCAGACGTACGAAAATTAGTTCACTTGATGATTTCACCATCGTCTTCTCACCATTCCTTGCTGTATTACGAATTATTGCATTTCTGCAATCGAATGTTAGGTAGATGATGTGTGTTTTTGGTGTGTGCGAAGTGATATCACAGCACGCACGCATCTCTCACTGGCTCTGGTTCCCCTGCTGGCAGCTTATTGTTTGGCATTTCCAATACCTACGAATTATCCATTCGAGATGATTTGCGAACTCTATGAACTCGTTGATCGTTTTACTATAAATAGCAATTCAAATTTTTGAATCACAAATTTTAACAGCTTTTTGAAATTTTTGAAATGTTGCCGCATTTTGGCCATAAATCGCCTTAATTACTGCTATGTACGATGCCAAACCAGTTGAGTATATTCAAAGTCATTCATGAGTAGAAAAAGAGATTGATTAGTGTATGGAAGACAACTCATGCATGCGCACATAGAATGTGGAAGATTTTCCTTCAAAATTATCAATTTCAATCTATGACATAATCTACAGCTCTACATAATTCCAAATATGATTATAAAGAAGGACGATTTGGATATACCTAAGGAATACTGGTAATTACGAGAGTGCACAAAGGTGACTGGTTAAAAGTGCCATTACTAAAACGATGACAAGTAGGCCTACATGTGCTTTCCAGAGAGCCAAAACGAAAGGTTTTCGGTGAAAAGCTTGAAGATGCGGTAAAACTAAAAGTCACAAAAATGTAGGACGGGTGGGTTAGTTTTTAAGAACGAAAGGGACCGACCTTTTCGGGGTTTTTTTATACCCGACCATTGATTGAAATTCAAATATTGAAGTTCACATGTCATTTTAGATGATGTGTTCATGAAAATTTCGTTCATCTCTAGATATTGCAGAATACTGCATTTCTTGCTTCGTCTTGGTCAAAATGATCGAATATCCCAACTATTGATTGACAAGACACATGTTGGATGACTGATCAGACTGACGCTGAAAAACGTGTTCTGCAAATTCGACATGTACAGAGAATCGACAAAAGCTGTCATTCAGATTCTCTGCAATCCCACGACAGATTCGCCTGAAGCTTTCTTTCGGCCAGCTCCATTCTTTTGAGGATTTTTTCATAGGGACAAGAGGAGCAATTTCGTGAAGAAAGAAGTTTAAAAGAAATTCACATCGACTGTCAACTTTTATCCTTGTAAAATCACTAGTTATGTACAATGCTGTATTCCAAGCCTGATTTCAAAAACGGAAATGTCAGATATCTCGAATTCAGGAATAATTATCGGCCATTTATTCGTTTCTCTCCCATCTCTGAAAATTCGAATCGAAGCACATTACTTAAAATTATTGTTATCATGGCAGCCTTAACTCATACAAACGATGATGCACATCAAAACATCAAATCACATATTTCTCAGCAGAGAAGACGATGTGGATGATGAATCTACAATACATGCTACTTTGTATGATTATCACAATGTCAATGGAATATCTCGAAATAGAAAAAAGAAATGATAGTTGAGAATATATCACGTGATGAAGCGGATCAAAATTCTAACACAAATGGCATTTGGATGGATTTGATTACAGCATGACTCACATGAATTGCATCAATACAATTGAAGATCATGAGATATATTGAGAATTTTAATATCATAAGAGAATGACGACTATTAAATCAATACAAGACACCACCACTTTTGACTCCCCGACCGCACTCGCCTGACCTAGGAATCGAACCGAAGTCCGCGGTGGAAACGAGCCACTACTTCACTAGGCCACACTGACGGTTCAAAAGGAATGCGAGTGAAAGCAGAAGTAATCTCCAAGTGATATCGACAGCTTATTGTCCTATTATTATTGACAGAATGCTACCAGCATTCATGCTGTAGCGAGACAGCATGTCAGCATGTCATTGGACTACGCCACAGTGTAGTGAAGAAGGTGCCAGCTCGTCTCCACCGCGGACTTCGGTTCGATTCCTAGGTCGGGCGAGTGAGGTCGGGGAGTCAAAGGTGTTGGTGTCTTGTATTGACACCAAGCTGTCATTCTCTTAAGATATTCAATGAACTACAACAGACCTTTGTTGTCATGAGAATTTATAAATATAAAATGTTAATGCACGTACACATTATGCTTAACGAATTCCACCGGACATAATTTTCAGAATCCACTAATTTTAGAGAAGTGGATATGCCATGTGTATATATAACTCATATCATTCATATGGTAATGTTAATTATGAACTATAATAATATAATAACATAATTAAATTATATCAAAAAATGAAACTACAGTAAATCTCAAAGTAAGAGGTTTTCTGAGCTAAAAATAAAACATGACCAACGCACGTTGTAAATGTATAATACAGCGACGACTTTCTTTTCAACGTTTTTCAATTTGCTTTTGACGGAAAAGATTCATAAAAACAGGCATTGAAATTTTCAGCACATTTCTATCAATTTCTGTGTCTGCCGCAATTTTTGCCTACTTGTCCACATCAAACAACTGCGATTCAATGGAAATATGAACTGAAGCTTTAACGTCAGTACTCCTCCAACTGTTGGTTTGGGCGGTGCTAACATAGTCAGATTTTTTTGGAACGTTGTGGTACTCAATTGTCCGGATGCCCTTCCTGCTGACACCTATGGAGAGTCGAGCTCCAAAGGTGTCAGCAGGAAGGGCATCCGGACAATCGACTCACATGACCATAATGATCGCTACGCCAAGTACTTAGTCACTATGTCATCACGGTTCATTAATTCAATTGTTGGAGGAGCCAAACAAAAGCGATGTTCAGCTCATAACCGGATAATCAAGACCTTTGGACCCCCACCGATGAACATTATCAAGACGCTGACACTCCTATCAAGATCATAGTTCAGTTCACAAACATGCATATATTCATAAATATGCGTCACAGAATATGGAACGCAAAAGACACGAATGAATTATGAAGACAAATGGATACAAATAATGACACAAGCATGAGAGACACTAGCAAAAGACTGCAAACAACAATAAAAGTTAATAAATTATAGAAACAAAAAATTACAGTAAAATAAAAATAATAAATAACCATTATGACAAAAAAACAAAATATCTGAAGGAATGATTTGCAAAATTGTTAAAATGATGGAAATAAACCAAACAGTATGACAAAATATAACACAGAGAATCCTGCAAAATCTCGATGTAAAATTAAGAAACTATACACAACAATACTTTACAAGGTAAAACCAAAGCACAAATAAAATAGACAAAAGTCAGAGGAAAAAAATTAATTAACTAATATTATAAAATATTTATAATATATCATAAGAATAATTAAAAAAAAGGGGACCAAAGCAAAACATGAAACAAAGAAGCACTGTACACAAAAAAGAGTAAGAAAGACCACGAGCTACCAACACTGCAAGAAACACATTTGCCACTACCAAAATTGGCACTCCATAGAGCTTCATTGATAACCCGCCTTCTCCATATGTGTTCTTTGTCCAGGACTTCAGTTCCATCAAAATCGATGCTATGGTCCTGTTCCATGGCATGTCGCGCTAATTCGGACCAGTGGGTGTCCATTTCCCTCACATTTCGCCTGTCGTTCACTGAACGACCTCTCTCTCCCACATAACTCCAGTCACACCCATGGCAAGGAATGCGATATGCAGAGCCATATGCCTTCGCGGGTTGTGGTCTCTTCTTCACTAACATTGAGCGGAGCGTGTTCCACTCAACCACGCATATCACGGTTCATTTCAATGGTTTAATGATTACCTAAAAATTGTTGCCTTACTTTTCATGTCCGCAACAAAGGGTTCACAAGAGAAGATTTCATCCTCATCAACGTTGCTCTTCATTAATGTGATTAATTTTAATCATCATCTCCACCAGGTTTCTCTCTTATGCAGTCTGATTCAGCCAGCCTGACTTCACTGTCAGTCATCGAAAATCAAAGTACATTCAATTGAGCTATATTCATTCGATTCAGTAATTTTTCAAGTTTCCTATCTCACTTAGATTGGAGGCGCATATGAAAAGCAGCTTTTTATTTTTATTTCAGAGAAACCCATCGCATTCTTTTAATGAGCAGAGATCTTTAGATATGTGAATTGTCACACAAGAAAATCAGTATGTAGTCCTCTGTCTTTTAATATTGCTTCATATGATATGGCAGAGGGCGGGGGGACCATAATTCAATGCGAAAGTAAAACTGCTTCAATACTCTCCCGATATGTATAATGCCAAGTAAGACCAACTAGGAAAAATATCAAAGACAATACCGACAAGTGCGTTTTAAAGTTACCCTACTGTACATAAGTGATAGTTTAGTAAGGAAAATCAATTATTTAATTCGTAAACATAAATTGAATGTGCGGTTTGTAAGTTGCGATAAAAAAAGTTGCGCAATGTCTTGAAAACCAAATCAAGAATTAAAAAACATGATAATTGTAAAATATGTAACCAGCGACCAGAGAAATTTAACTGTGAAAAGACCTGCGTGGTTTATCAATTCACGTGTGATAAATGCAATGCCAAGTACATAGGAAAAACTTCTCGTCCTTTTTATGTAAGGTATAATGAACACTACAATAGTATTAAAAACAAAAATAGTGTGCGTGCTTTGTCAGATCACACCAAAATTTGTGACGTCAGTAGCATAGAAGATTTTAGCGTTGAATATTTGAGATGTCTGAATGATTCGGTTGAAACAAGTTTGGTGGAATCGCAACTTATCAACGTGCACACGCCAAGCATGAACAGGCGTTACGAAACAGCAGGAGCTGTTCTGCTACAAGCATAGGCTACAAGTGTAGAAGTGCAGAAGTCGTTCATTACTAAGTGTTCTGCCATTGACGAAGGGTCTAGATCCAAAACGTCTGGCGACATTTTTACTCTTTATTCATTTTACTTGGCATTATACATATCGGGAGAGTATTGAAGCAGTTTTACTTTCGCATTGAATATTGCTTCACTTGAGCCATTTAATAACACACATGACATAATTTATTGACAAAATTTGAGCCCTCATTATCATGTAGGCCTAAGTCACATAGCGGTTGTTGGAAGATGGGAGTTGACAACTGAATTGCGGAATATAATGTGACACTCGAGAAACTCGCAGAATAATTAAGATTGATAACAATAAAGCTTCCGAAACAGAACTTTACCTTTATAACGGCTATTGCCAAGCAAGCAATAATAGCGCAAAAGTTCTTTTCTTGAGAATATGCTCCAACTGCTTCATGACAGGCGCGTGTCTCCTCAAAGACAACATATCATGTTGCATACTTGCTATGTATATTTTATGAAGAAATTTCCTATATCATACATCAGCACGGATCAATAATCGAAAGTGCCACCTAAGTCACTGACCTTGGTGCTTTGATTTCCACAGATCTGAGTCCTTCGAGGGAATGCCTTCGGGCAGCCAACTGTGATAGCAAACTATTAGGCATCATGAACCTGTCCTTCAAATATCTAGATAGTGCCTCGTTCATATCTATAAAAGTTACATCAGACCAAGGATGGAGTATTCGAGTATTGTTTGGTCTCCATTTCATAAGAAGGACATTGACGCATTGCAGAGAGTGCACAGGAGGTTCAGGAAACGCCTTCGTGGTTTACATGATGTTCTCTCACGCAACTGCGTGCTGAAACTGTCATCCCTGCAAACACGACGCCTGAGAAGTGATCTCATTTTTGTATTGAAAGTTTTAAACGGTATGTGCAGACTGCAGGGATTGCACCGGTCAAGATCCGGGATCCGGCGGATCCTGTTGTAAATATCCGGATCCGGGCATGACATCCGCCCGGATCCCGGATCCGGCGAAGAGCGTTGATGATGAGATGCTGATGGCTATTAATGCTGTGGAAAATCCTATTTAACGATAGAAGTTATAAAAGTTATAGAACCTCAAACTTGTTTTTCTCGCTACTCACTTAGAGTTGGGAGTGGCAGCCAAGAATGCAAATATAAATCTTATTAGAAATGTTTTATCCTGGAATATCTGTAGCTCGGTATTGAATGATCATCTATTAATGTGCAAAAAAGATGAAGTAACTTTTTCATGCTTTGTTCATTCTAATTGTCATGTTACCCTTGTAGACTTGTGACCACTGCACCCGCTTTACTAATCCACACCAAGGAATGAATGGACATCCATGACTTTCAAAGCTAATAACATAGAAAAGATCCATTGTGCTTCTCCAAACATATGATATTGATCCGACTACCTTACACTTACAATGAAAATTAGCTGTGATTATTAATAAGTCTCTAACAGTTGGATATGCGCATACTAGTTAAATAAACACAAATAAAGGCAAGTTTGCTGTCTTTCTTTTCTTTTAATCAAATACACTTGTTTATCGTTGTTGAAATTGTTTTTTTTGATTGACAATCATGGTAAATGTAAACTTAATTAATTCAGAAATTCAGTTTTAGTTATCATGTCTTAAGAAAGAGTACAGATTTCTCTATGATCAGTCTCAGATTGCATTACCGATATCATAGATACTTGTAATCATCTATTGATATCTAGTAGTGATATTCTGCAAAGAAGGTAGCAACAACTGAGATCCAGAGTGACAACTGCCATTGACGATAGCAAAATCCTAGGATTTCAATATCACTTCATTAGTATGTTTTTATGTATCGTGAAACGCATAATTAATCTCAGAAACCAGACTATTCAATGTTTCATGATAATGAAAACGAATTACATGCAGCTTTATCACTTTTGATCATAGGATCCGGGATCCGCCCGGATACCCGGGTCTAGGATCCGGAAACGGGATCTGGGTGGTTGCAAAAACCCAGGTATTAGCAATCCCTGGTGCAGAGTTTCACCCACGAAGGGCTTTTGTGTGTCACCCATGAACTGTTTGCAGTGTCACAACCGAAGGTTGCTACATCTCGATTACTTAAGCGCCGAAATTTCCTCACCGACAAGTGATTTCATTTTCGAATGCCCTTCCACATTCGTGTCGAAGCTGTGACGGTTTTTGCTTTCGAAAGGCGATTGGAGTTATTACTTCGGAATGTGTTTTATTGATTTAGTCCATGCTCATTTATTTTACTTTTGGTTATGCTTGATTTTTACTTGATGTTGAAGTTCCAATTTCATGTTTTATGACTCCACTGGAGCCTTTACACGAAATTAATTAAAGTTATACCGCGAACATTAGCTTACTTCTTCTTCCTAAACCTTGGAAATTCGATACTGTTTTTGATGAGGATGGTGTAATTCAAAGAGTTTGGTAGCAAAGGTTTATCAGGAATTGGAAATTCGTCCCATTCAGTTGGGCACCATGCGCGGACTTCACACACTCGGTGTTTGGTTGTTCTGTTGGTATCCACACAGCGACCCGTCCGAACTCCATTACCAATCATTATCGGTTCACCAGCCGGACAATCCAAATCAGTAGTACATTTGGAGCCCCAGACGCCTGGATCCTGAAAAGATAATTTCCCTCAGGTTGGGATGAATGAAGATAGTGAGGTACATGCATACATAGAAGAAGTCGGGTGAGAAAGGGGGACCGAGTCTGCCTAAGAGAACCCTTTCAGCAACATGATATAGCAGCGCATATGATGGTCAACAAAGTAATAATTTGACATTATCCACAAGGTCAATCATGTCAAAAATGCGCTAAACGCACATTTAACAATTTCTGATCAAAGTCTTGGAGATCACGCTTTAGCTCACGAAATCATGATACTTTAGTACATGACCGTAGAACGGGTTGAAGACAGCGGTGGCGGAACGAAAAATAAAGTGGAGGGGCTTTATCCAAGTCAGCTTCATCCAAGTGTTGTCGCTCTCCATCCCCCTTCTCTCCTTTCTCCATCTTTGTTTCAAATACATTCGAACAATAGTCTAAATACCCAAACAATATTCTAAATCAATATTCATGTCATTACATGAAGCATGATTCTGGTGGAGGATATAATTTTTTGACTTAAGGAAGTAAAGCAATGCTGTACGTATTCGAGATATTATTCATGTTAAGTTTGTACGGCTGCTATTTACGTACAGCATTCATATTAACTTAATAGAATAGTATTGATTCAGAATTAATTGATAAACCCAATACTAAGAATAGAGAAGCCGATTATTTGCAATGATATTTCAAATAAAAATTTCAGATCCCCCTCCAAGTCTTGGTCTGAGGTTGGATAACGAGCAGCTAAGAATTGATATCTCTCTGCGACTCGGTGCTGACATTTGCTTCCCATATACTTGCAAATGTGGATCTCAGGTCGACAGTTCAGGGACCCATGGACAGAGCTGTCGCTTCAACCGAGGTCGCTCCGCGTGTCATGCAGAGGCAAATGACTTGTTACGAAGAGC
The DNA here is from genome assembly GCA_907163375.1 of Prostheceraeus crozeri. Lineage (NCBI taxonomy): Eukaryota > Metazoa > Platyhelminthes > Polycladida > Euryleptidae > Prostheceraeus > Prostheceraeus crozeri. The sequence continues at coordinate 164,905 of CAJQUW010010010.1, forward strand.
GCTGGTCTCGGCAGGCTCACCCTCCATCCTTGAGCTGCCAGGCCTATCTCGAGCCTATGGCAAAAGACATGATGGAGCAACACTGGGACCTTGGAATAAAGGCAAGCAATTTGTGTGGGACTTCATTTGCGTCGACACCCTGGCTACCAGCAACCTTCAAGTTTCAAGTCAAGGATCAGGAAAATTGGCGTCCTGAGCTGAGGAGAAGAAACGTCTGAAGTACGGGGATCTACAACATTCATACACCTTTTGTCCTATCGCCGCAGAGACCCTCGGTGCTTGGGGTTTTGATGCCCAGCTATTTATGAGAACCGTCGGACGGAGGATAACAGACGCTACTTGGGAGCTGCGAGCCACTTCATTTCTCCGGCAACGGCTTAGTATGGCAGTCCAAAGAGGAAATGCAATGAGCATTATATCGTGTTTTCCCGAGAGCAGTGACTTAAGTGAACTTCTATCTTTGTCTCTATTGATGTCTTTTTATGATTAAAAAAAAAGATATATTGATGAAAAAAAAATAAATGAAACCTTTATCGAATCAAGACACGACACGGTCAAAAAAATTCGAAGGATCCAAGAAACGGAAGATGCCAAAGTTAAACAATTACCCTAGTGGAGAATCCTGTAAATAATTAGGTAGTTGAAAGTCACGAACGAATGAATATGAATTAATACTGACAACATAGAGTAACCTACTCTAGTATAGAGCAGGTACTGAAATGCGTATAAAGGCAAGTCTGCTCAACTGAAGACGGTAAGGGAAATAAATTAATACTCATAAACGATTTTATTTTTATCATATAAGAACTGAAATAAGAGTTCGTCATGGACCTGACGAGAAGCTAACTAAAAATAACAAAAGGTGAAAATTAGAAACCTAAAAAAACCAAAATTAAGTTTGCTATGTATGGAGTCATCAGGGAGGAACCATGTGGCTGCATGAAGCAAGGTTATAGAATTTTCAATGGACCATTATTATTGCTATCATTTTCATGTAAGGATTGGCTAATGGTATATCACTAATAGCTATGGAAAGTGCCTTTGATTTATGAAAATATTCATACAGCGAAGGTATTATGAAAAAATCATATCGATTCCAAAAATGCGATTGTTTATTTCCATCAACGTTTATCAAAGTACGCAACTTTGGTAGCTTCGCTTTTGCTAGAAATTTCTCAATTTTTTCTGTTGAGATCTGTAATGTCATGGCAATGTTTCAAAAGAAGGCAATTATTCAACCTCTTCTGATTCATACTCGATCTCATGAATGTTTCAATATGTCTCAACACAGAGAAGGATCTTTCTGGTGGGCAAGTGGTAATTGGAATGGTCAAATACGATATATTGTTACCACCTTCGGATATAACTGGAGGTGCTAATTAAGGATTAGCCCCATCATTTTAAAAATGGAAGGGCTTAAGCCCACAAAGCCCCACCTTCCGCCACCGCTGGTTGAAGAACTCATCAGCCTCAGTATCCATATCTCTGTTCTTATCCATAGAGCTAATGTAAACTTCTGGAAATTAGCAAGTCGCTTGTTGCCGCAATCAACCTGTCAAATGCTATAAAATCGTGCTATTGCGTTCATTATGTATATTTAAATTTCCTATGTCACATTCTTCAAATGTGCTATGTTTAACTAAAAGGAATGCATACATTTAGTAACATAAGCAACATACTGGTTGATTGCACCGGAAAGGCGGCCTTTTAGTTAAGTAGCACCAAAAGTTCAACATTTCTATGTATTACTAAGGTTATTTAATGCACTTCCGGCAATACTACTGCTAGCAATTGGAAATTCACATTCAATATTTGAGACTAAAACGTACACACAAAATCTGTTCCCTACGACGGTGTTCGAGGAGACCTCACTGTGTCTGCATATGCGATCAGGTTCGTCCATTTACTCCTGATTGAACAATTTTTTTGTATTTTACCCAACAAAAAGTTCGTCTCCTCGCCTCTGTTTGACAGCCGAAGACTAGCTGTTTGTGGAAATTTTGTGTAAATATTTCTTTCCCGCCTCTGACTCAATTACAAACACAGAGGTTTATGGATTCCTGAATATTGGTGACAAGAGATTGGAACATTACTTCCATAGAGTAGGGATATATAGGTAGAGTGTCGACTCAAAAAAGTATCTGTAAACAGTGAAAATGTTTATATCACAAGATTCAATTTCTTGCGGAGATTACGCTCCCGTGGTCCAAAAAATTATTTGAGCAGTTTCAAAAAAGTCAAAATTTTGCAAATTTTAATACTACCGAGATGACGCTCCTATATAGAGGATGAAGCAAGTTGGCGATCAAAAGGAATGAATATTTGCTATTAAGCATTCTAACTAAGCGGAAATTAAGCTAATTTGAAGGGAATTTCATGAGCCACCTTTTTATGGAAGTCTTCATGAAAAAGTCGCGATATTATTGTGTTTTCTTGGCTGAAATTTCAAGATTTTAGTTGAGTTTTCATCGGCATGATTTTATGGTTCACAACAGTTCACAATGTAAAAATGTGGACATATTTGCATCTTTCAAAGTTTATTGAAATCGTTGTCTTTGATTATGTGATCTTGCTCTGCCAGTGAAAGGTTGCCTGTGACATGATCACGCTTAAGAAAATACGCTTGAGGTTGAGCATGAAAATAATAGCAACCCATCGAATTTGTAAGGCTGTCATGACACGGAGGATATGTAAAATACCTTTATTCCTTCTGCATTACTATCATGATCATTCAATTCTGTGGTATCTCTTAAAAACTGCAAAAATATGCATATCTCACATTTGAAAGCCATTACCAACTATATCCCCCTCGAGTTCATTTAACAAAATCGAATGTGTATACACATTGGGGATTTAATAAATGCTGAGTTGCCACTCTACATAATATACTTACTCTATGATTACTTCTATGTGCATTAACTTAACGGTGACAACGCAATGCGAGGACATACACACAAGTTCTTAGAATAGGTCGGAAGGAATAGATCGATGTCTATGACACGCACGCCACCAGCTGCTATCTGAGGCTCACTGCTTATTCAGTGATGACTTATTGTTCAACGGCAGATCGTGTGTGGTGTGTGCCATTCATTTCATTATCGCATGACTCTGCCCTTCTATGAAACGACGACTAGGAGGAACGAGCAGTCTAATTCTGCGCCGCTGAAAGTTGACAAGCATGCATAGATGAAATCGTAGCAATTGAATTTTTCGGACCACACCATTCCAAATTGACAGCATTTTCTGAAAATCTTGAGAAATCTAACAGAAAAAATTAGAGCTCGTGATCTGTGAGCAGAGATGACTTGACAGAGATGTGAGAATAATGACCCAGACTCTTTTCTGACGTGCATGAGACAATGATTATTATCATGAATGCGAATGACAAGTGTTCTGTAGACACACAATAAGGGATTCTATATGAATACCGATGTCAGACAACAAATACTTACCTCCGAACAAATACCTTGAGTTTGTCCGGGCGATCTGACGATGTTTGTAGCGATGAAAAACGCGCTGTTCTCCTGTAACAGAAAGTTTTGACATTTTCAAACTGAGAATATCAAAATCGGAAACAACGGAAACAATTCAACAAATGGACTATTTATGAATGTGAATAATCTCCTAAAACTAATTCACTTAATTTCCTTTAGTCCTATTTGAATTCGCAACTACGACGTTTTCTACCGTTCTTCCTCATGAAAAATGAATTGTGGATGACATACGCAGATATATTCATGGTCAGAAGATCACTTCTTCCTAGCCAGGCATGAACCGAACTGACTACGTCAGTCTCAAACCCCTCAAAATTATTTTTCAATAGTTTTCAATATTTCACTATTTTCTCAAAAATAGTCAATCCACTATCTTCAAGATTCAATGACCAAATGATAGAAGAAGAAAGCATTCATTCTTCGTTCAGCAGAGAAGAATACAAGCACTTTAAATCAACAGATAACAGAACAGTAATTTCGTGATTTTGCCATAATTGCGGACATTAGAGGGATATCTGCCCTCCAATTTCAGGTACTGTCATTTTTTGTCATTTTTTTGTTGTTAATAAGTTACATATCTTTAAAACTTCTGCACTGATTTAGATTTAAAGAATTCCAATGGGACTCTCACAGAGACGTTAGAGCAAGATGTTTGTCACTTGCAAATATTGACTCATTAAAAGAGGACTATGCAGGTCTGTTTCTAATTCTTTAGCACTGTTTCTTCATCTGTTTCTGTCCAAAGTCAGTCTGTGACTGGTCGAAATATTCTGCAGCTGCTTTATAAACTGCGTATACAGATTCCCCAATAAATCAATCATTGTTTAGATAGTAGGAGTCTAAATTTGCTATTAACTGTGAAAACTGACCAATGAACGTGGAGAATCAAAATCGACATAATGTTAATATTTTTCCAGCGGGACAATTTTCAAGTATCACACGTGGGTTACCGTCAATGGCCACCGCGAGGCCACAGATTCCCCATTCCTACTCCATGCAATCAATAACATTCCGTATCGAGGAGAAGAATCATTGCTGAGCTGCAGGCGAAGCTTGCACCAGACGCCTAGTCATTGTCATTAAAAGCTAGAATTCAAAATGCGTCCTAGAATACAAGATATGATTCAAATCCGAAATAAACAGTAAATTATTAAGTTGCCTTACATCACATTTGAACGTTACATGCATAAAGTGACTCCAGGAGCTGATTTCCAATATGTACAGAGATTGCTTTCTCCATGCTGAAATTTATCTAATCTTGTTTAATGTGCATTAAGAAATCAAGCTTCCGTCTGTGCTTGGGAGCAAAGTAAACACTTTCCTTGGGGGCTGATGGGTGACAACTCATCAGATTAATTATCAATTATCAATTTAATCCATTTCTCAATAAAATCGAATCTCAGCATGACTAATAGATCATCCATCAGACAAGCCGATGCTATTATCATTCACTTGTAGCTTCAGTGGCGTCAGAGGATTAGAATAATAATAGAGGAAGCATTTACAAATTAAAAGGTTGAATAATACATAATTATCAGGCATCAATAGAATACAATGATAGGAGATAAGAAAGGAAGATATTAGAAGAAAATTGAAAGCCAAGAAAAAAGGAATTCTGTGCATTGCGCTGATTTTTCGTTAAAGTTGGTTATGAACTGAAATATTTTTCTTATTCTGATATTCGCTGAGTCTTCATTACCCTCATGCGTCCATGCTCTGACCAGATGTTTGATGACTGTGAGTGTGTTTGAGAGGACAGCAATGAATAACCATTCATTGCTGTACTCTGAACTATTTCCCGTGTCGTACGTAGTAGACGACACGGAGAATAGTTCATCAATGGCATTGCTATGCACGAGCCCGTGTCCCATAGAAATAGGAGGAGACTATTCTACCTCTATGCAGTGTCCTGAAGAGTACAAGGCAATTAGATATTTATGGACATATTCCAATTGTCTCACAGTAGCGATGTAAGAAGTCACAGCCCAGCTGGTTCTAATTCACTTGCAACCCACAGTTGTGAGACTGACAAGCATGACGAGTGCGACTTCTTTGCAAGTGTGATGCAGCACATTGAGCCGATTTCTGTGTAATTGCAGAAACTCTACCTTAACAGTTCAACAATTAGATCCAAATATGAATGAGTTTCAAACATAGAGGACTTTTAACTTTGTTCCCTGATGCATAACGGGAAAATGAACATTTCAAAGATAAGAAGATCCGTCTGAACTACTGATGTCCACGCAGAAACGTTCTTGGATTGCGATGTCTAAAGAGAAAGCATTTAAAGGCGTGCTCTAGTTGATCATCCTTATGTCATGGAAGTCCATTCTCTCCATCATAACATTAGCAACTGAAAGTTAATCAGTCCGTTAGATACAAAAAAGAATTAAAAACCACAACAGAAAGATAGAGAACATTCGGGTAAGTTGACAAAGAATGCTTCCTATCTGAGTCACAGATTTTTGTCTAAATGCAGCAACCTTGGTTAGAAATTGAGTGCTATGGTTCTGTGACAAACCGACAAACCAATGTTACAATGAAATTCTGCCTGTCGATAGTTAAGAAACGGTTTCAGAAATCATTGGTAACACGGTACGATATCTATGATTCATACAACTCATACATCGAGTAAATTATGTCAGTTTGGCGGAAACTGTGAGGACAATTCGGTTACACTTCACTCGATGAAACTCGCGCTTCGCGTTCGTGTAATCGTTCGTGGCGAAAACTTTGATTGTAGCTGTTCATTAACTAAAATTCTGTCGGCAGAAAATCTAACCGATTTAATTATTCTGCCGGTTTTAATGTTTTACCGTCGCTCAAAAAGTCAGCTGATATTCTGCCGGCAGAATTTTAATTAATGAACAGCCCCATTGTCGCAGTGCCATTGTTGTAGACATAGAGTAGGGATATATAGGTAGAGTGTCGACTCAAAAAAGTATCTGTAAACAGTGAAAATGTTTATATCAAAAGATTCAATTTCTTGCGGAGATTACGCTCCCGTGGTCCAAAAAATTATTTGAGCAGTTTTAAAAATGTCAAAATTTTGCATATTTAAATACTACCGAGATGACTCTCCTATATAAGTAGTATGAAACAAGTTGGATATCAATAGGAATGACTATTTGCTAAAAAGCATCCTAACTAGGCGCAAATTAAGCTGATTATCAAGGAAATCTAATGAACGAAGCTAATCATTATAATGGAAGTCTTCATGAAAAAGTCGTGACCACCGGTGCTGTGGCCTTGTGGTAGAGTGTTCGCTCTGCGTCCGGGAGACCTTGGTTCAAATCTTGGTCGGGTCAAACCTAAGACTTTTAAAATAGGTACACTCTGCATTCATGGTAAACACTCAGCACGAAAAAGAATGAGAGGTAAATGACAACTCGGCCACATGGAAGAAAGGCTCCGTGACTAATGTGCTTCCGAGTATAAACAACGTTCATCTATTTATTTATTTATTGATCTTATCCGTGTTTTCTTGGCTGAAATTTCAAGTTTTTAATTCAATTTTCACCGGCATGATTTCATGATTCACTATAAATTCATGTCTCATTTCTTGAATCTCCATAATGATGTGGACCCATATATATCTTTTAAAGTTAATTGAAATCATTGTCTTTGAATCTAGATTTTGCTCTACCAGTGGCAGGTTGCTTATGATCACGCTAAAGAATATTCTCTTGAGGTTGAGCACGAAAGCAATAGCAGGTCATCCAGTTGCTTATTTTAGAAACATTACCTATCCAAGGCTGTCATGACACGGAGGATCTGTAAAATAATGTCATTTCCTTCTGCTATTTTATCATGATCAGTCAATTCCGTTGTAATTTGTTCAAAACTGCATAAATGTGCATGTCAAATCTGGAACAAATTCCGACTGTATGTCCTTTGAGTTCATTTAATAAGTTCGAAAGTGTATACATATTGGGGATTTAATAAATGCGGAGTTACCACTTTACCTAATATATTTACTCTATGGTTGTAGACATAGAAATCCGACTTCTCGCTTTGCTTAAGTTAGTCGTAATAGCCGACAGCAACTTTTAGATGGTCGTTTTAACCGTTCGTCCAGGCACCGATCTCGGTCGTTGCTGCTGAATCTTAACAAGGATCAACTTACTGAAACATGCAGCGGCTGTAGATTCTTGCCGTGAGGTGCATGTGAAATGAGACTTGGAGAGGTGTGGTACATTCCTAAAAAAATTCAAACTGAAGACATTTTTGAATTAAGTGAACAGAAATTACAAGAAGCAGCATATTTTCGTTGTATGACACTCCCCAAAATTATTGCATGAAACAAACACCAGTCTGTAAAACATCAAAATCATTTCTGATATCTCGAGCTGATCTAGGATTAAACTTTATGTCACTGTGTACAAGATTCTTTAGGGCTCTGGTGCGTCCTATTTGTCAGATCTCGTATCCGTATATGTTCCTAGGCGATCGTTGCGTTCATCTGATGATGACCGAATTTTGGAGTCTCGTAATTATCGAACTCGCTTTGGAAGAAGTTCATTTTCCTATGCTGCACACGTGTGTGGAATTCCACCCGCATTGTGGAATTCCTTACCGAAAGACGTGAGGAATTCTGTATCCCTACACTCATCTAAAAGATCTTTGAAGACATACTTTATTTCTTGCCATCGCTGACGTGTTTATGTTTTTGTGTACATGTAATTTTGTATAATTTTGTTGCGACATCATCTCAGCAAGAAATGGCGCTCTATAAATATACAATTATCATTATTATATGATTGACTAATTTCATGCATCCACTGATCTACTCTATGCTCGTCGTGTATGGCTTACTATTTAACTTTCTATTTTTGATCTTACTATTTGTTTTGAAAACAAATATAGGATTGACTTATGTTTGTGAACACATTAATTTTAGTACTTAATCGCACTATACTCGCGTATTTTTATGTTCTTACGTACGCACAAATCTATGTACATCATCTGCTTCCGATCAAGTTGCTATGTGATTTTGCGAAATGATTTTTATTGCTGGACGGGAAAACATCGTATATCACTGAATTTTGATGTTAAAAGTAACGGGGAAAGAAATTTGTAAGTTTGATAATTCCTCATTGTTGGACTCTGAAGTCTATAACGATGACTATAGTAGTCTATAGAAGTATAGAAATAGACTATAGAAGTCTATAGACGAGGATGCGTTAGCCAGAATGATAGTCATTGCTGTCCTAATGCTCACATTGACATTGCAATATGATTCTATGCCATAGAATCTATGGTAATATCGCTGCGGTCAGGATTACCTGCTAAGAGAATTCATTTCAGCTTGGTTTTTACTTCTCTTTTTTCAGAACATTTAGGTGACTCACCTCAAGAGTAGTTTAGCTAGTGCATAGAGCCTTTACATGCCCATATACTCGTGCGCAGAGCACCCGTCGATCATAATATTCTTAGAGTCCATTACAATGCCGTATCGTGAAGTGCAATGAGGCATCGTTGCATGGGAACCACTGATCTTAAAACCTAGTATTCAAATAGTCACTTTGATGCGGTTGTGCGCGGTTGGAAGCAGATATCTGCAGTCACAAGCAATGCCGCTATTCATGGACTCCTAGACTCATAGAAATTGATAACAATAAAACCTCTAGAATGGAAGTAAAGTTTTATGCAATAGGGCCTAAACAATTGTGGCACAAAATTCGCACGTATTTTTTCTTAGATACACTTGTCAACGGCTGAATCATTGGGTTGGAATCCATTACATGTACCATTCTCAGCTTTTCATTGGTGGTTCATGCCCCAACTTAGGTCCCCCTAATGTGCCGCGACCTTTAGTCAATTTCCACTCTAGTCATAGAAATTCACAACAATAAAACCTCTAGAATGGAAATGAAGCTTCATGCAGTGCACAATAACGGCACATAAATCGCACGCATTTTCACTTAGATGCACCTGCCAACGTCTGTATCATTGGGTTAGAATCAGTCACATGAGTAAATCGAAGCTTTTAATTGGTTCTTCATGCCCCAACTTAGTTCCCTCGAGTGTGCCGCGACCTTGAGTCAATTTCCATTCTAGCGAACTTCAGATAAACAGTTTATTTCTATGATTCTAGTCAACTTTAGATAAACAATCTATTTCTATGCCTAGACTTATCTAGGAGTCCATGCACTATGGCACTCCGTGATGGCAATCAACTGGTTTTGTTGCGATGGCAGATAGCTATGACCCGTACTCTGGCACGCACTTATTCAAGGCCATAGAAATAGAATCTCTCTTCCATTTCTCTGTTCAAAGCAATCTACCACTGCATCATTTCTATTCTTGCCGAAGTTCTTCATAGCTACGTTTTACAAATAAGAGAATGTACAGTCCGTTTCATAAAAAGTGGATCATCCTAAAATTTGACTAAATAAAACATAAGTATGATACAGAAAGCATTTTTCATTTTATTTCATGTCCCTAATATATTTAAATGTCCTTATATAATCTGATAAGCTATGATACAGTAACGGTTCTTAAGAAGCTAATATTTTGTGGCCCTACCCTTATTGTCAATGACATTACCAATTCGTCTAGGCATTGATTCGATGATATCGTTGATTTTTGACTGATCTAACTTTCTCCACTCTCTTTTTAACAGTGACGTAAGTTGTGATACGCCATCTGTAGGTAGCAGTGAACGACGAACGCTACGTTTTAGAATACTCCATACATTTTCTATGGGATTCAGATCAGGAGAACGAGCTGGCCAAGATAATGTCCTAAGCCCTAATTGAGACTTGCATAAGTTGACTCTACTACTCCTGTGACACGTAGCATTATCATCCATAAATAACCAAGTCGATGGATCACCAAGTTGATCTGTCATTTGGCCAATGTTCATTCGTAAAACATTCACATAGCGTTCAGAATTCATGGTTCCTTGCTGTATGTGAAGTTCAGAGCGGCCATTGGTCCAAATGCCAGCCCAAATCACTAAAGTCGCACCACTTTGTACCCGGGGACGATGTAAATGTCTCGGAATTTCCTGATCAGATTTTGTCCATGATCTCAATCGACCATCACTATCCTTCAGACGGACTGATGCCTCATCAGAACAGACAACCCGATCCCATTGATTTCGCCAGTGACAAACTCATTGCCCATCTGAGACGTCTTTTTGTATGCTGATCTGATAATTCGATCTGAGAAGTCCTCTTACAGCTCTTGAAATTCGACTCAATAAGTCTTCTACGAATAGTGGACTTAGAAATAGACGAGACTAGTGCAGCCATCTCACGAGAGACTTGGATCAACTTTAACAAATCTCAAAATTAGGCGGTCTCTATGTTTGGATGTTTTGCGTGGACGGCCAGAGCCCTCTTTACGACAGAGTCGAAAATTATCATTATGCCATCGATGCACATTTGTGTAAGGGACATTTAGTCGCTTGCTTGTAGCTCGCAAAGAAAACACTAGTTCTAGCAAGGCTGACATTTTGCCTTTTGTGAATGCGATCTCGTTATTGTTCATTTGTGATTTGTATTGTTTTCAACCGGTAAGAGATAGATTTCTAGCTGAAAGCAATCAGGAGTGCTGCCAACACCACCGCAACGAAGTCAGGAAGCTATGGAACATGAAGTCCAGTTAATCACATGTAGAAGTTACATTATTGTTGATGAATAATGGTGCTATACTGGCTCTGATTGACCGATTTTCTTTATTTTTGTTTTGCTTGATAGCTTTTGGCTTGTACATAGAACAATATATTACATAACAAAGGAAACAAATGCAATTTTATAAGAGTGAGGTATGATTTTGTGTAACATTGCTAAATGAAGATCAAAGTATCTACTACTTTTTTATCTATAACAGGAAAACAACTCAATATTCATGCTTGAAATTTCCAACAATGATATTAGTAAGCACAACTGACATATGTTCCAAATTTCAGAGAAATTCGTTCAAGTTTGGCGGAGTTCGACAAAGTTGAAGTTAAGGCGATGTTTAAGGGTGATCCATTTTTTATGAAACAATCTGTATTTCTTCGTTTTAATGCTGCATCTTTCATGTGCATTATATAGAAGTTAAAAAATAACTTATGTAGATGTTGCAAATTTCATTTTTCACATCGTTGTTGTTTTCGGGCATTCTGATATTTTGCGGATATTTACTTTTCCTTTTAATTGCTCCAAGGGTTCTTGACTTTTCAGTGAGAATATTTTCTCTTTGAAATATTCAAAATTTTCCTAGCAACCATTGCTTGGTGTCAACATTACAAAGTGAATAAGATCTCTTTCCTGTCCTTAGTCAATCACTCAGATGGACAGAGGATATATTTACTCAAGGAGTCAACGGAGGTCAACAAAGCTCGCTTCTAAAATTCAGATGAAGAACCTCTTCTACTTCTCTTAACACGATTAAGCGGATTGTTGTTTTATTGTTTTCTGGGTAGCAAACTTGACTTGATACCCTCTCAGTAGCTTGCAAATTAGACAGCGGAAGTGGATAAACGTTTATTTCCTGTAAATCGAGTAGTATTAACTTGTTGCCATAAATACAATCGAAGTGACAATTTATTCTGTAATTGCCCAAAAGAGGAATTGTCCGCTGGAATTCGAACGAGGAAATTGCAAGTTTTTGGATCTCTTGACAAACCGAAGGATCACACGCACGTTGCTATCATGATTGCAATGACATAACAATATCTACCGCAATGACTGTTCCACAACAAGAGCGCTGTTTGACTGTTTTTACTACCGTGGAGACCATTGAATCGTTTACTTACAATCAGAGGCAAAATTGCATTCCAAAATGATGGAAATCTGTCACGAGAAAGAAGAAAACGTTTCCAAAATAAGTTGCTGTAGGCCAAATTGAACAGGTAAGAAAACTCATGTATTTAGCGTCGAACTTCTGCAAGAACCTTCACACATCGATCAATAAGTCAGATGTTCGAGATCAATCATTCCGCCGACACGATGACTTCAAGATGTAGTAATGTAAAGTCACTTAAATTCACTAACATTTCATTAGAGAAGGTGGCCTGATTGGTAAAAGAAATACACATTAACTACAACTTACTGTAAGTGAATTTGAAGTATTGAGATTGCAATGGAAACTATGATGAACTTAACCGAGCCACAGACATGAAATGTCAACTTGCACTTGTAATACTAGTAGTATAAGGCATTGGAAAATCGCAAATATGATCTCGATGTTTGACAAATGCAGATATAAACAAATATAAAAAAATATGCTCATAAACAATTGCGGATATTAAGTGTGACAGTCCGTTTACTAAGACATTTCTTCTAATACTCTCAACATAATGCATTACTTTAGAGAGTGACAATTTTCCTGACATTTTCTAGTATTGCATACTGAATTTGCATTTGATAATTTTATATTTCGGTGTAGTTTGATAATGAAGTTGCTGTTCGGCTTATTGCATTGATGGTCAGAAAATAAGCAAAATGATTCTTGCGTGGAATTGACAGTTCAATTAGGAATGTGCTACCACCATACCGTAGGACTGGATCATGGACAAAACCAGGCAGGCCTGAACGATTTTCATGTAACGGATCAGAATGGCATCGCCTTCGTCTCAACGACCACAGTCGGCCCATCGACATCTGTCCTCATGTACAGGCGGATGCGGCAAGGGAAACATCACATTGGATCTTGTGAACGGGGTCGTTGGGATTTAGATGAAAACAAATAGCAGCGACTCTCATAATATGTCTTTCATCGAAATTCTGCTTCATTATTTGACCGAAGAAGAAATCTCAGTCAGGGGAAATGAAACATTATCATCGGTGAGCAGACTTCATTGCATCACACTGGTGTCAATCAAAAGTTATTCGATAGGAGAGATTTGTGAAGGAAAACGCTCGAAACTGTATTGTTGGAACCGCGCCTAAGTGTAGAAAACCATCGTTGAATTGATGATGAGCAGTCTTAGAGGCAATTGAATACGCACGATTTGTATCAAAAAGGTTATGTTATTCAATAATAACTGACTTATATTTCCTACAATTAAGTTTGCTTAACAAATATTGCGTACAAATATTCTATAGGACAGAAGCCGTGGATTGCTTCCAACATTTTAGCGTTGGTCCATTTTGAGGGCGGGTTGCATGGGAAAAGATAGGATCCCAGATTTTCGGCTTCGTAAATCATTACAACTACCAATCGCTTTATGATAACAACATGAGGATGATTCAGCTTAATTGAAGTAACTAGCAGAATTTTCAGCGTGTTGCTCTTAGCTACCATTTACCATGACTTAATGAGAAGATTAGGTTGGTAAACATGATTCAGTTACGATACTGATTAAACCAAGAATTTAATAAATAATTATCGAATTTCAATATTGTACGGCTCTGTCAGCCGCTTTGAAAAATGATTTGAAAAAAAAAATTTTAAAAAAATTCGCAATTTATGCGTCACAAAAATTATGTCATCATTCTCCTACAATGTTGCAATTCTATTTTAAATTAACTGAGTAGACAATTAATTCTAGAATGAATGTCGTCAATCGTCGACATGAGTCTAATTAGTATAACCGGCCGGTCAGAAGACCGGTGTTGCTGAAACCGGCCTGCCGGTTCCAACCCTGGTTGATATACTATGCGAGCGTACATTGTACGATAATCAAATTTCTCTTAAATTATCTTTAAGTAAGCGAAACTATCAAGAATTTACATCAGCTGTTGATTTAGGCTTAAATTGCGATATTAGTAAAAAAATAAGGCAAAGGTGCATCTGAAGATACAGATATTCTATGGAAACATCCGTGCATGTATTGAAATTTGACTTACACTTTATTATGATTCCATAAGATCATGTAGTTTCGTAGCATCGTAGCACCACATAATAGTTTTGTAGTAGTCAGATACACCACGTAATATACACAAGCCAGATAATTATTTTAGAAAATGCTGCCGTTGATCCGCAATTTTGATGAGTCATTATCAGAATATTATTGTGAAATTCAAGTGTATGTGTCACTGCTGCCGTTCCGGCTTAGCCACATCCTTGTTTTGTGACATACACTTTCCATTTCCAATCTTTCAGCACCTCTGTTCCAAACCTTCTTTATTCAATTTAAAAAAGAATAATTCTCTCATTTCGATTTTGATTTCAATGCTTAATCTACTTTTCATGTAGCTGATTGTGAAGTAAGGGGTCACCTCATAATCACATAATTGTAATCACCACAGTGATCACTTTCTGTGAAGGTTATTTCAACGGTTATCTTGCCATTTCTTTCCTATTGTCTCTCTATCCATTTTGGCTACGTTCCTCCATATACAACAGGGACATTAAATGAAGGCAGTGTTCAATTGTAGTGAAAAAGCTATTTCCAATCGGGAATTCAAAACTAAGAGGATTCAACGGCAGTCGGCAAGCTGAGGCCGCATTGCAACACCAAAATTGGAAATTCATACTTTGGTATTGCTTCAAAAACACCTCAAGTCCGGTTCAAAGTCAATGCAATTCCACTTCTAAGACTTTATGTACAGCAACTTTGAAAAACAGCTTTCACGAAGTTAGCTGAAGGAGATGGCAGCAGCAGTTTCGAGGCTGCCTGGGACACACTATTGATCCCTATATGGAAAAAACACTTCCAAATTTTGTAACCTCAAATATAATAAAAGAAAATAGCTAAAATTTTATGTATGGTCAAGAGCACTGCACATTTCCTGTCTGTACATGAATTTTCAAACATCCAGCCTGGAGAAGAGAGGCACAAGATCGAAGAAAGTGCAAACTGCGCGTTGAGGCTTTGCCCAACAGTGGAACACAAATAGGCTATGAATGATGATGATGACATGAATTTTTAACTGTTTCATTTGATTTCATTTGAAGACACAAACTCTGGTAATGTTTTTTCCATATCTTCTCGTAACAATCAATATCTCGTGCAAGGTAATCAATAGAAAGATGTCCTCAGACTTGAATAATTTAAACACGAAAATTCTTTGGCAGCCGTAGACGCTGCGTTTATCCATACAAGGGCTCGCCAGTACGGTTCGGAATGACATAAACTACCTTGAAATATCTAGAATGGCTGAATCAACTGATGTAGGGCAACATGCAGAATAAGTAATGAACTCGTCAACAATGGTAGAGGAACTGAAATACACGTTTGGCAACGTACACGAAAGATCTACTTATGATACGCCGCAAGAAATTTGACACCTCTATAATTTTCTAGCTAATCCTTCGAAATCCCCACGTTTGAAAAGTTATCATGATCGCCGGTCGTCTGGTCAATTCCATACTTAAACAGGGAACTAGCAACATTTTCTCCCTAAATTCCAGCACAAGAGGTTTGTTATCGTGGAAGTATGGATCTTGATTCGCTGGACCCGAAAATTAAATTCTTAGGTGTCACAACCAATCTCGTTCGGTCAGGGGTCACGTACAAGCACAAGAATTGCATCAAAGCCATCTTTGTATGCTACATGATCGCAATCTATACATAAGAAGTGCAGATTCGAGTCCTTAACGCATTTAAGAACGATTTTTTGTCTGACTGTAGACAGATTTTTCCTAGCAACGGTCCTTAGCAGCGACCAAAATGCGTCTATATTTGTTTCTTTTGAAGCCAGCCTCAACATACTTTGTACACATATTGTGGATGATGCGCTTTAGTAACCCAAACAATCAATGTAACATTTGTGCTGTTTATAACATAGACATCGACGCTCAAAGATGGTGATTTTCTTTCCAAAATTGCGTTAATCGCAAACTTTGAAGCTGAATACCCAAATAGACCCACCTCATACTTCAATGAAATTTTGAAAGCATCATACATATAAACCAGATAAGTGAAAAAAGATTGACATGTCCTTTTACTTCCTTTGTCAGATTAGGACAAAAAACAACATTTTTCAAAATTTTACTTTTTTCGTACTAAATCAAATCCACGAATGATCATTCTAAGCGCCTATTGTATGCCTGTCAAACTACATAATATAAAAATATATTATTTCACACCAATTGGCTTCTTCATGATTCGTTCTGTTGGATTACATTGTTTAAGAATCGCAAAGCACAACTGTTCATTTTCCTCTAATTGTACGGTAGGCCGACATGATCAACAGCAACTCCGTTCACGGACTGCATTCTTCTTGTATTCCTTTTTTTCTCAAAGAACGACGACAGACTTCTTATTGAATAATATATAAGATCAGAGATAATTCCATGGGAATCCTACAGCTCTGCGTCTGTCTCAACTTAAAGTTCAATTCTCATTGTGACAGGAAAAACTATTTTTCGTTCTAGATCCTCTGCAACGAGGATCTCTGTAATGACTCATTGAGATGGAGTGACAGCTTTCTGATGACATCCACTTGATTGAAGGATGGTTCTCACAGTTAAGAAACTATAGAAATGGATTAATTTAAAAGTATAAAATGGCAGTTTACGAATATCACATGGGCTAACGTGCACTTCTCCGTTGACAGGCGGATGTGTAGTATAAAAATTTGCGTATATACTTTCAGCTTGCGTGTGCATAAGGAAGATCTTGACCTTGATGGCAAATCGATAATTTTGATAACAGGGATGGCGCATAATGCTATCCTAAAGGGTACTGACAGCATTGCGAAGTCCCCTAAAGATGCAATTAATTAAATAAATAAAAAAAAACAAAAACAATAATTCAAACATTTTGGATTATTCGTTATCCTGGTGATACTAGTTACCTGCTACTCGCTATCAGGCCTTCTGAAATACCAACATAAGACAATATATCAGTCATGATTTTAAACATCAGTTTTCATTATTGTTTTTTATCATGATTGTCATTCTACTGAAATGAATCACTGTCAGCACGTTATCCGCTATATAACAGTGAGGTCCAGTAGTTCGCTTATCAATTGGGCACTGCAATCCTGTAAACTGGTCAATTGACATCTCAAAAGCGATGACAGGAATACACCCGAAAGTGGGGAGTATTCGGGCTATTCAGTGCGGAAGTAAAAGGACATGCCAATCTTTTTTCACTTATCTGGTTTATATGTATGATGCTTTCAAAATTTCATTGAAGTATGAGGTGGGCCTATTTGGGTATTCAGCTTCAAAGTTTGCGATTAACGCAATTTTGGAAAGAAAATCACCATCTTTGGCCATCTTTTACCATGTCTATGTTATAAACAGCACAAA
The DNA here is from genome assembly GCA_907163375.1 of Prostheceraeus crozeri. Classification (NCBI taxonomy): domain Eukaryota; kingdom Metazoa; phylum Platyhelminthes; order Polycladida; family Euryleptidae; genus Prostheceraeus; species Prostheceraeus crozeri. Next base: position 182,541 of record CAJQUW010010010.1, read on the forward strand.
TGTTACATTGATTGTTTGGGTTACTAAAGGACGTCATTCACAACATGTGTACAAAGTTTGTTGAGGCTGGCTTCAAAAGAAACAAATATAGACGCATTTTGGTCGCTGCTAAGGACCGTTGCTAGGGAAAATCTGTCTACAGTCAGACAAAAAATCGTTCTTAAATGCGTTAAGGACTCGAATCTGCACTTCTTATGTATAGATTGCGATCATTTAGCATACAAATATGACTTTAATGCAATTCTTGTGCTTGTACGTGACCCCTGACCGAACGAGATTGGTTGTGACACCTAAGAATTTAATTTTCGGGTCCAGCGAATCAAGATCTATACTTCCACGATAACAAACCTCTTGTGCTGGAATTTAGGGAGAAAATGATTCTAGCTCCCGGACTAACTGAGACACAATCAATCGCCGCACAATTTGACGGAGATAAAGTTATGAATACGAATAAAATAAGAATATGAATCCAAAACAAAGTTCATATTCGAAATACTCCATTCATAAACCTCAGATATTTATATGTGTCAGTAAAATCTACAATAAGCATCATTCGGGAAAATCGCGAAATCAACTCCGGGTCAAGATTTCTACTCAAGAGCAGAGACCGGCAGCTTGCTACGGAGGTTCCACAGTGCATGTGCTTCAAAATTTTGTGTTTGCCAGCTTTAATGACTTCAGTAAAAATAATTTCTTCTCACCGAATGATTCAATAACCCTCCAAAGCTATTTTCCCATCCATCAATCCCACTAGGCCTTTTGGTGGGAATGGGAAATCTATGGGAATTTGCTCTCATAGGAAATAGGATGGGGTGGGACAGCGTGCTCTTATTCATGGACGGTCATAGGGAAGACATGAGACATCAAAACATTCAAAACTTTGCGACATCTCAGCTTTCTGTGTAAATGTGCATTCTATGCTACATACAAAACAGATAGTTCTATGAACACATAGGATGAACATACAGTAGTAGCAACATTTATCCATCAATGGAACAAAGCAAATACAAACATCACCGACAGGAACTCCTCTTGTCATGAGTAGCATTCTACTCAGGTCTCAGCAAGATAACAGAATTTCGTTAAATCATAGGTTGATGGAAAGAAGTGATTTCTCCGCAGAAGTTTATTACTAAAATATATGCATATATTTTATATTTTTACTTAAACGTATATATTTTCAGCAATAAACGGATAAATCACGGAGTGGTTTATATTTTTTTCCTTCAACCTATGATGAAACATCTCCCGTAAAAACCGTCAACTTCTTTAAATCCTATTTTCTTAAGGTTAACTAAACGCTGATTGATGTCAAATCAATTAATCTGGTTTCAAATTGCTTCTTAAGATATAGTATACTTGCAGAATGCGATCGCAAACAATTTACATAATCACCTGAACTTCTTCTCATAATTTCATTTCTTGACTCAAAGAGAGTAACTCCAATTTTAGGAGATGATCAGCTGTCATCAGAGGGCAAACAAAGCCCTGAAATCTGATTATTTGTGAGAGCAACTGAAGGTTATCAATAATCATATCGACAATTTCGAGAGAAATTTCATCTTTTCTAAAGCAAATCATCTGATCATTGGTTCTGATGCCAATGTCTCAGTTTGTTGATTGAAGAAGTTGGATTTTACTTTTCAGTTTTTTAAATTGAAAATTTAGAAATTGACGCCATGAATTTTTTATTCTAAGTTGGTGCACATAAAATATCAACGCAGCCCATTGTTGTTGATAGTCTGATAAAATATACTTGTTTCACCATTGCTTTTCCGCCTGGTCTACTGATATTTAAAAACATTTGATTAAAATTAAATAACATTGAATTTCGAAATATACTTCAGCTATTGATAGGCGCAATAAGTGTGTGTGTGAGAGAGAGAGAGAGATTGTTACCAGATTGCACAGTGGAACTGTCTCTATTGAAAACACGTTTCATTGGTCAAATGTTTTAGGTCATTGATATTTGCGATTAATTTATTTCGACGTGGTGGTCTGGTCACCACCAAAGAATGTCCAAATGCAAGTGGGACATGATTGTTATTGATCTCAAGATACCGCATCCTAAAATCAAAGGCAGTCAGAAAAAAAGTGGATTCACAATATCAGAAGAAGGGCATGGAGCTCCTGTATCTCTACCCTCGACTTCGCACGACCGGACGGTGTGCAGATGGCAAACTCATGCAAACGAGAATAGTCCAAGCCCAACTGTCGTCTGCTCAATCCTGGGGCTGAACTGATAGTAGGCAAGTAGCAGAGCAAGCAAAGTGCGTGAATAAGTCTTGCATCATTTTGATAAAGAAAGCGGAGATTAGAAATTCAAATGTGTGGCATTTTCTGAAATCACTGATGTCATAAAGAAATTGTAGATTTGCCTTAACTTTTTGCAGCATTAGCAAGAAATAGTATTGCAAGGAACTTCACCTTCTCTTTTTCTATCTATTCAGTCACATATAATCCAAAGAATTATTACAAAAATACGCAATTATCATTTCTGTTGATTTCATATACGCAACGATTGCTGACGGCAATTGGAATTTGACATCCAAACAATTGTCATCAGTCAAAGGTACTTGGGTCATTGCTAGTTCATTTGACATTTGTACGACTTCATTCGATGAAGTACGTGAAGACGTTTTGACCCTTGAAAAGCAACATTACTTACATTTCTTCACGAGGAACTGTCTTTCCCTCAAATACGGAGATGCCTCTGCCAAGGTCAATGATGCAAGAGTCTGTTGGAAACTCTCTTTGGGAGGTTGAATGTTGGTCGCTATCACGTTGATTCCAACATACCTGCCACAGGGTTAATGATGTATGACAAGATTAGAAGCGCAGGTATCACATCAATAGAAGGATCTTTGAAGATTTGCAAGATTTACGAGCATCTGAAGAGTTCAGACTTGAAAGGATATCAAGAAGTAAACGAATCTCTGTTGGATGAAAGGAGACGAAAGGTTGAGGAATGATGGGATCACTTCGAGCATGAATAATTGCTTAGAAATGAGATCTGAGAAGGATGGGTAGGACAGATGAGGACCTTTAAATGCCTTTGCAATTGAGAGGATAGTGGGAATTTGCATCATAATTCTCGGTAAAGGTCTGTCGCATTATATTGAATACCTGAAGAGAATGACAACTATTGAGTCAATGAAAGACACCAAAAAGTGCACCGTCAGTGTAGCCCAGGGATGCGGAGTCGGAGTCCCGGAGTCCTATCATTTTGCTGGAGTCGGAGTCCTATCAAGTGATAGGACTCCGGACTCCTGCCTATAACTAGATCCGAAATATAACATAAACAAATTATTTGTCCTCGTGCATAGCTGTCACCGTCTTGATATCAACTTCTCCGTCAAACAAAAGTACAGAGACAGCAGTGCATCGGAGTCCTATCAACCCCCGGAGTCGGAGTCCTATCAAAATGATAGGACTCCGCATCCCTGGTGTAGCCTAGTGAAGAAGGTGCGAGCTCGTTTTCACCGCGGACTTCGGTTCGATTCCTGGGTCAAGCGAGTGCGGTCGGGGAATCAAGGGTGTTGGCGTCTTTTGTTGACTTAACAGTCACCACTCTCTTTAGATCATTTTCTGTATTTGGTTCATGAGACTTTGCCTTTAAAGGATTAAATTTTTTAGCACATTTTTTCTATCGACGTAATTTTCTTGATGTAGATAAGTTGTTCCTCAAGAATTGCACAGTATGAATAGAATTTGTCATTCCATGTCTTCTCAAAAATTTATGATAGAAATACCTCCATACATCGGGCGAAAGCCCTCGACTTTTATAAATATAATCGGGATTGTCTGTAGCGAACCCTCAAAAGCATGAAATTGAATATAATTAAAACCAGTGCGGATTGTTAGAGCAAAATGAAAAAAGTCAGAAATCTTTAAAGAGCTTCGCCAAATTGTCTAAAATGAGTTGTCGGAGGCTTGTTTTTCACTCTTACTTCAAAGACCTTTTTATCGGTTCACTTATGTATGCACAGCACTGGTTTACTTCTTTTTACCAACAAAGTCGCATTCGCGTGTATCTAATCCATGTCTGATCATATTGCAATGATCAGACACACCTGAAAATGACTGAAACTTTGTTCATGATATGAATCCAACCCGCAGTGTGCACAGAAATGCAGTCTAACCATGCATGACATAACAAAATAGGATTTCCTTATTTTCAGATCTATGTACTAGCGCATTGTGTACAGGGTGGCCCAGATATAGCTTACTAGTTTTAAAAGTGTGTAGCTTCAAGTGGAAGAAACATATTATAATGCAACATGTGTCATTTTGAAGGTAAAGACACCCCATTTGTTCTCCAAAAGTGAATTTTGACTTTTCTTAAGTCCTTTTTTCTCTGTATTCTCCAAAGCATTTTGCCATTTTCTATAAAAATCAAGGATTTTAATACCAGTCAGGTCTGAAAGAACAAAGCTAGTAACAGTGATCCACTCAGATATATATGCTGTTTTGTTCATTAACTGGTCATGGTCAATCAATTAATATTCAAATTTCAATGAATTATCGATCAATCGTGATCTTGAACTCATTGAAAGATTGAAAAATTCCATGTTCATTCAACTTTTGTCGTTTCGCTTGAAAATCGACCACGGTTTCACTTGGGGAAAGTTTGATTGTGTTTGCATATTCTTTATTTCTTTACTTTTCGTAAAACATATTGTTTGAAGTGCCAGCTTACTTGCGGAGGAATCACGTAATCTGCGACATCCCACACACGGGACCCAATGGCTGGTACATCAGTCAGATTTGTCTCTGAAACACCTTTAACTTTGACAGTTACACCACTGACAATAGTGTCCGTTGCTTGGTAGCCTTTCTTGTAGATCATCACCCATCTGTACAATGAAAGAATGAGCAATCATTACGCCAACATAGTAATTGGAAATATTCTTTGAACAATCGATATCATAATATTAGAGAGAGATGAAAAAAGGAGTCACAACTCTTAAACAGTTCCGCCAAATTGCCTAAAATTACTTAGCTGAGGCTTCGCCGACCTCGCCGATCCGCCTTTTTACTCTTAATTCAAAGGCTTTTCTAACATTGCAATGAATTTCATGGGGTGAAAAGCTGCTTGTAGGAGTATAAAGACCTGACCTTTAAGACACGAAATCCACTTTTTTAGAGATTTCGCTTCATATGAATATGAGAATATACTATGGATAGAAAATTGTAGTTTTGTACATACTGGTTATTGTGGTTGAAATGATATGCACATCCTTAACAAACTTTTTACACGAATTTTTACATTTCAGTAATTGAATTAGCCATAGATGGTTTGTTTTCCTGATTCATGCTGATTGACTTCAGAAACTGAATTCTGCATACAAAGGAATTTTTATGTAAAGGTGGTTTACAAGAGATTGATTATGATAAAATACATGCACTGCGCGTAATTATGATTAGGATTCAAAAAAGCAATGTTTTCTTGAAATGTCTTAAGACAAAAACATTACATTATTTGTTTTTTTACTGCTTTTTTACTGTTTTTTAAATGCCATCATTTTTGACGTATTTTTAAATGTCTAACCTTCTGAATGAGTTGCTGACGTCATGGGTGATTTTAATGGACACAATAAAAAAACTGAGCTGAAATTTCACTGCACAGAAACTAAATGTGCTACATCAACGCGATAGGATTTAGCATATCTTCGGTCGTTCTACAATTGTCGAATTTCATTTTGTCTGCTTCCTTTTCGTTGTCATGCTGGCACTTACAATTGAAAGTTTCCTAAAAATTTAAGGAATGTTAGACTGCCCCTAAATACAGTAGATAAAAACCACAGTCATCCCTCTGCTATTGCATTGCCTAAAACTTCTCCATGAGGTTATTACCTTGCATTGACGCGGGATCTGGATCTCTGTAGATGTCAGCTGTCCATGTCATCAAATAATTGGGAAACTCGGCCATCACACTTGGACAACCTATTCAATTCGATGATTTCAGCAATGTCACCGGTTTATTGCAGATTGAAAGACGATACGACTAGATCTCAACGACCGATTATTAATTAACAGCTAATTTTTTTTCTTTGATAAGGAACTTTCTTTGATAAGAACACGTAGGTATAGGGAATAAATGACAAAGCTGTTAGAAGAATACAATAGAATTCTTGGCACATTTCATCAACTGATTTATTCCACAATCTGTCAGCGAAATCATGCAGGCCAACAGACAAGAGATAGCAGATATAGAGTCAACATTATATCAACGAAAGTCGCAGACTTTGGCTAGTGTTTTGTGAATAGGCATGTCCTTCTTTCCAGCTAAAATAACAGTTGATACCAAGATTATTATGATACTTTTACTTCAATTATTAATTTCAATAATCGAAAGTTAAATCAAATGCCTTAAGACACCACTATAATGAGAGATTCTCAAAAAAAACTTGTTTTAAAAAAAGCAATGTTTTTTAACCCTAATCACGGTTGGTTTGATACGTCCCTAGTGAGACAGTTAGTCTGTCCTGCAATCACCTCATCTGAAGCATTGGAAGTGACTTTCCTTAGGTACAGCTTTTATGACAACCCGTGTCCACAGCGTAGCGTAGTGTTCAATTGTGCATTTCCCTTCTACTGCCTCAATAATGTAGGATCACATAATTGCTTACCCGCTAGCGCACCTATATTCACTATCGATTGAAGAATCCCGAATAATCATTAGAAATCATCCATGATTATCCCAATTCCGAAGAGAACTGTGAAGTCAGTGAGTGATCTGCGACCCATATCTTTGTTTCCATCGATATTCAAGATATTTGAGAGCATAGTTTTAGAATCAATAAATCTCGACTTTTGTCATTATACGGTGTAGACCAATATGGATTTCGACCTGGCTCTTCAACTTTAACAGCTACCATCTCAATGTATGACTACATCACCCGATGCATGGACGATTCATCAGTTCAAGGTGCTTTACTTTCATCATTTCACCTGTCTCACGCATTTGATTACATTCCGCACTATTGGAAACAACGGGTACGTTTAAATGGCATTATCAGTGAGGAGATGCATACAACGTCATGTGTTCCTCAAGGTGCAATCCTGAGTCCGTATCTGTTTGGGGCATATGTCGGATCCTTCAATCCAACTCTAAAGCATTTAAGTACGCAGACGACTTTGTCATCATCTCCCCCTTTGATTGTCCGAACGAAGTGAATACCATGATTGTGAAAGAGACCGATTCCATCTCCAGTTGGTGTGACAAGGTTGGTTTGAGAGTAAATTCTGGTAAAACTAAGCTTCTGATTTTCAAGAAAAATAGCACTCCCATTCTAAGAACTGCAATCCTACAAGTCGAAGAGATCACCATACTTGGCATTACCTTCCACGAATCCCTGCGATGGGACAGACATGTTGAGATCGTTGTGAAGAAAGGTGCTCAGAACATTAATGCTCTTAAGCAATTGTGCAAATTCAAGTATGTTTCTAAACGCGAACTTCCCCATGTATGCAGGTACTACGTCCTGAAAAGCCTAGAGTATAATGCAGCTTTGTTCGTCGGACTGGATTTAAAAAAACTCAAAGTTTCTTGAACAATTCAACAAGCGTTGTCACAAAGTGATATGTGGTATAGAGTGTGAAAATTATTGTCTACCAAATCTCAAAACCCGATGAGAATAGCAAGTTATGAAGCTCTTCAGAAAAACTATGAGCCCAGATCAGATCTTATACGATTTGTCACCCGCCGTGTTGAAGTCATCTTCACATTTATCTGTCTAATTGTGTCGCACCGAACGCTGCGCTAAGTAATTTTCCCGTATTGTACCATAATGTATAACAATATCATATGGAAATGATTTGCAATTTATGTACTTAGTTATGATTTTCCCTTTATTTATGATGAAATCAAATAAACGCTTATTCTATTTCGATGGATAATTGCATTCATTAAGAGAATGATGTTTTATATGAAAATATAAAAAGTTGTTTTTACGTAACATTATTGTTAACATTAAAGTTTTTAAACCTTCTAAACCTGTTTGAACCAGAAAGGGATTAAGCAGTTTGTATATTCTTTGACATCAATATTGATTCATTTAGTTTATCTAATATACACATCTACAATAATAGCAATTTCAAATAATAAAGGAGGAATAATTATTTAAATATTAGCAATTTTACAGCACCTGAACTGTAGCGTTGTCGAATCGGGAGGCGAAGGTGCTTGGATATAGAATAAATGGTGGTGGGTATGAAAAAAGCATTGTCAATAGCGAAAGAATGACAGAGCTTAAGAAAAAACACTATTATTTAGATAAAATTGTCGACTTGAATAACTCACACGAGATTCATCTGGCACAAGTACCCATGCCCCACGTTTTCAAATCTGTATAACGCTCGTTAAAAATGACCAATCACCACCAAGCTTCAGATAACGTAACTACTGGGCTTTATATCCACATGCTGCACTTGTCGAGCAGAAATTATTTGAATTAGAGGCGCTGTATAAATCAAACCGTGTTAATCGGGACAACGCCAATTCCCCAAGATGTCCCAAAGTGCACTGTTTTGTTTTTTATCTTGTCTGTCATATCACCAGGTGTCTTCGAAATGTTTTCTGTTGTTTAGAAAGGGAAACTGCATGTTTGCCAACTACATGATGTAATTAATAGACATGATGATTTCGGAATACATGCAGTTTATCAGTCGCGTAGCCAGGATTTCATTTCCGGGGGGACAATAAATGTGACTTAATTAATATAAGCCTACACTTAATAAATTCGTAAATCAGAAGAGGCCCTAATATTCATTCATATCTGATTTGACTATGATCTGATTTTGTTCTTTTATTGATCATTCATGATACAGGATTAACATAGAATCATACAGTATATACAAGTTTATATATAATATCTTCAGATGTAGCCTTTAGATCCTTTTGTAAACATTATGCCTTCAAGTATGTTCGTCACTATCTGACTCACAGAAATGAACATCTCTAGCGATCGTTGCGCAACAGGGGACATGCGAAAATTAACCAAGCGCGCTACTGTAGGATTTCAGATTCTCACATTAATATATTAATAATTCGACATAGAATGATGTTAATATACCCGCATAAAACACAAAGATTGCCCCCTTGTCCCCCCTTGACTACGCCATTGCAGTTCATGATCGGAATCGCAATTTGCAATTCCTACCGTCCTACGCTATGCCTATAAGCATGAGCATGAAATGGTGCTCATCTACAGATCAAATGCACATGATGAAAGCTTGTGCATTCATCACAATCATGGTACATGGATATGCTATAAAAATACTTCAAATAATGAAGTGAAGAGAATAATGCTCTTTTATAAAATCACAGAAAATTTTTTATCGCATATTATGACGAATGCCATCACCCAGCAATTTTCGTCTCCATTAACGGAAAATTAGTCAAAGCTGCACACTTTTTGTTCTCAAGTACTTATTCAATCTGCATAAAACTGTGCAGATAAAAATGCATTTATTTCTTGCTATCTGAGGTTTTGTGACAATTAGTCACCTTTCGCAAGTTGTAAACACTTTGGAAGTCTGGGCCGATACCTATAAGTATCATTTATCAAAATAGAAGGTTCAACTTCAAAATGCTATACTATCAAGATAGACGATCAGTGAGCAATTACAAATCAATTATCACTATCAAAAGGAACATAAAGAACACTTGTCATTCATACTTTGATAGTTTAGGACACACTATTGGAGTAGAAAAATCAGCCTACTACTGCGTCGACAAGGAAAAGTCCACAGAAAAAATTGAATGCCAACCAATTCAGAAAACTGATGAAATATCAACCATTTTTGGACTTCACTTTTTCTAAATATTTTGTAATATTTCAACAATATCCTTGTCAATTCATTGTCTATGAAAGTGAAATACACTAAACAAAATAGCAGAATAATGTCAAAATAGCAATTGTGATTATGATTCTAATTGACTGATGCTGTGACATTGAGAATTTTTTAAGAATCATTTTCCTATTTTCCTTTCCATGATACCTGAAGTCATGTTGACTGAATTTCAACCACCATCTGTTATAAGACAGCAAACATAAAGACCGTAGAGAAAGAAACGTTCACACACATCTGCAGCGAAGGTTTCTGAGATACATGTTTGACATCAATGTGATACATTTCCGCAAATTTAACGGCATGTATCTATCCGTTAGAGAAAATGTAAATAAAAGCTTCGCTCTCACAAAGATTATGACAAAGCAGTGACAGACGAATAATTCAGAGCTATTTTGTTTTTAAGCAAACGACCAAAGTGGTGGATATTCATTGGTATTCTTATATGATTAACATTCAAATCGCAGATATTAATTGCTTTAACACAATAGCCGAAAAAGTAGCCCTAACATGAAATTTGTAAGTGAGATTCAATCATTTTTGTTCAAAGCTTTCCTCCACTTTGCAGAAAGATTATATTCCATCAAATTTGATGTGATGCTTGATGCTGGAATATGTGCGACTGTTACATTGGTGCATTAGCCTTCTTGAAAAACATCTGACTGTACAGTCTATGTTATTGGAGAGGGATGTGCACACGACGCAATCAGGAGTAGTCATTAAATAGGAGAAAATGTATGATTGACTCCTAATACGCATGCATCATGTATTCGCATGTACTTTCCGAAAATTGCACATTCATACAGAACAACACAGCTACTTTTCTCACTTGCTGTTTAGCAACCGCTCTGATCCAGTCCTGATACATTTGTTTTAGAGCAAATAACTAACCCACAACTTAATTGGTCAGACGGGATAATGTGCTTGTTCCACTTCGATGAATGTATATGTTCTCATGGTCCCTACATTGAACTTCTGTATTTGTTCTACAGATCATCTAAATATTCGGAATGTTGAGATATTGAATCCACCTCCACCGTGTTGTCTGCCTCTATGTTGATTTGAATTTCTGCATTCTTCTCTTACGGTTTCATTTACTTGATTAATTTAGTTCATGATTAGTCTTAAGTCAAATTCAATCTCATGTAATTGACAAAAATCTGATTAAAACTATGTAATTAAAATGTTTTCTTGAGGCTTATCTTTCTCTGTGAACACGTATTGTTCAAGGAAAGCATCACTGTGTTATTCATTCATTTTAGGTGCCAGCATTATCTGCTTAACTTCTGAACGTCAATATCGAAGAAGCACACAGAATTGACAGATTTCACAAACTGATGGCTATCTAGACAGCAAAAATGTTTTGGCACGTGCATTGTTTTTTTCAGATAAATTACATAACGAAACTTAATTTTCCTTGTTAGCCTACACGCCGGTAAAAACGATATTTGCTTCGTAATAGCTTAAGGAACGAAACGATTTCGGAAAATGCTATTCACTGGTCAATCTCTATATCCACATTATAACATCCATGGTCACATTTTTTGCTACTATCCTGCAACACTAAGGAGAAGGGACATTGCTTTACTTCTACGCACATATTTCCTGAAGTGTTCCTCACCCTCGTCTGCTTCGTTCCACATATCACATTGCATTACATAATTAGATTCCCCCATCAACCGGTTTATTTCATATTTTATGAAAATTATGCGAGTATTCAGGAGCATTTGATACATTTCTAACCTTACTGAAAAGATAAACACCAGACTTTTTCGTTATTTTTTTATAGTATATTGTGTCAAATCACATTGCAAGACACGTAATGACATAGACAAAATAGTGCACTTATATAATAGTCAAACTACCGAGTATACCATTTACACTGAAATAGACCATGAGTACGCGATCTTCGGCCTCCGTGACATTGGTTTCGTCATAGCAAGCAATATTGCAGTCCTCCATTGATGCGCACAATATCCAAAAATGAGAAAACATCGAGAGACAGGGAAAATCTGGAAGCGAGCATTCGTGTGTTGGCGCCCAAAGTTCTCTTCAAATCGGACTTTAAAAAGTGCAAAAACATGCTAATTAGAAAATGTCCAATCATGCTTTGTCGGTTTTGCTGCTTCATTGTTTTCAATGAATATGCTCGCATGTCTTCAGCAATTTTTTAATAAAATAGGCCCTATTTTACAGACCACTTCAGATACCCCACTTATAATCACGCTATGATTTTGATCACATGATCTACATATATATTGATAGATTCTTACATAGTTTTAGCAAAATATCAAGTTCCTGGAATCTTATTTCATCAGTTCTATCTCGTTGTCGTTTTTGAAGAATAAAATACTCATTCTAATTGCCTGAGTTGTTCATACGCATCATATCATCTTGTAAAGATATTGAAGTTTCATACTAAATGCTTTTCATTAGAGCATGATTTTGACACGCTCACTTGTAGAATAGCAGTTGTCATATAATACGCAAGTATCTAGCATACCCATACATTGAAGTGCCCAGGCGAACTGATTATGATTATCTTTATTATCTTTATGATTATCAGCCGCAAGGTCAAACCCGGATAAACAAACGCAGAGCGTCCTGTTGTACAGTTCTTCGGCTTGTTCAGCTATTCTAGATACTATATTAAGCTAGTTCGGACCATTATGATCCGCACTGACGAGCCCTTGTAGGGCGAAACGCAGCGTCTACGGCTGCCAAGGAGTTTCGTGCTTAATTTGCTCAAATCTGAGCACATATTTCTATTATATACCCAGGCGAACTGGCACTTTGCAATCTTTATGATATATAATCTGCGCGCCTGTCGAATTCTATCCTTTTCCTCTTCACACAAAATCAAAGAAATACACGTAGTAGGCCCATGCACTAAGTCCGGAAGCTGATTGAAGTTGTCGGCAAAAATGAAATATTCAATGTTTTCTCTGTTTAACTGAAATGTACCTGGACGAGAGCCATAATTTTTCGCATGCAATGTCTTCACGTCAATTTCTATCATGTTCATGAACCTTTATTCATGAGGCTAAGCATATTTAGATTTATCAAGCCTTTTAAGTACAGCAAACACAAGATTTTGGCCAAATCTATCCACATTTAATCACATTCTAGAATTTATCAACGATAAAAAGTATGATGATAACACAAGCATTTGATAGGAAAACTGTGACTCTAGACTCAGTACTTCCAACTTTATCACAGAGATAATAGAAAGTCTAATTTTTGCCGTAAACTTAAGTCTACTTCACATTGGGTCAGCATGTGTTCTTTGATGCTGTCTCGGCAGACGCGCAGATTTGTAATAACTATAGGATTAACATCATTCTGTGGAAGTCTGATTTTTGGCTTCAGTCTCTCCAGAAGCTCACTCTGGCTGCCGGACTATGCATTGATTTTAACGGAAATGTTGATTGCAATTTTGATGTAAAATTCTTCCCAAGAACGTAAACACGTCATGGGTTTCACAACGTATACAAGCGGTTTCTTCACACACACAAGTGGTATTCACAACGGTTTCTTAAACTTCTAAGTTATTCGCTGTAAGTCACGCAAGTTGCTCACAAGTCACGTTAATCAATCTTTAGTTAACTTCAGGAATTATCGTTTGTTTTATGACAATGTCACAAAAGTTTATTCTAATAGGTTAACGCATTATGTAAGTTTTATGAGCACCTTGTCAATTTTATCCAAGCATTGCATCTTCTCGCTCATCTTCTCAAATTGAACTCGAACTTGAGTTCGCACATTAACGGAAATGGAGCGTTTCCGTTCATTGCTTCGTTTTAATGTTCACACATGATTGGCCGAAATAACCTAGGTAAGAATGTTCACTAGAGGCTATTTTTGTCCTTTTGTCAGACGCCTGACGCTCATATTGACAGGCGTGCACAATACAGAATTCTTAGAAATTCTAGATGTTGATGCTTCTAGTGCAGTAATTGGGAATACCCATACGAACGCAAAGGAAGACCAATTAGCAAGACAGACATCAGTTGCCTACTAATATTTACAGATCCTCAAATATGACGTGAATATGGAATCATCAATCATATATTAAACCATGCATTGACATCACAGCGCATAACAAGAAAGGGCACATGGTGACGTGCGGTGACGTGACCGAATGATGTGCAAATGAAGACGTGTACATCGAGTCAAATGAAGACAACATAGTGTATCTATTCTATTAAACTCATGATTATTCATAAGCATAATTTTCAAGCAGTTCAACAGTAAGCGGAAGAATGACAGTGAGAAGTGGGACTTGTAAAGGGTAAACTTTTCTAATTTACAGTAGCGCCTAAATTGAGATCTGTGAGATCTACTACAAGTTTGGCGTACAGTTTCTATACATTAAGGCTGTACATTTTGCTGTACATGCTTGATAATTCTTATTACGAAATTAGCGGCAATTTAACTTTATTCAACCTTTTAGGATGGAAGTTTTAGGCGTGCCTAAAGAGTGATGCTTGTAATCGGCTGCACTTTGTGCCATGCGGTAAGAATTTATGCAATTTATTCATCATACAATTGCCATTAGGTCAGTGGGGATAAAATTGGGATTGAGATCTACGAGATCAAGTTGAATTTTTAAAATACTTTTGAAATGGGAGTGAACGGAAAGGATTCAATGCTTATCTTGAACTGAGTGGTGTTTATTGTTCAATTTCGTGAACTTGAGCTGAAAGGAGTTCGTGATTTTACGAATAAGTGTGAATTAGACATCGTTCAAAAATTTCATGACCATGTTTTTCATGACCATTTCATGTGCTCCGTAACGCACTCAAGTCTTGTATATCAGGATCCATGTGATCGACATATCAGCTTGTTCAGATTATTGTTTATTTCTCTGCAAGTAAAATTATTTCTGTGCGTGTGGTTATGTTACGACCACAATAGATTGTTTCGAGTAATTATATCCAATAGCTATTAAATGCATTAGAGTGATTGCACACATTGTTTTTATCATGCATCTCGAATTTCAACTTAAATGAAATGATGATTTTCTCTTTTTTGTCTAAAATGAATTAATTAAACTTAAAACATAGAATCAACTTAAAGCATGAAAACGGTTGTAGAAAGAAAGTATATATGGATATCCTAGGCATTTTAAGAGATGAAAGAGCAAACGGCATTTTTGACAAGCTTGAGCAGTGAGCGAGCGAATGGGTGAGGAATTGAACAGATGATGAGCGGCGTATGATCGAAAGGACGATTAGGGGAAATGGGCGATGATGGAGCGAAAAAGGATTGTAAATCTGTCAAAAAAAACAGTTCGCAAGAAAAATGTTGAGTTACTTTTGTCTAAAGAAGCTGGAAATTTGTGATGCCATGCACTAGCACCTATACTGGGACCCTTTGAATAGATTTCATGCAGCTTGACGCTTCAACGCACATCGGCATTGCTTTAGATAAATTGCTGGTAAAATACTGCGTGAAATACAGTCAGGAAGTCAAAACAAATATGACCAAAACCTGTCACAAAAAAGATGCAACACACGAGTGTGTCGCAGCCCATGCGTTCTGTGCAATCAAAGGAACAAAATGTGGTCGAAGATAACTGACATTTTCATTGCAAAATTGTTTGACATAGTCCGTTCTCTTCTGGCATTTAATGGACACTTTTATTCTTTCTTAGTAAACACAAAGTGAACATTCTAGTGCAGTGCATCTAATTCAGCCGAGTTCGAGTTGTGATTGCAATCATATTTCGCTCTGATGGAGTCACACCGTCCTTATTCATCTGGCAGCTTTGTACTAGTGTTTCAAAATTTCGCCAAGCCTCATATTCTTGCTCCATCACATGATGGCAATGGATCCTTCCAAAAGTTGATTACCCCAAGAAAGCTAGAAAAATATTAAAAAAACATTCAAAATCCATGTCTTTGGGAAGAAAACTTTGGGATAAATACATCCCAAGCAAGGATAATGAACCAGTTAGGTCGCATAAATTCTTGGGACTTTTATTACTCACCCTATAATATATCCAATTATCAATAGCTGGAGTAATTTATTCACAACACCAATTCGCTGGCTATTAATCTGTACTATTTTAGGAGTTTCATACTCAAAAAGAACTCCCAAACCAGAGCTCTTCACAGGTTTACGCCTGGTCATGGTTGAATTTGAATGGTTTCACTGAAGGTCATTGATGTAATAGTAAGATTTATTCATACATTTTAAACAATATTGCATATAATAGCAATGCAAAAATAATATCTGTATTATTAATATATCTGCATTTGGGTTCAATAAGAGTAAGGCTACAATGCATCTCAAATCTATTCAGTCAGAGAGTAAATGAAAATGATGTTGAATCTAATTATAGGTATACATGTGGGACTTCCGTGAAAAAATAAGACGGTTGAGTACAGGGAGGAATCTGAAGAAGTAGATTATCGCGTTAGGCAGAGAAACGTTAAATTACTTCGAAATTCCAGTTCGAGTAAATTCTTTCAAGAACAAATGCCCTTCAGAAAATTTGTGGAAAAGAGCACTCATGGAATTCACATGAATCTCGGTCAAGGTACTAACTTAGATGCATGGTCCAAAATCTAGACTTTGCAGAAAGTTCGGTCTCGTTCATAGAGTAAATATGGTCTCATTCATCCTTAAGTGAATTAATAAACTTTATCACAATATCATTAGAAGATTGATGATTTGCAAATTATGATATGCCGTCATCGAGCAAATGTTTTGTAGGCAAGTTAACAGAGCATGTTAATCACTACCAAACGATGCTGGATGCGCCATGTATTATATTTCTAAGCATGCATGGCTTGCGCAATTTATTCAACCTGATGAAAAATGTGAAAAGTTTGAATAATAATTGAATTTTAGAAATTATTCTGCACAACAGAATCACATGACACTACATATTTGGATAAATTGACATGTGCATTGTAAAGTTTGCATGCTGATGAGGTCATTGAAGGAGCGAATACCCGATGTCTAGTGACTTCTTTCTTCTTCTTTGGGGATGGAGTATCGCCTTCAATGCGGTACTTCGATCACAATTTCAATTTCATAGTTTTAAACATCAGCTGTGTATTCTTTGTTTGTTTCCATGCGAATTTAACTTTGCAAAAGTTCATTTAAAAACTTGGCCCGGACGAGGATCTGTAACGCTAAAGGTTACGGCATTTTATTTGGATTATTTAATTTACAATGTATACTATCTCAAAGTTCACCTGAGATTTAACAACCTTTTCAATTTTGGAGGGATTTGTCAAAAATGTGCTATTGAACAGAAATGATTGCATTGATCTGAATGTTTCATGCATTTCTTTTATTCCACTAGTCCTGCGCTAAGTTTACATAGAGTACTGCTAGTTCGAAAATTTTGCCAAATTTTTCTTCATTGATTTTTAGTCGCCTAACAAATTCGTAATTGGCGACAGAGATTTGCAGGAAATAATAATTTTTTTATAGAAATATAATTTGTGCTAAAGACAATCACTTCGATGATCAGCATTATTGGAATATTAGATTCGCGGAGGAAACATATGCCAATCGTTCCACTTTTCAACCAGTGTTGGCATGAAGAGACACCTACTAAGGTTTTTAATCCCGGATTCGCGGCACTGTCGCATTTCCACCTGTTTAGTAATCCCGGGTTAAGGTTAACATGGTTCTCTAACATCCGTTCTTAGGTGGTTTGACTGTATGAAGAAGGAATAAAAATGACAATGATGATAAACTTAATTCATTATTGCAAATTTGTTGTTATATTTGAAACTTATTCTTTTTTCATTATCATTGTTAGACGTAAACTATCAATAATATAACTGACGCGATTGTCTCATTATTACATGTAGGTGTGCATAGCTCATTCATACATTCATATACTAGAATTTATTTCAGCATATATTTCTGCAGTATGCTAAAAATTATTTACTTTCATTGATATCAACAAATAAAACTATGTTCAGGAAGTGAGAGAGAGAGAGATCATTATGCATGCAAGCGTACTAATATTTAATGAATTTTTAAGCGATTGTTATACAATATCGATGTTTTATCAGACGTCACGAAAAGTCGTGGTATTTGCAGTTCGATTTGAAAATCACATACCAGGTTTTAATGCGACATCGTATATTGAGTAAGATGGCCAGATCTAGCTATTGATATACTTTATGTCTGCATGTTAAAAGAACACTATCTGATGTCATGAGTTGTATTGCTCAGTGCACCGTTGAATTAAAAAATAACGCATAATATTGCTCAGCCTACGCTAGCCTAGACATACCAACCATTAAATGCACTAAGCTTGCTTATCCCGCGGGATCAATCCCGGGATTTTGAAAACCCTAGCACCCCATCTCTTGTATGAGAAGACCCACAATTCTCACGGATGATCCCTCGCTTTTAGCAAAAATGAATGTAGGGTTCAGTGGCGTACCATGGCAACATTCCTGACAATGATTTATCGTGTCCAAATAAAGAAAAAATCATAAAATTAGAGTTTAACCGTGCTGTGCAGCGCATTTCCCAACTTTTTACATTAGACAAAATTTTGTCACAATTCTGTCACTGACAATTCTTGAGCTTCTAATTATAATATGAAATAAAATTGTGTTGAGTCACCCCATCGATAGGGCGACGTGGCAGTCCATTGTCGTTACATGGCAGTATTCAATTCAACTTTGTCTATTATCACTTAAACTAATAGTATCAACAGAAACTACACTAGCTCAATTTTGCCACAACCAGCTCACATAAGCCAGTAGGCCTACCTCTATAATTTCCTACTTTATATTATTTGAAACTAGAACAAATACAAAAAGTCATTCAGTCTACAGCAATGCATCTAAGCGAATAGAAGGAGCGATCATGGCGTACGCGTTTTCCTGAGATGTAAATCTTCTGTTAACAAACTAATGGTAGGGCCTATCGGCATGAAAACATTTCTGTACTTTTTCGAGAAGTCAAACCCCCACCCCAGGAAATTTTTCCTGGGGTCGACAGAGGCACATTTTCTAAAAGTATTAGCGAGAATTCTAGGCATCGTGTATGCTGTTATGGTCTGGCTAGATAATAGCAGCAGTCAGTCAGGGGCGTCGGAACCGGGGTAGCAGCTGCTACCCCTAAATATGAGTAGGGGTAGCAAAGTATGTCATTTGCTACCCCTGAAATACC
Source organism: Prostheceraeus crozeri (assembly GCA_907163375.1). Lineage (NCBI taxonomy): Eukaryota > Metazoa > Platyhelminthes > Polycladida > Euryleptidae > Prostheceraeus > Prostheceraeus crozeri. Next base: position 201,552 of record CAJQUW010010010.1, read on the forward strand.
GATGCACAAGACATCGGAAAAATTCCTGTAAGCAGGTAGATGAGGATTCAGGAATGCATGCTTGTCATCTATCTCGAAACTTTGTCAATTCATCAATCAAATGCTACGTTGGACCTTCTTATCAACTATGATGCCGTTGAGAAGAAGAACACATCCAAGGTCTCTCTCCTAATGGCAAGAATGCGGAATCAAAAATTACATGTCGGGCCGACGTGTATCGATGTGTCGACCTGGTTTTGCATTGACCAGCAGAAAGTGAAGTAGCAGTTGCCATAAATTGTACCTACATGTCACGTCAATTTGTAAGTAGTCAAGCAGCTTTGTGACATCTCTCAAAAATAGGTTTACTTTAATTTTTATGAATGGGAAAAATTTGAGACGCGTTTGTATTTAATAGGCTGACATTGTTTATATCGTATATGTTGACATTACTAAATGCTATGCAGTATTGGCGGCTGGGTACTTAGTAGTTCTTTGAATGCTCAGAATTATTTTCATCAAATGTTGCCTTAGTAAACCTACCTTCACAAAATGAAGTTTAGATAGAAATGTCAGTATAGCTGCGGATTAATCATTGAATTTCAGCGCATCTAACACTTTTGGAAACAGTTTTCATCGTAATATTATCGTTCAGACGATTCATTGCCATACTCACCACACATACTCATGTTTATAAATTTGTTACATTGATTGCAGTACATGCAGCCTACACACGTGCATGCGTGTAACTAGTTTTTATGAGCTTGAGTGAAATATACTCTTTGATTTCTTACTTTTGACTTTTGAGTTCCATCATCCCACAAATGATACGTGTAGTACATATATGCATGCATGAGAATAATGTCAAGTCTACTGTGCGCCCATGTGAAAAAAATTAGTCTTGTTAGCCTCACTAAATCTGAAATATTCGGGCGATGGTGCTTGAATATAGGCCTACTAAAAATCGAAGGGTTGTCCATGAAAAAAAATTTGCTACCCCTAGTAAAAAATCGTTCCGACGCCCCTGCAGTCAGTATGATTCTAATAGATCCTAAGTATGAAATCAAGACACCACATAACTTAGGGGATGTCTTTCTCCTTCTACTGCATTTCTGGCTGCAGCCCATAGAATCAGTCAATCTATATTTTTTAAAAAAATCAGATCAACATGTAAGAACATGTTTGTATATTTGAAAATGTAAAATCATGTTGTACATTTAGGAGAACCGTTTTATCTAGCCTATTGCGTTCATGCCTAATCAGAAATGCGCTACATCATGCAGTCTGCCAAGCAAGTTATTTTGCTTCTTTAATGAATTCTCGGCGCACACGATTCTTTTGCATCAATCACAAGTTCTTGAGGCCTTTCTGTCTTTTGCACATTTATGGTAGCTCTAATGGAAAAGAATAACAAGATGATCGTCTGAGTAATCTGATTAGTTGCTTCTTGATCCTTCTAAATTGCAACGAACGAGGAATGCAATGATTGTAACAGGCTGATCTAGTCATCGGATATTTTATGAAGTCTTTACTTGTTGCTTAAATAAAATTTCCAGCTTATCTAAATTAGAGCCAATATTCCACCTTTCGACAACAGCACTAACTACGATGGCCTCTTGACACAAGAAAATCAATGAATTTATGGGTTTTACCTGAGTTCATAAGCTTCGACATGCCTGTTGATTAGAAGCTTAATATGAAGCATGTACTCCAAATTTACTTTAATGTGCTTGGAAAATCGTGGACAAGCGCATCTGGTAAATGTAAAATCTCGCCCGGAAATCTAAGAGATCGCTTTTATATAACTCGGGAATTTGAAGCATCTGACATGGGCACAATCCTGTACAATAACGTGTTGCGTTATGTTAAATGATATTGGAGATGTCGGCATGCGAAATGAATATGAAATTGAGCGTACATGCTCGTAGACAGAGTATGTTTATGTTTTTAGCAAAGGCTCACATGCTAATCGGGACCAGCTAATCATGGTCATAATTGTGATGGTGAGATTTCTGATTTTTTAAAAATTTTTGTTAATTTAACTTCCAAGCCTTATGACTGAATATTGTCTCTTTGTAGGAGTCACAATGGATTATGATGTCGAACTGATTGAGAATGAGACGTTTGAGTTCGCAGAAGAATTTCTGACTGATGATGAAAAAGACGCGTAAGCTATGCTCCTATAGTATATATCCTGCACTTCATTTTCCTGCTTGTATGCATCCTCGGAAATATGTTTGATTCCATCATTCTGATACTGTCGCCGTAGCTTGCATATCAGTGACTGCAATTTATTGATAAAAACTAACAACAAAAATGAGCTCGACAGCTATCAAAGCTTCCTTTTGTACTAACCTTTTTATGCAGCTACATCCTTTATTCCTTTTACATTTTTGTACTCTTACCTAAACTACTGGTCAGGTCAATTTCTAATGCTTTTGGTAAATTGTAACCCAGGACTACCTGTCGCATATCATCATCATCTTTCATTTTAATTCCTAATATTTCATTGATGTCAATCATTTTGCCAATCCTTTCTTGCTAGCCCCTACTCGAGTTACGTTAAACTATGTTTTGTTTGAATTGCTTACATTGCACTACTAACACTTCAATGAATTTCTTTTTCTACCTGAAGATGGTCTGTGGATGCTGAGCGAAAAATTTTGTATACAATATTAAGTATAATCGTCAAGTATCAAAACATTCCTGATTCTTTCTAACATCATATCAAACTAGGACTTGTAGTGTACCTGTCATTAACCTATTGCATTAGTGCTCCTATTGAAATTTGTCTTGAAGAGACAACTACTGTACTGGCGAAAAAACGGCCAATGATTTATTTTTCCAAGGCAATCTGCCAGCGGCCGGTTACCAAATTAATTATTTCTGAAGGCTAGTTCTTGAAGTCCTAAAAAACCGGCCAATATTTTCTTCATTATGTATTTCAAATACAGTACTTAAATCAACAACCACTACAAGTGCCCTGTGAATAGCCTATAGCTTTTCTTTAGAGCAGGAAAGTGTTATTGAGCGCGAATTTCAATGTGAAGCGTGTCAATTTCATTGAACATAGCAAATCAAGTAAATTAAGTCATTAGGAAACGTTCCTCGAGCGCCTGGACATGTAGAAGATATAATATTTAATTTAAAAAAATAGTTTTAATTAATACTTAAAAATTATTTTAAATTTAAAAATTTAGTTTTATTGAGAATAACGTACTATCTAATTAAGTCAAATATAACAACAATACCATGAAGTTCTATGCTAGCGGTTAAATTCTATTATCCGCAAAATGTGGTGTAAGAAAATAAGTTGCTCCAATTTGTCGGGCGCCATTCTGCTTCTCACGGCAGTGAAAATATTGCTGTTTTCGTTGAACAACTACGACATGCAGATCGCAGGTATCTAACTAGCTGCATTGAACATATAAACAAATTTGACAGCGTGTATTGGCACATAATGTATTGCAATATCAAATCCAATTATGTTTTCCAAACAGTAGTTGTATACTTTGTGGGTTTTTGAATTTTAGCTGGTACTGGCATAATAAACCCTCGTTATATGAAGTAGGGAACTAATTATCATACAATTTTTAAATAGCGCCACATTTTTTTGTAAATCGGATAGATGCAGTTACCAAACCAGCATTTAGTCGTAATGCTTATAATCATAGTATTTAGGAATGCGCCATATACAAAATGTGCTTGTATAATTGCATATTCATCCTTGCATTTATTCGATTTTACATTCATATTTTTGATAATCGCCACATGAATCTAAGAAAATTAAATAGTTAAAAATATTTTCAAAATCATTAATATCAGCATTTCTCCTAGATATCGACAGATAATAGATGGGTTGCCGATGTATCGTCACATCCATCCTCGCAGAATGGTACTCTCATTTTCAGTGATAAATTGTAATAATATCAACTGCTGGTTTGACAAGAGACTGCATATGACCGTGTCATATTTGTTGCTCATTGTTTTGCAGAAATTATGTGGAGGATGAAGTCTTCATCGGTCCGGTATCCTTTAAAGAGCAGTGCAAGCAGCGGTGGGCAAAAGATCAATGTGTTGTCGATACGAAAACCTTCTCACCTGAAGACTGGTGTGAAATATTCGTCAACGCGCAGATCGCCGCAGCTTCCGTTGACCACAATGTCAGATCGATAGAGACCTCATTCTCATCATCAGTCAGCAACAGTCTGCCATCCCACACTGTCCCCACTCTAACTAAACGGCCAATACTCGACCAGCTATCTCCTGTCGCTTCATTGCCAACATATAGAAACACTGCAAGTCAACGATCTCTCTTGTGTCAACTGTCTCCTCCGGAGTGTTCCTTATTTAAGGATCCTCCGAGTCAACGGTCTTTGCTCTGCCAGCGGTCTTCTCCGGAGTCTTCATCACTAAAAAATCCTCCGAGTCAACTATCTCTACTGTGTCAGCTGTCGCCTCCTGAATCTTCATTACTTCGCGATCCTTCGAGCCGGCTCACTACATTTTCTCCCTCTCCTAAAAATCATTCGAACTTGAATAAGCTTCTCAATTGCCTATCTCCACAAGTTTCGACCTTTAAAGATTCTCGGTCTGCACCTTTGTGTGGACCAGAAATTGAGAGAGAACCTTGCAATGATGAAAAGCTGCTTCTAGACTTCTCTCCTTTAGTAGATACAAATCTGCATGGTAAACAACAGACTTTGAGAAGCCCATCTTCGGAGTCAGCGTCCTTCAAAGATGGTTCAGCCCTGCACGATTTATTTTGTGATTCTGAATTTGATGGGGCTTCATCCAGACGGGAAACCTTTACAAGAAGTCCCCTTGACAATGAATCTCCTAGACGGCAAACATTTGTGTGGAACTCAGTGGAGGCTGAATCTCCAAGGAGGGAAACTTATGTCCTAATGGATAACTCCCTTTTAGTTCAATCGGAATCCAATAAAGAAGATCGTAGATCTGCAGTGAGTGATACTAGCTCCTATTACACAGCAAAGGTGAGCTGAAATTGCCAGAAAATGTACCTATATTAACAATCCATCAAGCCCTCTTCTGTTGAATACTGTTTGACGACCCATTTTTTCTTGTACGTAGATTACATTCTACCCTTCGTACGTAATCAATGTTGGGGAAGGGTTATCGAAGTAGGTCTGCTTGTAATAGTCAACGATGACATAATCGATATGATTTGACAAAACATCAAAAGTTCTAAGATTTTTCAATTTCCACGTTTGTTGGAGATATTATACAAACATCGTAAAGCTCCCTCATCTGATGTTCGAAATCAAATTACTGTAATCATTCCGAATAGAGACTGGGTCATATGTGATCAGTTTCGATAAGCGGAAGAACTCAGGTGCAAGTGATCTTTCATTTTACATACTGCAAAATAATGACATTAACATGCTATCTAACGTTTGCGGCTCTAGAGCGTCCACCAGTTATATTTACGACAAACTAACAAAGACGGTTTGCAAGGACACTTTGAATTAGATGTACCACATCAATCAACGCAGCCGCCCAATGAGACACTAGATGTGTACATATGCACAACGATCTCGACAGACATGAAAGCTGAAGGATAGACAAGCGTGATACATTAAACCAACAATGGACAACAAGAATAAACAATGAAACAAAGCGAGAAAGAAATTCAAGCAAAATAGATAAATTCATGAATATAGGGTGAAATACTAGAAAAATGAATTCAATATATATATATGTATATACAAAGTTGAAATAGTGTAAGATAATAAAACTAAAATAAAAATGGTTCATTGACGCTTGTTGAAAACGTTCAACAGCTTGTAGTTATCATTTTGCAATATAAAAAAAGGAAGATCACTTGCACCTCGGTCCTTCCACTTATCGAAGCTGATTATTGCAATCATCTTCTTTATAATCACATAAAGAATTAGGAAATTAGCACGTATGCTCCTCCACTTATGATGAATTCTTTAGAGAAAAAAACTTCTTTGAAAGGGAAAAGCACTGTTCGGAACATGAATTTGTAATTGGAAAATTTATTCGGAAATGCACAAACTGTTCTTTCATAAAAAAGAATATATGCAGAAACTTTGCGGTGGCGTGCTGCACATTTCGAACACCGCTTGAGACATCCTAATTTACATCTATTACGTGATCGATAGGAAGCTGGGGTTTATATTGAAGATTAATAAACCAATATGGGGGGATGTGGTAAAAACTACAACGTATAATCCTTATTACGTAATTTTTTGAGCGACCCCTGAGTTGAAATTTGCTTGACGGGTTTGGAAGATTTTTGATCTGCCAATGTGGGAGAGTGAAAACACAACGGAGCTATTTCTGTTTGCTTGTAGAGTACTGTGTCCAGTCCTGTTTCTGGATGTGTCTCTGAAAATGAAAGCTGCGATTCGTCCCTGCTGGACCTCAACACACCCGTCAACAGTCGTCTCGAACAGTAAGTTTTACACGCAGATTTAGAATGAAACTCCTCTTACTGACATGTTCTCTTCAGAGATCTCCCGATTACGCCGCCCACAGTCCAGGCGAAACGCCGCTCATTCCTTCCGACACCTCAGCAAGAATCGTCCGTGAGCAGGATTGGATCTGCTCGTCGAAGTCTCTCCTGTGACACATCTAGCCGTCGACCACCTTTGCCGCCTCTGGAATTGGAGGACGAGCCACTTCGTCCGGCCATCTCTGCGAATAATATTCCACAATCCAAACTGCGTTTACCGAAGTCAGTCGCAGCCGGAGCGAAAGTTGACCGACATCCACTCTCCAATATCAGTGTAAATAGGTGAGAATCTTGATGAAAAAAATTCATGGTCATCCTGCTTTACCGGTCTCAAATCTAACCAATATAATACAATACTGAATAGCGTGGTCCATGAAAATGGATGCATTATTCCAATGTTCAAAGGGAACGTACATAGAATGTGGAATACAATGCTGAATATTCTTTCAAACTGTTTATAGATTTTAGTTCTCATCACTTCATCTGCTTTTTCAGTTAGACTCTGATAGACGTTCCTCCTAAATGGCCATTATAATTTTACAAGCGAAAGTATTCTTTGAAAATTTACCCTTGGCAGTTTGATGACATTTCTTCATCGTCTTGAGTTCACAATAATCTCACAAGTGTTCAAAAAAAGGGCATCTAGTGTGCCACGGAAAACTGCCAAACTCAAGTCATTAAGTGCCAACCGACTTACTTGGTCGACCCCAACGAATTCTATAGAAGGATCAGGTCAAGAAAGATTAGTTACACCGTCATAAACGTGTAACTGGCAAAGATGGAAGGTTGAACATGTACTTTAATGAAATGCTGTACTATTCGTTATTAGTCTGGCCGCCAGCACGCGTCTCTGCAGGGAACGATGTCGAAAATCTGACTTAAAGGGAATGATGCACACCCTGCGGCTACTGCAAATCTGTGCGTTTGCCGAATTCTACACGAATCATTTTCATACCGCACAGTATCAAAGGAAACACATGTGAATCCAATAGGAAGCCGACTGAGGTATTCGGTGAAAATGACATTTTCAATGTTTTCTTCGATTAAGTGTGAAGCATTGAATATTGAGTTATGATTTTTGGTATGGAATGTCTTAAAGTCCCTTCCTATCATGTGTGTGTGTGTGTTATCATCATGCTCTTGAACGTCGATAAAAGCGATAGTGAGTTTAAAAGTATTCGGCTTCAGCTTAAATTTAATGAAAATGTGCTTGCGGATTTTAAGATCTTAGCAAAGTTTAAATGTGTTTTTCCTGTGGCTTTATATGCAAAGGCACATGAACTGATTATAGAAAATAGCCTGAACATACTCATTGCAAAAAAATATGATTCTAGACGTAGTGCTTCCAAATTATTTAGAGAAAGCATGCATATCATAATACCGAAAAGCTTAGTCTGCATCCCATTGGATTTACATGAAAAGAAAAGGAACCTCGTAGTAGCCATATACTGGAGTCTTGGAATCGTGTCATACATCAAATGTGATATGCATCACTTTCTATTCTGAAAAAAAATCAAATGAAAATATAATACAAATCGCGAGGAGTGAGGAAAAGGGAGATGATCCATCTTTCGTTTACTGCCCATCTGTCGTACATTCACTGCAAGACCTTGGCAAGAAAATTTCAGAAAATGTGCTAAAATTGTCAAGAAATTTGCGCGACAGAATTCCTTACCTAAATGTGGTGAATTGTATCAAATTAGAACGTTTACCGATGATGCGTTCTATACTTCTCTGTCTATCAGGTCGGTTTTTGCGACCCGGATGCACCGAAACATTCATTTGAGTTCTCAAATGAACTCAAAGCACTTCGGTCAAGATCATGTCTACCGGTGAACAGCATTTCTCCACTCTTCTCACTACTCACTTTTAGCAAGGCCCTCTCAGCTGTGCGACCAGACCGCTTGTTTGATCTCATGTAACCTGTCAGATGCGCCCATTGTATGGTATGACTGATAGATACTAGCCTCCTTCATGTGTCGCATCTGGACTTTAACATAGCGATGAAATTCTTGTCGAAGGCGCTAGATAAGTGATGGGCACCGATGAGTTTGTTTGAAAAGATCCGGCAAACATATTTATGATAGACAAAATTATGCAAGAGAAGAAAGGATCGAGATGAAACAACAAGATGTCATAAAAAGAAGTCAAAGGAAGTTGCCAAACGCGACAAGAGGAAATACCATTCAAATGTATGCATCTCGCACTCGCATGAGTGCTATACATTTATCCCTTGGACTACAAAAAGGGGTACAGGTGTACCCCCAATGCATTTTCATTGCAGATATCTCTGAAAGTATTCATTATTGAAAAGCATAATTACACATGTCTAAACATTAGAAATATATCATAACACGCAGAAAGAGGATAATTCATATTCATATGTCTAAAAGAAAAAACAAATACAGTTTGAATTTTTGCCGTTGGGGTACAGGGTTGCCCCTTTTAGGAGGCGGCGCTGACAATATTTTGACGATGATTTACAGAAAAGAATGGAATCTCATTGCTATCATGGAGGCAGGACCTGATGGCGAACCAAGAAAAGCTTTTGAAGGATACAGTTAGCCATTGACACTGTTGGTAACCTATTCATTCATGTAGACTACAGCGGCCTTACACGCACCTGCTAACATCTGCGCGTTCACAGTTCGATCTAATATCGCGACTCCTAGCTGCCGAGGAAAAATGCATTTAGCCACGCTTCCCTTTTGAGATAATAAAGCCGTGAGATAGACAATAGGCGTACGTCCTCTATTGAACGCGCATAACCTCTCACCGTGCACCTGTGTCAAGCTGCACAAAACCGCAGCTTTGTGCGGTAAAACACGGGCTCCAACATCAGGAACCGGAAGATGTTACAAATGCGGTGGAGAAAAAGACGAGAAGAGCCGAAATCGGTGCGTCAAATGTAATTTGTTCGTGTGTTCTTCTCATTCGAAGCCTAACTTTGTAATCTGTTGTGATTGTTTTGATGTACGAAATTTTGAGTTAATTCTAAAATTTTGTCAAAAAAATATAATTTGTATTACTTTATCATTCTTCAAAAAGCGATATCGTAGTAAATGAGTTCATGTGGCATGCTCTAAAGAAGAGCAGATGAATGTCAGAATAATTATCATAGAATTTCTCATGTTTTATAATACTCTGGAGAAATATTCGCCGGGGTGCGCAGTCAAAAATATTAATGTTCTATAAAAGACGTATTTGAATTGCATGGTTCAGCTAATAAGAAGCTTAAGAGATTCATAATATGCATGCATAGCATAATACGAAAATGGATGATTTCTTGTTTTCTACGTTTTTTCAACTCAAACTGGCTTTTATTATCTGTTTGAGAATACATCCTCGTCAGAAAGGACGAATTGAACAACATTTTCAGTTTCTGAAATGTCTCGTGTTTAAAATGCTTTTATTGAAATGATTATTTGATCGACATATCTTATAATTGCTTGCATGAATACTATCGGAAAGTTAACATTTCAGTAGTAAGCAGAATTCGTAAAGTTATAAAGCATCAAAATATTCAGCCAATCGGTCACTACCCCCTCCTAGTCCACCAAGATTCCGAAATCCTATGATATCCTTTGTGGTCTGTTGCCGTATCTTGTATTCCATCTAACAGGCAAGTATTACTTGCCTGTAAGTATTACTTGTAGGTATTTATGGTTAGTCTTATCGTGTATTACGGCCGAAGTGTAAGTATTACTATCTCGTAAGTACTACTTCGTAAGGTGAGTCTCGACCTCCCTAACAAAACATTATGATACATTAAGTGGTGATAGACTTTTACAGTTCATTCATTTCTTCTTACGCTTTGAACAACAATGTCAAGACAAATTCTGTTGTATGATATGCGGCGGTCGATCTCAAGAGAACGAGTTTTCGGAGATCGTAATAATCCCTTTGACCTCTACAACGATCATGAATTCTATCAACGATTTAGATTTGATAAACAGTCAGTGAAGTTTCTTTGTGAACGCTTCGGCAAATTTTGCGAATCCAAAAGATACTGTCATCCGATCCCAACAGAAATCAAAATTCTCCTGACTCTGAGATTTATGGCTAGCAATTCGTTACAGCAAGTCATCGGTGATATTTTTGGATGTTCTCAATCAACGGTATGTGCTGTGATATGGAAAGTTTTGAAAGTTATCGCAAATGATTTGAATCCATTTATTGTCCTACCGTCCGGTATCGATTTACAACGTATTCAAAGTGCCTTCAAGCATTTGACAAGAATTTCTGGAATAGCTGGGGCTTTGGACTGTACACATGTTCGCACATTCGTTTCAGACAGCCAGGAACATTCATTCATGAACCGCAAAGGATTTACGTCTTTCAATATTCAAGCAGTGTCTGACCAAAATTACAAGTTTATTCATTTGTATTTATTTTGGCCTGGTAGCGCACATGAGTCTTTTATACTGAAACAGAGTCAACTTTCTTTTGATAAGGAATCGGGACGAAATAATTTTATACTTCTTGGAGATAGTGGTTATGGTAATGGGAAAACGTGGTTATTGGTACCTTTCCTTCGTCCCGAGACGGCAGGTCAGAGAAGTTTTAACTATCACCAAAGGAGAGGAAGAGTTGTTATAGAGCAAGCCTTTGGCCAGTGTAAGCGGCGTTTCCGAGGTCTTTCAGAAGGGTATATAACAACTCCTGAACGTGCCAAAATAGCAATAACTGCTGCATTTATTTTGCATAATATTGCAAAAGATCGACACCAGCCCGACTCATTTGATGATTCCCGACCTGAAGAGTTTTTACCCGAAAGTGATGCATCCTTTGTGAATCAGTCAGAAACGCTATCTCGGAAAACATTCTAGAGATCGCGTGGTTCAGTTATTCTTTGAACAACGATAATTATTGTAATATAAGTCAGATAGAAAATGATTATCAATGTCTATGTTGTTTAATAAAGACCATAGGCCTAATAAATCGAATGTGAATAAACAATCAATCAATAATGTTTCTGTTTTATCTTTTCATTGTGTGTTAAGAGATTTTGATGTGATCACATAATATTATTTAGTTCAAAACAAAACAAATATTAATGCTAACAAATATTAACATCAGTTTTATTAAAACGAACTACAAAACTAATAGAAAGTATGAAAATCACATATTTCTGCGCTCATTGGTTGAATCATAGAACACGATCCGTATCAGTATCCATATTAATAAAACTTGTAACATTGGGGTTTACTTCCTGTTGAGTTGAGCGCAGACGTTTGGTTTCCAAGTAGCTTATTTCCAATCGCAACTTCTTGATCTCCAGCCCAAGCTTTTCCTTCTATAGATTGAGAACATCCTTATGCAGGTTTTCTACAGTCTTTTCATCTCTTCTTCGATTCAGGACTCGCTTTTGACGTTTATCCGAGATTTCAACAAAATTAGTATCACACTTAGGGGATGAAGATTCTGTCGGAAATTCATCGAGGTGAACTGATGAATCTGTTGGTTCGACTATTTGATCGTCTGTCACTGGTTCAGCTGCGCTCTCGATAGGAGCCCCAACTCCTGTGAAAGCCTCACTACCTCCCAACATATCTGAGATGGCTTTGATGTACGATGGAGGATCAGGAATAGGTGGACCGCCGCCAGTTTGTTTACGGGATCTTCGAACATTTGATGACCATTTCTTTGCAATTGAGACCATATTTTCCCATTTCTTCTTCACTCCTAGCCAGTCACGATGATTCAGAGGAAATTTGTTATTAAATTCCTCCGCTATTTCTGTCCATGCAGTCCTTTTCAACTTCGATGCATCAGCTCGATTGCTCTTATTGTAGAAAATATCCTTGCGACGTTCAAAGCTTTCAACTATAAATAAACACTGTTGGTCATTCGTGGGCGGTTGTTTCGCAGTTGAAGCAGACATCATGTAGAGAATCATAAGACTTCCAAACGTGACGAACAACTAAGTTTTACGCCGTACTCTACGTATTTAATCAATATCGCTACAAGATGCTCTTGCATGAGATGTATGTAGACAAAAGTATCCGATTGGTTGAACACTGTTGAAGTCACACACAGTTACCAGTGACTACGGTGCTTGTTATTTCCATTTAGGGAATTCCACTCTTAAAGTTCGACTCACGTTGGTGTTTGTTGTTCGATACGACTTGACAAGTGAGTTTCAAGTGACACTTCCGTAAGTTGTACTTGCCATGTAAGTAATACTTGAATGTAATTTGCACAACACGATACGCAACTGGTTCTATCCATCAAAGGTCTAGCTAGATATGCATGTAGCTTTCCTTCCTTTAGATAGTCAAGGAGTAATTGCTGATCGAGATCAAACACTACCGACACTGAAATTTTATGAGATCTAACTCATGCTTCCTATGCTTCTTAAATCTCCTTAATTTCAATTTCCTCCTTAAATGTCCTTAATTTTTTGAAAATCTTCATAAATTTCTGGACTTTAGATTGATTCCGTGACGGTGCGTGGTGGGTGATGATGAATCAATAACATAGTAAACTGTACGTCTCTCACTCTCAGCGTTGATTTTTTGCGCAAATCTTCGGAAAATCCTATTTTCATATTCCTATTATATTTATAAAGACCTATTTCAATAATACTTCTGCTTGAAAACGTTTTCATTGTATCTCTTTTACTGGATAATGAAATGAATGAAATCAAACATATCGGTGTAGTTATAGCTTACCATAGTGTATTTTGAATTTATAATAATTTTATTCCAGAATAACTTCAAATTCTTTGTGTTGATAAGTGGGGCAAACATTGTTTCATGTATAAAGCCAATAGCTGTGACTAGGACAACCACGATTTTCAACTTCGAATCCAAATCATGTTTTATGGACTTTTTTTATGTATTCAGAGATAGTTTGTGATGAACAAATAGAAAAATCATGAGAGTGAAAGCAATCCAGCCTTGTTTCTTTCAGCTGACTTTACTTCATATTTTCTCTTGGATTGTGGAAATCAATATTCTTCATCAATTGTAATCATTTGTCTAATGATATTTTTTATAATATACATGTACATTTAACAAACAAAACTTGGCTTTATATTTTGTTCCTTGTTGATATGTTTCTGTTTCCATTGTTGCAAATTGCTTAATCAGGTCAGCAACTTTCAACAATTCAGTTCGGCAAATATTAATGAGCCTGCACCTGCCCTGTGTATTCGACAGCAAAGTGCAAAGGTAAAGAATTGTTATCATTACGAAAATTCAAATTTACATAGGATCATGATTGCTTTTGAGCGTACTTCCAAATGTAAAGATTACACAGAAAGAAATATTTTTTGATTGATGACGCTAATGGAGTTCCAAAACGAAACAATTTTTTTCCATGAACATTGGATATACATGGCTCAATGGAATTTCATATCACAATTTACAAAATGACTTCTCAAATTTGGGACTACTTTTGAGACGGCACACCTCGGATTTGGAATCGTTCTTCTTAGCAGAATGTGACTATCAGAGAGTCGAGAATTCACCTTTTCTACACTTCCCTAGTTGGAGAATCGAACCCTGGACCTTCTGTACATTATGTTATCGGTGCGGTCACTTAACCAACTGAGCCGTCATACCTCCTTAAATTAAGTGATTAATGTTCTTAAAATCTCCTTAATTTTTGAATCAGAAAAAGCGTAGGAACCCTGCTAACTGCATGTTAATTCGCGTCCTGAGATTCCAGCAAGCAAGATAATGTAGCTATACTTTTGACCAGGATTTCGGAGCCGTGGTCAAGCTACCACGACTCCGACCCAATACCGTGCGACATTTCGTCGAGACGACAACACGAGAATAATGTACTACACTACGAAGCTACACATCTATCGAGGTCTGCCCGGTACCTCTTCTTTTCGGACAAGAACAAAGAAGGTACATATAAATCCAATGGGACATTTGTCTGTGTTTTCTATGATAAAGTAAGAATTAATACAGCACTTGTACCGTAGAACTATCTCTAGGTCATACAGGTCATGTACCGTTGCTTTAGAACGTAAACACAGTAATATTTATCAAATTGTCATTTTTTAAGAAATTTTCAAAACTAAAGTATTCTCTCCCAAAGTATTTATGCCATAAAAAAGAAAGATGAAGTATAGATAGAGAGTTGCCAACTCTGTATCTATGCTTTATTTTTCCTCTATTTTGTGGCATAAATACTTCGGGAGAGAATACTTTAGTTTTGAAAATTTCTTGGATATGGTCCTCCCGCCCACTGCCATTACTTATCGGTATTTTATGTCGTCAAACACAACATCTTGATTAAAGTTAGAAGTTCTTTTATTTATTTTTGAAAATGATGCACTTAAAAAATAATCGTGCTTTATATCATCAAGAACCAATTTTGTGCTTGAATTGGTGCACTAAATTTGAGACGAGAATGCATGTGTATGCTTTTCGCCCGACAGCTACGTTATTGGCTGAACCACTCTCAGCGAAGCCCGCGATCTCCTTTAAAATCCAGATGGATGATTCACAGTAGGTTATGTTTATATGTTGAGAGGAGATCAAAGCTAACAGATTTTCCAATCTACACCGATTACATACAACTACTGTATGACACACTTGCATTTGTTTCCGATTTTCTGTCAAACATCACTTATTATCACAAAGTGACTGAATTCAAGTACTCGTATATTGTAGAAATTCAAGTCGGAGACGGAGCCGTGCTATTTTCTGTCGGCTCCGGCTCCAAGACCCTGCTTCTGGGTGTACTTTTGATGAATGCCGCAAACAGAAGATTTTTCATGATGAATCAAAAGTACGTTGAGGTGTCGTTAAGAGTTACTTATATTTTTGAAATTCCTGGCCTCCAACGGTTTTTAATATATTTAGAATTTGAATGCTTGTAAATATTGATTGATGATTAAAACTTCTTTGTTTAGCAAACAATTGCACTAATTTATCACTCACTTGCCCTTTAACGAAGCTTTTGCGTCCCTTTTCACGCACCTTTTGGGGTTTAGATGATTCTGATATCGTCAATACTTCACTGGAAAATTGTGATGCTGTCTGTCCGGATGCCCTCGCTGTCTCCCAATGGCGGTTCGACCAAGAGATTGCATAACCAAACATTTAAACCAGTGTCACGGAGTACAGGGCCATTATACTCGCACAAGCGGTCTGTGCATTGTTGAAACATCGATTACAGAGATTTGACAATAATTATAAAGTTTTGCATCATATTTTCGATATTTTACATATTTATTCTATGCCATGATTGGTTAAGTCTTTCCTTAGTTTAAAAAAAGAGTTCTCCCATTAAGCATTTAATTATTACTTAGCATATACTGTACCATGATTTCTTTGTGTTCAATGCTGTTTCAACAAACCACAACGCTTACATTGACACAAAAAGGTCTCAAGTCAATTCCGACCTACTACGACAGGGGGTTGGCGATCGGTGAGAAATCTGAATACTACATATTAATTCCTTACATTCCTTACCACGGCTCTTAATAGAAATTCGAAGAAGCGCACTCTCAATAACTGTGATAGACTCAAGGCTGAAGCTTTTGAGATGCCGTAACTTTCGGATTCTCGTGGCTACTGAGAAATCCTGTGTCCAGTATACTGTTCACTTTCCTACGCTACGTCCCTCGTTTCAAGCGGGACTTTCGCTTTTCATTTCCAAAGAATCTTCGAGAAAACTGAGGTTGATGATTTGCATTGATAGCCTACTATGGCGATGTGACTTTTGTTACTCCTACGTCTGCAACTGTTATGCCCTATATCCCCTCTCGACAATGTAATCGTGTTTTCTTTTCCATGTACAGCTTTGTACAGAGAAAGTGGTATTAGAATGGTTTCAGTCAAATGAAGCAGTTAATGTTTACTTAAAGTTATCTGCTGTTGAAACAAGATGAAATCTGTCACAATTCAACTGCAATTGATCGTTGAATTGCGTAAGTTGGACATGAGATGACCGTAGACGATAAATACGCGTTGGCTGTACAAGGCAAGTTCTTCGATAACGGGTGACAACAGAGGACTGATTAAACAATGATTTCTCCGCCCCCTAAGTCAGAAAGGAAGCCAAGTAAATGATTCTGAAAGAGAACATTTTCTTACTTGCTGTGCCATTGACTTTCAGCCGAGTTGAAATTGTTTAGATAAGTCAGTCTCTCCGTCTCTTCACCAGTGCTTCTGAGTATAGTACTACATAGTTTTGCTGAATTTCAGAAAAGAATTTCAAATACCAAGAATTGTGGAGTTCTACACTTATCGGTAGTATCCCCATGTATAATGACTTGCTTTATGACAAATGGATTGTTAAATTATCTTAGCATAGAGGAGTGCTTCTCAACCGGCAGCGTGTTTCGCATCACGACACCCTTGATCTTTGACGGCAAACCTACCTGTGTGTATGTGGGTGCGTTGCTATGGTTATCACTTAGGGGCAGTGGCACAATCAACTGTGGAGGGTCATATTTGGAGTGAAGGGGTTAGCGATACTGATGCGTTATCGCCGAATATTAACGGGAAGATCAAATCCTGAAGTGTTGCAAAACATTATTGAAAATTGACTGCACAACAACATGTGATGCACGTATACATTCCTGCTAAGAGCTGCTTTTGCACTTCCACATTAAAACTGCAGGTTGCATCAACTAGATTACTTTTAAAAATTCTTCAATAGGCAGTTGAAGAAAACGGTGAGCATTTACATAGAGTGATACCTAAATCTCCCTGTCCCTAGATTTGAAAGTATTTGTGACTTTTTGCAAGCGTAATTTGAACGAGCCCGATTTCACCAGAGCACATGTTTGTTTTGTTGGCATGATTCTTGCATGTCATTTTTTGTTACTTTTCTTGTAGCCGTTGGATTTAAGCGATGTGTCATACACGGACTCACGGAACTTCACACAGAGCTAGGTTTTCTTTGAATGATAAAGGCATGTTAGTTGTTGCTTACTTGCTTACCACTTGTTAGTTGTTAGGATCATGTTAAATGTCATATTTCGGATTTTTGTGTTAAATATCAATTCTCGATTTGGATGAATTTTAATGCTAAGTGTAACCTCTAACACGACATAGTAGCACACGGTTTCCTTTTATGGAAAGTCCTGAATGCCCTGAAATCGTCACATTCTTAATTTATCGTGGCTTTTCTGTCCTAAAATCTTTCATTTTGTAGTGCTCTCTACATGAAATTGTGTTTCTATAAAAAAATCATTTCACGTATATTTCTATGTGTTCTAGAGTTAACCGATCTTACATGAACAGTTTGCTGATGTAATGACAAGCAATACCTTGAAGCCGAAAGTCAGCCTAGGTCTTCGAAGTAGGCCTAGGTTATTGATATTGCAGTTTCGAATCAAGAGCAAATGATAAGAAACTCAAACCAGTCTTGTTTACTTTCGTAATATTTGATAAATCATTTATTCCGAAAGTAGAATTTCTGCATCCATGTGGCTGTACTACATCGTCGGATGGAGGAGGATATCATTTGCCATGATTCATTGAAATTAATTTGAAGAGGCCAAATTTTCACCTATCGACTTATATGATATGATATCGACAATATGATTTACTTCATTTGCTAGTCGGCATATCTGCCACATCTTGATCTCGAAGAGCCGAACTTCGGTTGCATTGTTGCGATAGGTCTCATTTCAGCTTCAAACTGTTACATGTAATAATGCGATATTGCGGAATCTAAGTTGATGTGTGAACATGGTAATGGCTCAATTGTCATCGTATGTTAAACATTTTTATCTCAATGGAATTTATCAACCTTGAATAGTTCAAGTGCAGTCAGGAAACGATTCTATTGTCCACCTGTAATTACTAATTATATCATCCGGAATGACATGAGAAAAGCGATATAATGAATACGAGATCAAGATGACTGTCATTTCTGTGCGAAAGAAGAAAATGATCGATGGTTAGAGGTATGTTATCAGAACGTGACTACAACCCAATGGCGGTCTATTTCTATCTTGTCGGCATTTTAAGTGTTAACTATAAATCATCTATAATTCAATGTGTGATGCTTGATTCATGGATGTCAATAATTATACAAAAAATGAGGTTAACTTTGTAGTAGGCCTATTATTTTTGCAAATTTACGTTAACAGCATTGTCCTGCGATTTCGGCATCAGAGAAATGGAAGGTTATGTGAAAAACATATTGGTTATTGCTGAAATGTAGAATTCGGTTAGCTGGTCCCATGAACTTCATTGTTAGAGACGATTAAAGCATATGCGTAAACAGAAGCTTAAAAAGCATCACTGCAAGCTTTAAAACAATTTTTAAGTGAAATAGAGAGATGTTTGTTTTCCATTGCTGCTGATGATTTCATTTCGTCATTGGCCTGATAATTCCTATTGAAATCCTTGTAAAAGTAATTGAACATTGTGATTTTTTTGTTGAAATTTCTTAGACACTTTTATATTAGAGTTTTGTGTGTATTTAAATTGCTGTCGAAAGTTTTTGCAGTACATGATATTCGGTGAAGTCTGTGATTATGTCATAAAATCTGATCTACTGAATAAATATGCAGATGGACAGAGTGTTAGCCAAAAATGCCTCCTTCACTCTAACTTTTTGATAAGATTAACCCACGATGCTCTCATTCGGTCTTTCGACAACCCTTATGTGATTCATGACGAGATTTCTATTCACATGAATAATTGGGTGATGATAGTAAATTGACTGGAAAATTTCGCAATCTTCTGCACGCCATCTAATTACTTAAACCGATTACAGACTTTCAGCCGATCAGCGAATGCAGTAATTACCTTTCTTTCATTTCAGATTTGGTCATCCTCCCTCGAAACTAATGCCCCCTTCAGCTATGCAACGTGGACATAAAGCACGACAATCTTCGTCTTTTCTACCTCGATTTAAATCAAATTTCGGCAAGGCGAATTGAAGACTTTCTTAGTTCATGTTGTAACAACATGTCATTAGTGATAGCGAACACAAATAGTTTGGTTTCAAAGCCGTAGAACTCCATGGATAAATCACAAGGTGGATAACATGTGCATAATGACTTTATTTTATAGATACAATGTTCCACTAATAAGGGTTTCTATGAATAGCATAGTTAATTTAGACGATTTACTGTGTTGCGTTATCTATCGATCAATCAATTAGTGTATTTTTCCTCCCGCAATAGTTGCCAATTTTGATTCAAATTATCATTGAATTATAAGTATTAAATAATGATTTTGATGCAAGTCTTGTAAAACATAAAATTGATTTCATTTTTATAGGAATCAAATGCTAGTTTTTTTGAAATAATATAACTTGAAATGCATACATAAAAAGTATAAGAAATCGAAATTAGATCCTTGTGTAGCTCAGCGTTCAAATCAATCTTTACACATGTTTACAACTAGTACGCTTTCTCCATTCCATTCTGTTTTTGTATTCATGATAGATGCTAAACCTGAAGAAATGTTGCTGATGTCAGCTTTTTCGTCTATTTGTCTTTCCATTCTTTTAAAAGATAGTGTGATGTAGAAAACTTGTATTACATTTGTTATTCAGTACATTTTATTCAATAATAATTTCTAAGTCTTCAGTAATTACATTAAAATCAAAAGAGTGAAAGTTTGATTTTTAAAGATATCAGCTCGAAACCAAACTATTTGTATTCGCTATCATCAATGACAATCCGTAAATTATTAGTAAGATTTTCTGGATTTTATTTGACTTGAATACATTTGATAATGAATAAATGGTTCTATTTATCCACGAAATTCAGCTGGGAAATTCTTTGTGGGTGCTCCATGACTTGCATAATGTAAGTCATTGGGTTGTTTGTAGCTATCTTAAGTTCATTTGAAAAGCTAAGAAGGCATATTTTCTGATGTACAATCAATAATAACATGCAACTCAAGTCCATCGTCAATTGACACGGCCTTAAATTTTTCTACAATTGTCTACTATAAAAGTCTGCAAAAGACCTATGTAATGTTAACTAAGAACCGGAAATCATAAAAGAGGTGCGTTTTTCTCTCAGTTCGTGGAGTATTCCACAAAACAGTAGGTCAGTTCCTGGTCAAAATGGTCTTGGAACTCGGCTTTGCTGAATTTCACAGGGAAAATCTCAATGATATTTAAATAAGGAATGTGCTTTCTTAGCAATTTGAAGCTGTTTCTGTCGAAATTTTAGGCGGTTAATTGAATGTCTCGTGCATAGTTCGTGGAGGGCCTGCATTAGGCCTACTATGCTGTGAGACTGCTGACTTTCCAATCATTTAACACTGGCTTTGCCTAGAGACCTCAATCTTCCCGTTGTTGGTGAGATCTAAGTGTGCTCTCTTAGCTCTTTCAATTTCATTTGGAGGCATTAACTTTTTGACTGAACGCGGGCTTTGCAAAGAGCGCTCAGACTGCAATTTTTATGATCTTGACAATTGAAATATTTTCCGCTAGTTGATTGATTTATTCACGTCAGTACATCGTGCACTGATGCCTTCTATTACTGATTGTAGTCCCCTACCTTGCAACAGTCGCGGACACTATGTAACACGCTCCAGAAAGCTGAGCTGTATAGTTGCGACTTCTATGCTGCAAATGTAACTGAAGTTCGATAGATGTTTCACAGTTCATATAACGAATGTATTTGAAAATATATATATGCCTGAATGACGATTAGTATACATTATGTCGGCATTACTTAAAAATGTTATCACATATATTCCTCAAATGAAAAATGAAATGTTGCACTGGTGAGAATAAGTAATGCTTATTTATGATCATGAATAATCAAAAAACTGACTAGGTAACTTCTGAATGATAGACGTTGAAAAAAAATTTCCACCAGAATTTTGTGTGCCTCTAAAAATATTACACAAACAGCGGTGTTTCTTGTACTGACAGCACACGACATCTTGTCGTTTCCAACTATTGGATCCTCGTTTTGAAGTAGAAATCTCACATCTCACTTATGGTATCAGAGATTCCACTGCAAGTAAGAGCATTATTTGAAACCAGCTCTATGCAATAAAAACAATGATTCTAAATAGAACAACGACATTATAATGAACACGCGTTGTAAAATAAAAGCTTCCGTAGAAGATCAAAAATTGAAGGCAAAATTGACAACGAATCCAAAACCAAGTCGAATTATCCCTTCAATTTCATGGTGGGGCTTGAATCGCCATCAGCCGTAATTTTGATTCGACAATAACTCGAAAATTCGTCATATCAACACTAGAAAGACCTTTCACGACGCCGATACTCGAGTGGGTCTTCTCCGTAATATTGAAAAGATTGCTGCCCTCCTCAGCTATAATGTGAGTGAAAGATGACACAACGTCGTTCCAGCGTGTTTCCAAGTGCTCTGTCTTGTTATATCTAAAAAGACAATGAAAGAGCTTGTTAATTTGCAAAATGAAATTTTGGACAATTTTTTAAATGTGTAAGTGAAGTGTAGATAAACCAGTCGCTCTGCCCATAATTATGGATACCACTAGCTACAGAATTAAAAGGATAGAATGCTTTGATGGTCACTGCAACATCTGTAAATGTCGAACGATGTGACTAAAAGTCATGTTTACGAGCACACTTTTCATCCCATAAGAGTGGGTAAAAAAAGTTGATAAGTCTTCACGCGTGGCTCGCAGCAGCTTGTGAATTAATGAAGCACATCTAGATTATCTCATCAATCAAAATATACAAGGATTACTATATTTGCACACTTCTTACTTAGAACAGACACCATGCAGTAACTACTGATCCACCAAAACCCTGTTTGAATTGTGAAAAACATGCACATGTCCAAGTTGAAACATTATTGCAGCATCTTACAAGTCGTTTCAATCACTGTAGAATAATTATCTTGATGTAGAAATTATTTTTCTCGCTGATAAATAGAACATGTAAGGTCACCGACGCTGTGGATTTCTGGAGTTTTTCTTGGCATCCTGATGACCTGGGTTCAAATATGGTTCGAGTCAAACTTATTAAAATACGTTCACTGCATTCATGCTAAATACTCAGTACAGATGAACGGGAGTGGACTCAGTTGAGATGACAAGGATCGACCACATGAAGACAGGCACTCGTATAATGTGCTTTATAGTATAAACGATGTTTTATCATATGTACTTGTATTAATATTATTTATAGGAATCGTTGAAACTCCACTTAAGTCGTCGAAAGTAAATGAATTAACCAGATTAAAATCGCATTGAATTAACTCGGCATTAAATGTTTATATGACTATAACGCAAATATTTTATGTTTCAATTAACGCCCATAACAGAACTTCTGCATCAGAGACAATAAGCTTGAGAAATAAGAGGCAATCTTCCAACAATAATCTGATGTAACAATAATATTGCATTAACATCCTTAAATATTTCTTCATGAAATTATGAAGTGATGAAAATTCGGTCAAATGGAAAGGCAGCCGCAACTGATGTAAAATTTCAAAGACGATCCATCTCTAGGACACCTCCATCATTCTATCACAAAGTCGGAATTGCAATGAAGTCATTTAGTCAATAAATTCCAACTAATCGCTTCACACAGTATCGAAACTAAGACATTTCTAACACTTATCAAACACGCCGTCTTATGAATGATAATTGAAAATCATGCGCAATAACGATACCACTTAGAGTAGACTTTCAAATTTAATAAACGCAATCACAACTAGTATTTTAACATTCCTATTAAAGTTCGGAATTTTAAAACCCTTCTCGTTGTTGCAGTCAATATAACTTGATTGACTCTGACGTGAATGAATTGGCCAGATTCTGTGCATGTTCTACAAGGCATCCTGTTAACATATCAAATCGCAGCAGTCTCGTCATTCTGCCCTCTGCTTATATAGTTCGCAGAATCAAAGGCCTTGTTTTTTAAGTTCAAATATTGACAATTACGCACGTATTGAGATAAAATGGCACCTCCGAAATCCAATGGATGACTGCATAACTTTTCAAAAAAATATATGCTTTCAGCTTTCAAAAGCTGTGTATGCGCGCAAAGCTATGCTTGCACGATAGTGAATATTATGCTTTGATAGTCTTGGCGATCTTCATGCCGCGTTAGCAGTTCAAGGACTAGGTTCGATAGCCAATTGACAGTACACTTTTCGTGGTGTCAGGAACAGGACGCATGGAAATATCTTCTCGACCTTGTGAAAATCTGAACCTCCGAGGTTGCATGGAAGCAGTTTCTATTGTAAAAAAAAATACTTGTTTATCTACATTTGATATGCGGTGCACGTATCTGAATCATTTTACGCTTTACCATCCCCTGTGCCACGTCTTGCAGGGGACGGACGTCGATCCACTCAAATGACTGCTCTGCACACGTTTCAATCTTCGACACCTGCCATCGCGAGTTTAAGTCATTCCGTGCGTTCCGACAACGTCCTTCTACACTCAAGGCTTATCCGTGTCCAGAGTATTAGCCCTTCTCTTCAGCTCATTTGTTAGCTCCCTATCAGCAAGTCACCTTCAGCATATCTGCCATATTGGTTCCGGTGACTCACGTCTCAATGGCTTGGGCTGTGGAACTTCCAAGTACTTCCAAGTTTCACAGGCATAAAGCCGCTTCTTGCACACGTGTTGAGAAAAACCTTTTTCTATCCTCGACTTTGGAACGGAATATCATTATCAAAAGAATGTGAAGGATCATCTCGGAAATTCTTCCAAGCAGGTATAATTGTTGTTTTGATAGCATCGACTTGCAGCCTGATCCGCAGATAGCCGGTTGGGGGAAAAGCAGCAACCCGACATTTCTTGCACCTGAAACTAGGATCTTCTTAAAGCATATGTGCAAACTCAGAGCAGCTTTGGAAAATCAAAGTATAGCAATCAACGCAGCTATTTGAATTCCTCCCGCGTGTACACACGGGACAAGGAAACCTGTTCAGCTAATGGTTAATAGGGGCAGTCCGTATGACTTATGACTACCTCTGACGAGCCTTCACCTGAATCTGAAACGCACACCAATGGACTCAACGGTATAATGATGAAATTAATTTTATTGCTGGCAGACGTTTTTTAATACAGTAGTTGTTCACAATTCACATGCAGCTTCAATTGACCAGCTATTACTCAGATGAGCATTCGAATTCATGATCCTTCTATGAACAATTCCAAGAATTCGAAAACATCCAGAAAAATAGAGACGTGTAGCAACCCTCCACTGCACTCATGATGATGAGTCAAAGCAAATTACCTTTGAAAGCAAACAATCAACGATATCTAGCAAAAGATGTTCCTAAAAATACTGATCATAATGGACTCAAAGATTATTTCAAGAACAACAAAACTATGCATTTCTACAGCTATCCTCTGTGTTCTAATAATGCCGAATTTTAAGTTAACCTCAGCTGCTCATTTTACGAATCATATATAATTCACACTCTTTGGTCGGTTCCAACATCACTTCTATGAAAATTATCTTAGTGGGCAATATAAAGTAAGCCAGAGACTGACAGGGACATTATACGTAGCATCCTTGGAACATTGAATGGAGCGGCAATAAAGCTCCGACATTTTACACAGTTTTGAAAGCAGTTTTCGTGACCATTTTAACCAAAAGTTTCAGTTTCAATGAGGGCCATTTTGATTTGACACCCTATCAACATGCTATTGCAGCAAGTAATTCTGACCCATTATTACCAAATTTCATTATTTAATCATCTGAAGTTGAGATGAAAGGCCATGAAATGGCAAACAGCTTTTCACATCACCTGAATGACATCCACTTCAATTGATAGACAGTTTTGCAGGTGAATTGACTGTCTGTGATTACCGGAAGGAAATCATTACATTCTCGTGAAAGCAAATTTTATGATAGACATAATTACCAAGCAGCTCATTTTCAGAGGATGTTGGATCATTAGATGAACTATAGGTTCTTTGTTTTCATTGAAGTTCACCTTAACCGCAAATCATCACGTGGATTGACAAGTGATTCCCGTGACACGTGGAGGGAAATGCACAAGAAAGGATAGGGCGGAGAATCCAAGACATCCATGGAAAGTACTTGAGATTTGAAAAGAATGAAATAATTTCCCACAGTTGCATTATAATATCATCAATTAAAGTTGTAAGTCCAGCCTTGCTCATCTAAATTTTTCGTGATGAAGCTCTGAACTACATGTAGCTTATTGGTTGCATGACCCTTATTGGACGGCCATATGCAAAAAGCATGTCTTGAAAAGCGGTTATCCGAGTGAAATTACGTGCTACATTAAAAGATAACATATGAATGTGTACAAAACTGATGATTCACCTGTTGTGCAGCTCGGCCGCGACCCGTCGTATTTTACGTTAGCAGCCACTTGAATTACAGTTGTAAATTCTGCTTGAATAATATGATATCATACATGCAAGTATTTTAAGATTCATTCACGATGTTTCCTGTTCAGAATTGTAGCAAATGAGCATTACCGACGCTGTGGTCTTGTGACAGTGTCCCAACGACTTTGGTTCAAATCTTCGTCAGGTGCTCAGGTCAAACATAAGACTTTTAACATAGGTGCACTCAGCACAAAAGAATGAGAATGAGATAATTAAAAAGCCGGCTAAATGGAAGAAGGGCTCCGTGCCTAATGTGTCTCTCAATATAAACAAGGTCATTTTCATCAACAAGCTCACAGCAACCAATTAAATGCGATTTTTGATCAGCATAGTAGGCTCACAGAGATAAATTGCTTTGTCTACGTTGTTTGGTCTAGAGATGATATTTTGTGATACTGATGGTCACAGCAAGAACTAGCACCGAGGGGCAGAAAGATCAATTTTCAATTGAACGTAATGCAAATTCAAGCCTGAATTCTGACCACCGCATTGAACGTATACAATCAGTAAATTTATATCGTGAAGAGTCGAACGGTGTGAATAATAATTCCATTTGACGAATTTATCACGGAGAATCATTTAGTCAAAGACAGGTGCTGTTCACATGCCAGATGTTCAGTCTTCAATATGACAACTCCAGCTCGTGGGTTCCCTAATACAACTTTCCTTACGCATTGCGCGCTTGGCCAATCACGCAAGCTAAGGAGAGACATATCTCTCTACCATTGCATACAATGGGTGAGATAGAATCGCGTCACCTCTAGAGTAACAGCGACAGACAAATCCATCTCTGTGCGTAGGACTAAGTAGGGACAGTCGGTAATAACACGCGGGAATTATGTGAATACCCATCTCATCTTTCTTCAAAAAGAAACAGTTGCACTCTTAGCATTGATGGTAACAATTTCATAACAGCTGAAATTAGAATTTGCCCAGGTAGAGCTGTTTAGTCTGCAATGTTTAGTCAGCTGGAAGTGAAATTTTCCAATAGTGATTACCATCGATTCTCACAATCAAGTTACAGCTTCCACTAAAAATCCAGCTACAGTGTTCGACAACACCTGACGGCTGACTAAATCAAAGCCTCACAGTACTTCCATGGATGACAGCAAACATTTCTTTTTGGATTTCGGATTATCCCAATGCACGACTGTTCATGCACCATAATATTCAAGTGTCTTCCAGGTCGTATCAGATGGCATATAGATCGTTAACGAATTCCAATGTTTGAGTGTCATGAGACCTGGTTTTGACACCTTTCTTCATTGATCTTTAGCAAATATGATTCCTTAATTTGTCTTAAGTTGATACTTTACTTTGTGTTATGAAGCACACATTTTCGTACTAAGCTTTCTAGACTGAAACTAAGACATGATTTTGAAAAATTACGAAGTCTGCTCTATTGCAGGTTCTATTCGTGCATTAGATAATTCTCAAATCATCGCTTGATAAAATCAAATGATTTTGAATTTGAATTCAAATCCCTCAGCGATGACCGCTGCCCCTATCGGAGGTAAGGTGGAGCTATGACCATTCCTTACATGATAGGCCATGAAGGATTTCATCATTATAAATTCCTTGTTGAAAGATTTCTACCATGCAAGGTATCACAAATTTGACTGTAGTCCTGCCGACGAAGCGAAATTCTGCAGTGAACGTGATCAAACTTCTAACATACACCATTTGACAGAAGCAATTGCGTTTACTTTAAAACCCTATCTGTCTAGCTTTTTCTGCTTACTGACAACTGTATAGCAAAATAATTCATCAGTAGAAACACCAATATTTGCAAGATACTTGGTCAAAGTTTTAACAAAAACTCGGATAAAGTATACAACTTCTAACTAATCGATGTCCTAGAGACAGACGTCTTTCGTGCTTATTATCCCTCAGAGACAGACGCTCAGAAGGATACCCAAAATATCGAAATTTGCAGGATGCGTGGTAAAGTTCTTTTCGAAACTCGAAGATATCTGATGACTCAGTGATGATCAGAACGTTATTAAGACAGACGGTTTTCGTGGTTACTAATCCCCAAACAGACGGCTTGATTGTCAGTAATGAGATATGTCAAATTACAGATGTGATATTCTAAATTTATCTTACTCTGAGTCCTTGAAAATTCAGACAAACAAACAAATGTGATGCAAGTCGAATCCATTTGCTGAGTGCATTTTGCCAGCTGGCATCGTTGCACCTCTTTCATTTAGCTACAATATGAAATGCAGAATCTGCACATTTTCATCTCCATCTGGTCATTCATCAACGCACTACCACTTACATACCGACATCTGATCATTATGCAAAACATTAATCCAATTAATGCTCGATCGACTGCGTAGTTCATTCATATACTTCAACATAACTTGTTTATGCACATCGATGATGCTCCTTTTTGCCATACAGTTGTTAGTAGCCAGAAGCATTAGGTTTTAAAGTAAACGTAGCTGCTGCTGTCAAACAGTGTAGGTTAGAAGTTTGGTCACGTTCACTGCTCAATTTTGCTTCGGGAGCAGGACTACTAAATTTAATTTAACGAAAACTTTAATTAGCACCATTTGCGAATGATTTCGTCACACAACTGGGCTACTAATTTATCAGACTGCAAATAGCATTTTCCATTGGCAATCTCTTTCTATTACATTCGTCTATAACGCGCTCCATGCTGTAGAGGACTTTTCCATGATCTCAAAAAACATACTGACACATTTTTCGTCACATTCAGTGATGTAATTATCCCTTTCATTAATCACAAGAAAACTGTTTTATATTAAATAATCTACTCTCTTCGATTCTTTAAATAGCGAATTCATATGGACTCGTATTTTCAAAGATCATTGACGCTGTAAAAAGATTGAATCAACATCAGTGTTGCAATCGTTATCTCATTCATCTCAACCTTGGATAATGAACTTGTTAAGTGTTCAATGGCTCTAAGTGTTTGGTTATCCGATGAGCGGCAGGTTGGAATTTTTAATCGCAGATTAAATATTTGCTCATATCACGAGGAATGACTGATAAGACTCACATCCAGTGGCTATGTTCCTCTCCGAATCGCGTGACACCTGTCTGAGCCGCCAGATTGCAGATATGGACATGCGCCGCTGGAACGAGAGAGAGGGAGTAGTGAATATACAAACAAATAAAGTTGTCATGGATATTTTGGTCGATTTGTCCTCAGAAAATTTGAAGTCTACAGGTAGGTAGGATAAGAGAATCAGAATTCAACAGCATGAAATTCATTCTGAAAAAATCAACAGTTGATCTTCGTTGTTGTTGTGGAAACATTGTCATGTTTGAGGACAACTAACCTCGCTTAACAATCTGACTTTTCTTTACTGCATAGTTATTGTCAACATCATGGCATTGAAAATGTTCAAATGTTTGCATTTTCTTATTCTATAGTTTAGTCACAGAAGCGAATGCAGCAATCAGGGATTGTAAAAAATTAATTGCAATTAATTGGATCAGTGTCAATAAATTCCGCCTATGTTAGCACTTGGTACTGACTTGGTTCCTACTTTTTTTAAAAATTTACCTTCAACATTTGTACATTCAAACTCCATCTAGGTCTACACACTCTCCTTTGAGATCAACTTCCATTTAACAACTGAAAATCGCAGGCGTGCGGATTGCATACACGCATGTCATACTCGTGTGAATTTTTAGTCTGAGGTTAGGGATGATTGATGACTAGTACAGGTTGCTTCTATTGTATGAATACAAAAATTATTTAAATTCACATCATTTCGCATTTTTCACTTGAGAACATAGTTGAGATATTCTTAATAGATCTTAGTACCTGTAATTTGAGTCTTTAATCTAGTCTGATTTCATAGACAATTTATAGAAAGTCTAGGGAATATCCGTCGATAAAATGTTCCTTTCTATAAAAAGTCAAAAAATCAAGTCGAGAAAATGAATCACATCTAGGGTTAAATGAATGAATGCAATTAAGGCCCACGTAGGCCTATTAAGAATATTGGCAATTAATTGACTGATAAATTTCCAATTAAAATTAATTGATTGATTGTAAAATAATTGATTTTTTATTTGCCAATCAATTATTTACAATCCCTGGCAGCAATGCACTGCAGTGATAAACACACCCATGGAATTCTCAAAAGTGCTTAACAACCATATTTCTGCCTTTTAAAGTTGGTGGCCCGTGACGCCTCTCGCGGGCCACTACTTGTGGCCCTCTATCCCAACTTGGTTGCCCACCACTGCTCTACTACAGATGGGTTGCGCATTATTCAAGTGAATTAATTTCCAATAAGTTTCAGACTGTGCTTTCCTTTGGGCAAAAGTCCCATAGATATATTTTACCTACAGATATGCGAGCTTCATAATATTGTTGTAAATTCTTTAGCTGCTTAGATATTTCAAGCAATGTTTTCGACATGTTAAGATAAAATACTCCCGGTCTACAGTATGCTGATTTAACTACATGTATCTCATAATATCGTCAGTCCTTTTTCAAAATGTTTTTTAAATACAGAAGTCGAGGTACGATATTTTAATATAATATCTTTTGCTTTAAAAACCCGTAGCACACTCTAGCATTGTATTTAGATATTATATATGTCAACTATCTTTTGCACTGAAATCTCACAACTCAAGTTGACAGTGGGCTTGATGAGAAACGTCTAAGATAATAACTAGATTCTTGACAAGATCAATTCTATTTTTACAAGCCCATTGATCGATTCTTGACCTCTACTTCAACAGAGTTCAAGTTTCTAACCCTTATTGTGATGCGCTTATTATGATGTTCTAATTAATTTATGGTACTCCAATTCAGCTTCTAATGTTTGGTATCAAAACTGAAGAGTTTGGTCGTCTTTAACGTACAATGACTACCCGTCAGTTGTTACTTCATGGTATCAAAATAACATAATCAGAATGTATAATACTCCAAATTCCCATATTTACAATTGGTCTAACAATTACATTGAAGATAGTTTAGCAAAATCAAAGCATTAGAGCGTCAAATAAATAAATTAATTCTCGGCAGATTCGACATGCAAAAAATGTGCATAGTAAGTTTTCTTGATCATTATGCTCCCTTTGAGCTTCCGAACTGGACGAACTATCGGACATCTTGTGTATGAAATGAATTATCTTTTTTATGATTGTTTCGAAAAAATAATTGCATAGAGTCTGTCTGAAATTGACGAAAAAGCAGATGCAAAGAAAATAAGTTTTAATTTTTTTATAAGTTGAGAATATTATTGATTCAACGCACCTACTAAGT
Organism: Prostheceraeus crozeri; assembly: GCA_907163375.1. Classification (NCBI taxonomy): domain Eukaryota; kingdom Metazoa; phylum Platyhelminthes; order Polycladida; family Euryleptidae; genus Prostheceraeus; species Prostheceraeus crozeri. The sequence goes on from CAJQUW010010010.1 coordinate 232,561, forward strand.
AACGCGTCTAAAGTTGGTCGTTTTGTCTGGAAATTACAACAAACAGCAGCAAGAAATAATTGAATTGCAAGAAATCATTCAATCCAGAAAATTAAATGATGAAATTTTCCAAAAAATGGATAACCGCAAATTCAGAGAAATGAGTGTTATTGTGTCTGGTATTTCGGAAATGGAGACAGGTTCCGTGGATGAGAGAAAAGATCACGATAGAGATCAATTATTACAGCTGACCTCCGTCCTTGGGGTAGATTCCGACAAGATTGTTGATAATCACAGAATTGGCAAAACTACCCGAAATGGATGCCGTTTGTTGAAGGCTACGTGTAGAGATGGTGCGTCGAAACGAGAGTTATGGAAGAAATCTTCTTCCTTACGTCATTCGAATACGTTCAAGCGAGTATATTAATAACGACTTGACGCCACATCAGCGAGAACGCCAGCGGGAGTTAAGGAACGAGTTCATGATTAGAAAATGCAATGGAGAAGATGTGCACGATGTAACAGAGGACGCTTATATACTTATATATACTAGGTTGTCCTCTGCTTTGAAGCTTTTAAAAGGTAAATGAACATATTGCAAAATAGATGATGCATGTACTTGTTTTAGAATGTGAAACGTTAATACATACCATTATCGTAAGAAGTTATTCATTCTTAAGAGTTTCATTGAAATGAATGATGGCATGCGTCGTGAATAACTGGCCTGGCACCGTATTATGGAAACACGAGTGTCCATTCCAAGTGTTATTATCTAGAATTCCATGACACAGCTTACAAAATATCTGCTCAATTGCTTGAAACCAAGAAAGGCAAACATGACACTGAAGACATTATACAAAGTCGTTCACTTTCTCCAGCAGATGATACGTTTACAGATTATAAGAAATCAGGCATGGGAGATTATTCCAAACTTTATTAATTCTCTGAGAACGATATTTTGCACTTAAACAGTCACACTTGGCATCAAGTTCGAAAAGCGAAAGAAAGGTGTCAAGTCATAAAACCGTCTCAGGAAAAGTTTCAAATAAAAATTATAAAATTTTCATAAAAGAAACGTTCTCAACGTCATTCGAAACCTTTGCTTCTGTTAAAATTTTAGCCGAACTATAAGTAAACCTTTCTGTCTGCCTAACAGTTTCAAAGTGGACCCATTTAGACCTACTTCAAACGTCAGAAGTCATTGAGTTTCTGGCAAAATTTGATGCAGAAACACGGGCTTTAGATGATGCTGAGAGCGCTTCTGTTATTGATATCTTAATTTCAGGTTTTCCCTCAGGCAGTCTTATCAAAACCGAGTTTCAGGATCATCTTGTAAAAAGATCATTTCGAAGAGGAACCAAAAGAAAATATAAAACCATCATGATTCAGTTGTCTGCTAAGATAAAGGTTAAATTTCTTTATGCACAAACACTCCACAATATTTAGATCAAAGCTATTAGAGGCTTGAGCTAGGATTTTGAAATTTTCAGACCTACAACTATACTGGCAGCTTAATCTATGGTCAGAGATAGCCGACACTTGTAGATTGTGCTCCTTAATTCTAGCATTCATAATATGTTTTAAGGTTCTACCAATGTAGGTAGTGCGAGGATCAGCCTCACAAGCAAAACGATAAACTACACATGACTTGAGAACTTTTGGAGTAAGATCTTTATTCGAAAAGTTTATATTAATTTTATTGCAGGTAGACACCCACCTATATAATTTGAAGATCTTTATCAATTTTTCTGAAGATACTTTGCAATCATTTCTTTAAGTAGATATATTGCATGCCAAAAAACGGTATTCTCATAGTGTGAGAGTAATTAATGTCTTCAGTCTGCACTGGAGCAGTATTTTGAATAAACTTATGCCTGCGCACATTGCTCATTGGCAAGGCGGAAGTATCATCACTTCAAACAATATTTAGCTATCAAGTATTTGATTTAACTTTCAAACTATATTTATAGTCATGTAAATATGAGGACATATTTATAATTTCCATCTACTTGAAAATGAAAAAAATTAAATGTATCTTTGATTCCACCAAATAATCGGCTAGATTGATTTGTATCCATATCTGAGAGAAGCCGAAAAAACCGTGATGTTCGGTAAAGCTTGTCTATTCAGGCAAGGCCTTTCGACCGGCACAGCCAGCCATCGTCAGGCGAATGAATAGGACATTCATGTCACAAATCAGAGCACAAATCACACAGTCAATGAAATGCAGCATAGATACCGGACTAACAATATGAAGTATTAAGTTAAGTGCTACTACTGATATGCTAGGAAAGTAATGAGTAAGAAAAGGAAAAAAAGGAAAAAGTTAAGAAAACCACAAGTCACTGAGGTTGTGCTTAGTGCGGTTAGATGAGGCAAACTTCTTAGACCACCAGGCCTCCTTCACAATTCTCTTTCTCCAGCTCGTGTCTCTATCAATTATCTTCATGCCACTGAAATTTATCTGGTGTGAAGAGTCGACAGCATGTTGGGCAACTTCAGAGCGCATGACGTCGACCTCTCGCACTGCTCTCATGTGTTCCTTTCTTCGTTCCTCCAAAGTACGCCCGGATTCGCCCACATAGCTCCAGCCACAATCTCCCGACCCACACGGAAGCTGGTAAACGATGCCCAGCTTGGTGGCTGGGGCAGGCCGCTTCCTCACCAAACAGGACTGCAGAGTAGTTACTGGCTTCATGCCAACGCGCACATCCACTCTCCTCAGCACGCCTCTGATCTTCTCAGACACTCCGGGTATAAAGGGAATGGAGCCAGAAAACGGTTGCTCTTCGGAAGCGGCAGGGGTTTCTTCATTGCTTGCATTCGTAGGGGGCTTCCACCACTTGCAGCACTCCATTTTCGAAAAGCCATTGGCTCTCAAGGCATCGAAGACAGCATCTTCCTCTTGAGCGACACTCTCATCGGAACAAATGGCACCGACTCTTCCAGATAGACAACGGACGAGTCCCTTGAAAACACCGAGGGGATGTGCAGACTCACGGTGTATGTATCGATTGGTGTGAGTTGGCTTCCGATACACACTGAAACCCAGACCTTCTGACCGTCTATGAATGCAGACGTCCAAAAAAGGTAGAATGCCATTCTCTTCCATTTCCATTGTGAAGTGAATGTTATCGTTCACATTGTTTAAAAGTTCCAAAAGAGCTGGTAGGTCGTCCAAGGGGTACTTCCAATGAATCAAAATGTCGTCCACGTAACGGAGCCAAAGAGACGGGAACCAGATTCCAAATGCCAACGCTCTGTCTCTCGCAAGTCTTTCAAAATTAACCATAAATATATTGGCTGCAATAGGAGCCAAACTGCTCCCCATTGCAGACTCATTACTTTCCTAGCATATCAGTAGTAGCACTTAACTCAATACTTCATATTGTTAGTCCGGTATCTATGCTGCATTTCATTGACTGTGTGATTTGTGCTCTGATTTGTGACATGAATGTCCTATTCATTCGCCTGACGATGGCTGGCTGTGCCGGTCGAAAGGCCTTGCCTGAATAGACAAGCTTTACCGAACATCACGGTTTTTTCGGCTTCTCTCAGATATGGATACAAAATTAAATGTGTCGGTTCGCACCCTCAAGCAAAACATCATTTCTCGTCACACTTTGAAAGACATAAAAGTACATTGTCAAACCATTGCTTCTTGCTTATGCTTAGATATTTCTTAGACAAGACGGTTCGTTTCTTCTTCTGACGGTTTCTCAAAATGAGAAAGTAATGAATAAGTTAGTTTGACATACCAATGACAATCAATGTCCTAAAATTCAGGAGCATAGTCACTGACTGAAATTCATTAATAAGTTGAAAATTCTGATTATCTCGATAATATAGTTTATTACGCAGATTCTCATTGAAAATGAAAGGGATGGTATATCGGAGTTGCTTAAGGCCAGTGATACTACATGGTAGTGAGACTTGGTGATTGTGAGGGGTTGAAATGAGTATTTTGAGGACTGAGAGGGCGATTATCAGAGGATTGTGTGGGACGAAACTCATTGAGAGAAAGAATAGCAACATTTTGATGAGAATGCTTGGGTTGAAAGAGGAAATCGGACAGTTGGCGAAATCGAATGCAGTCCGCTGGTACGGTCACGTTTTGAGGAGGGAAGAGGCCGACATTCTCCAGAAGGCACTTAACTTTGAAGTTCAGTTTTCGCCAAGGCGCATGTGGCGAAAACAAGTTGAGGAAGAGGTGAAGAAGATCGGTTTTAAAAAAGAAGATGCCTAGAACAGGACAAAATAGAGAGAAGGTGTGAGAAAGGTTTCTGTGCAATGAGGTACATCCGGCCACCCTCGCTCGTCGGGGACAAAAACGGATTGAAACTGGTTTGATGATGATGATGACGCACGTGTGCAACCAGACAATCATATTTTCATACGTATTCATATCACACCCTAATTAAAAAGCTACTACAGGAGTAAAGCACCCATCTTTAAGTCTGAAGAGAGACTGTCCGATGGAAGTGATTACATCCACGAGTGCCCAGGAGTACACCCATAAATGTCCACTGCTGGGTTTTGAATTCTGTGTTTGACTGAGTTGCCATCTACATGTATTGCGTTTTTCTTCGGTGAGAAAAATCTTCTACTAACAAAAAAGCAGTGGACACATGAGTCTTTGAAACAGGACGCTGTATTGATAGGTTTTACTCATTGCTTTGCCAAATGAGCTCAATACTATCGAATAACATAGAAGTTCATGACAAAAATTGATCACAATAACTGCATGCTTGGAATTTATGAAATTCGTGACCCTTTAAAAACTTGCTGACTTCTCTCTGTCAATGACTGCACAGTCGAAAATATATTCACTTTAGAATTCAACGCGAAATCGTGATTTAATCTTTCAGATATCAAAGTCCTCATTCAAAGTCAGATGTTGCTGATCTCCGATACATTCCGATGGCAAACATTTAATTCGCATGATAGGTCCTATTGACGCTAGACTGATTTCTGAAGCTTCCGTTCCTGCTAAGTAAATAAAATGCGATTGATTCGCGGGAGTCCTATTATCAAAGTGATAGCATACCAGGTTAAGTAGAAACTACAGTTAGAAACCACCTTAACCTGACAACGGTCACAGCAAGTCCTCTCTCGAACTCAGAATTATTAGCGGCTATTCATGAGCGCTGCACACAACTTCATTTCTGATCACAAGAAAAACGTCATCATTAATTAGAGATGATTCATCGATAACACAGTAATTGTGAACGGATTTGTAAGGTCAGATGATCCATGATCTTGTTATTCAATGCAGATCAATGTTTCTTGAATCCTAGAATGCGGAAGGTTTGGAACGACAATAATTTCAAGACAAAATAGATATAATTATTTCAATGACCTGTAAAAAAGCTAAATAACCTACTGTAGACGGAGATTTTGAATGTATCTAGATTTTAAAAATAAAAAATACCACAAGTGGGTTCTTCATTTTATTTCCACGAGATCTTTCGTCCAGTTCTCTTCATGGTGGATACACTGGAAATGAACGTATGATACACACTGCTATTGACTGTTAACACGATTCAAAGACATTCTGCACACAACGTGACACAATTTCCGGACGGAAGGTGGTGGAATAGATATCTGCAACTCAATCGGCACTAACAGATGTGTTCAAGTTTTCCGTCCAATGCTAGAAAGCTGTTCTGTGTAAGGTATCAATCCCGTTTTCTCATCAAACTGCGTATTTTGGAAGCTCTTGTGATTAAGTATTCTAAGCCTGATCTGTGTGTTCAAAAGGATTTTATCTACTCCCTGTCTTGGTAACTTTATCTATATTTATTTATTTTATATTTTGTTTTTATTTTTTTTTATATTTTATATTTTTTCTTTATTATTTACCTGTTGTTTGTTAATCTTTTGCTTCTTTTTTCTTGCTTTCTATTTAATTTGTACTTACTTAGTATACTTTTCCTTTTCCTTAATGTTTTTAGTATACTTGATTTGATTTCGTATTTTCTAGCTGTCGCAATTCCTTCTTTTTGTAAAATTCATTTGGTCTTAATTGCACCTTGAGTTGTAGATATCTATTCCACCACCTTCCGTCCGCAGATTGTGTCACGTTGTGTGCAGAATGTCTTTGAATCGTGTTAACAGTCAATAGCAGTGTGTATCATACGTTCATTTCCAGTGTATCCACCATGAAGAGAACTGGACGAAAGATCTCGTGGAAATAAAATGAAGAACCTACTTTTGGCATTTTTTATTTTTTAAGTTACGAAAGGGACATCTTTTTTTCAAAGTATCTAGATTTGCCAGTCTCATTATTTTTATGCCATGACATTATTTCTTGCTGCAGGAAAAAATTCTTCTGAGATATAAATAGTCTTTTCATACCATAGAAAGGTGCTTAGAGACTTTCAAATTTTCGCACAAAATTTTGAGTATCAAATGTTCAAATCTTTTAACATGTTTTTCTGATTCTGTTCTGTGCTCAAGTGAACAGCAATTTCTAAATGTTTTCACTATATTATGGTGCGGCAACGACAATTCCACACACATGGAGCAGAATTTCATACTTGCTCACAACTGCTAGTAACAAATAATGCTATGACATTTGCATCACTGTCTTTCGCCGATTCTTATTGAAACTCAACTATCTTTTAAGCAGTGGTTTACTTTGCTTGGCTATACATCGAAGAGAATCTACGTCAATGACTGTTTTGCACTGCGCAAATAATCTGTAACCATGGAAAAATTATTGCTTCTATATCTTCTAAACTGTAAATGCGAGGCTGGATTCTTTAAGCTAGCAGAGCCCAATCCTTGCATAAATATCAAGACCAAAGATTTCTTTTCGTCTTTGTGCTTGAAGACAACATTTTGCTTCATCTGTCAGCATCATAATTGGATGAATATTGAATGAATTTTGTGACCAATCTCGTATTCGTATTATACTGAACATTTTCGAAATACTAAAAAATCCCACTGTGATCAAGGCATTCAAGTCCCTTAGATTAGGAGGTCAAGAAGACAGATCCAAGACGGGCATGCAGTGAAAGACATCGATAATTTGAAAGAGATTGACCCAACTCAGCATCAGTTCCGATTTGGTTTCGTCAAAATAGCAACATTCCCAACAACTGACGTCCTTCAAAACTAATGTTTGAAGTAAATCATAAGCATAGAGTTTGAAAAGTAAAACGCTCAGCATCATACCAAGTAATGCCGGAACTTCATTCTCACCTATCTAATGAGCAGTGTTCTCTAACGTTCGAAAATGAAGTTTGCCATGCCACTGTTGGTAGCATGTGAAAATTTGGTAGCAAAGGAAATTCTTGAATAGGATCAATTCATTACTCAATCACAATTTTTCAGAAAAAAATGCAGACTTCATTTTGAAAACTCCAACACCATGGACCTAATTACTTTCTTTTAGAATAAATTTTAATTTCTTTCTCAGAATATGACGTGATGTGTTTTATTGATATTATTCGGATACATTCACGAGGAAGAATGGGAAGCCGCAGAAGTCAGGGAATGAAATTCGTCATTATTTACGGTTCCAAAAGTGTTCAAATTAAGCAGTTGTATATAAAACAACTTGCTCCGAATCATTTGGGCAATCTGTGCTACTTAGTAGTCATATCTAAAAATGAAAAATGAAAACGGTTTCAAATCGAGCTTAAATTATCTATATATGAAAGCATGAACTATTTTCATCATTGTATGGCCTCATTTTGGTGCACAAATAGTGACCCGTTGAAATAGCAGAAAACCATGTTATATATCAATATAAGGACATCGATAAATACTTCATGATTATCACCGATCCTGTATCACTTAAGTTCTCGAGATTTCGTCACCAATCGTAGTTATTATTCTGATGGCCCACGCTTTGAGGTAGTCTATCCGACATAATAAAATAGGCCTAGCAAGCTAGCAACATTCCTAGTCTAAGTATAAATTTACATATTTCTCTACGTCTAGGATTTCTGTTGTCAAATTTCACGACTTAAATAAATTGTGTGCTACAATGGATGTCAAACACAAGTATGCACTTTACTACTCATATTATGCTCCATATTGTGTTGAAACGGCATCTCCAAATCGATGACGTCATTCAAAAAAGAAGAGAACCACACGCAGATTTTTGGGCACATTCAGAGCAAGAAGGATATCATCCTTCTGATTACATGCTGACTGATTTCATGAATATAATAATAATAATAATCTTATCTTTGTATATTGATAATAGAAATCATTCAAACATTTTCACATAAGTTTTGTAAACCAGTTCATGCGAATCTCACAACATCGTTAAGGAAAGGAAGATAATCAAGTAAAAGAAAAAACAGTTTTGTTGAATAGCCTTGAGCAATAAGGAAAGAAAGTAGAGGACCGTCGCACAGAGTTACAAAGTGGAATTTCGATATGACCTGAAACGGTAAGTCGGTGTGGAGCCAAATCGCACGAAAAGTTGTCCGGTTTCAGGATATCTGAAAACGTACGAAGAGCAATCTTGTCTGCCCGCTCAAAGAAGGAATGCAGTAAATTGCAATTACTGTCACAACGACCACATATGATAAGATGGCAGCGTTTTCTAACCCTTTCAACTTTTCTTTTTGATTTTCTGGACACATTGATAAATAAGGGGCAATTGTGTTCAAGTATGCTTGAAATATATGCCTTGTACACACACAAAGATCGTTTTTGCTGATACCAGGGATCTTTTTCAGTTGCTTTAAAAGGAATATACGTTGAGAAGCTTTCTTACTAATGCTGTCGATGTGTGAATCCCACTTTAGATTCTGTTGGAAAGTCACTCCAAGTATTTTGATTTCCAGTACTATCGTGAGATCACAGGAAAGGCTAACTGAGCATCCTGACTTACCAAACATCATAAGACGTGTCTTGTCCACATTAATCGCCAGACCATGTGTGTGACACCGGTGTGTAACATTATTAATTTCAGAGTGAATATTGTCATTTATATTTGAGCGCTTGTACGACGGAAGCAACAAGTAAAAGTCGTCAGCGTATTTGATAAATCAGGTTAGTCAGAAGATGACATTTTGATCAACAACATCATTAACAAATAATTATGGCCTAAATTACATTATATGGTCTAAACTACATAGGCTATTTCTAAAACAGGTGTAAATTTTGAATTTCTAAACATAAAATTAAAGATTCGCGTAGATGTACTTAAGTCGTGAATATGCGGTCATCCTGTCAAAAACTACGAGCTAGATGTCTACTGTACTTTGTGATTCCTTCTGGTCGATAAACCTGTCTAAATTGTGTGAAATTTAAGACTTGGGCCCGAAGAAGAAGATATAAATTCATTTTACAATAGCAAATTACTTCTATTTTTTATTAGCCTCGGGACATTGCTTCATTCTCATAGAATTATTGAGGCTAATTACAGTTTTGTAGTTTCAAATATTGACATTCAAATGGTTATTATTTGCGTTCCATATTTGCTATTATTTATTTTAGCCTAGTTGCAGTAAACAGCCTGTCAGAGAAGTCACGTTTCTATTTCCTGTGAGAATTGTCCACTGCTGATGTTGTTTAGCACTTGCAAGAAAAGGTGTGATCAGCAGGAAACAGTTATGATCTTGAAACCTGCGATCACACTTTTGCGAAGACACCATGAGAAAGCATTGCATTTCAATGAAAAGTCTCGCGTCAGTTCTGTCCTCTGATTGGTTGTTGCGTTTTCTATTTCTGTCAAATTACAATGCGGCAATTGTTTTTACCGTTATTGTCAAAATAGAATAGCGATGTGGTTATCAATTAGTCACTCTCTGTACAGATGTAGTCATGACTGGCCGTATGAGCCAGGTCGATGAACGGGAGCATTCACTGCAGCCGCTGACCATCCTCATCAATGATGAACCTCTCAAGCCTCCTCCGTCACATCGGCCTGCACCTCAAGATCTGGGAGAGGATCAGCAGCTCTTCGCAGTCCTCACAGTGAAGCCAGGTGTCTCTGCAGGCACTCGACAAAGTCTCGAGATCCGTGCATTGCCGGAACTGCCTCCTGAAGATCTCAATAACAACGAAAAGAACTCACAACATCCACCGCGTCAGCATCGTGCGTCTATAGCGCCATCTACAGTTTCTCCGGTCTCCGATCTCGATGTGGAAGAGGTCCTACAAGCACTGACAGCCGTCGCTGCCGCCGCTTCGCCTCTTTCATCAGCCAGAACTTCAAACTCTGATCTCTCATGTGTAGAGCCTCTCATCGAGCCTCTGTTAGGCAGTCAAGACGTTTCAATCTCAGTTCCTCAACCATCGGTACGCCTTCCGACCCCTCACGACCTCTCATCAGCCTATGGAACTCCTGATGGACTTTCTGCCCTTAGAAAGGCTCCTCACAATCCTTCTGGGAATCTCCGAACTCTTCAGGCAATTCCGACATGTCCCAGAACACCGAGAGACTTAACTTCGTGCCTGAGAACTTCACACGAACTGTCTAACGTCCCTGAGAAATCTGTGGTTCGCTTCGCTTGCCCGAAGACATCACAGGGGTCATCGACTTCAACCTATGACAGTTCTATAGACTTGTCTTCTCTTCCTCGGACTTCCAACGGTTCTTCATCATCCCCTCGAATATCCGCAGACTTCTCATCATATCCCCATACTTCCACCGATGTTCGAACTTCCTCTGCGACTTGGCATGATGGACATGTAGGTCTAACATGCACGGACACAGGAACATTCATGCTACGATGCTCGCGTTCTTCCTGTCTTACCTCCAGCGAACTGAGCACCGGACGAAAGAAGTTCAAGTCCTGCCATTCATGTCACACGTATTACTGCTCTCGACAGTGCCGTGCGAACGACTGGACGAACCACAAGCCTCACTGTCCACAAAGCAATACAGCTAGCGCGTGCAAAGGGGCCATCAGACGAGCTTTCGCGGGGAGAACGTTGTATCAGTTGTCTCGTGTAGCAAGAACAGGGTACTTGGCTTTGGGACGCGGCTGTCTTCTCCTTTTGTTTAAATCACCCATTGAAGCTAATGCATTTGTAAGAAGCGAGGCGAGTACAGACAATGGCCCGCGGCCAGTATACATCAGCGTTCGAGATCTCGAAGCTGCGGGACTGATTGGCGAACCTTCGCTCGATAGTGTCACCTCTGCAACCCGCTACTACGATCCAGAGACACAGTTCGTGTTGAATGTAGCCGTTGGTGTGGCTAATTGCAAAGCACAGGCAAAGCAAAGAAGAAATGATAAGATGGTGAAAAAGTGCGCGACAGTGACACTCGGCGGTCCACAACTAAGGCCCATTGAGAAAAAGAGTGAAGGTCCGTTGCCTATGATTCTCACCAGTCAAGTGGATGGAGATATCACTGAACCAGAGGAAGCGAAGCGTCAACGTCAGGTGAGCAGAAAGATAATGACAGCAAACCCTTTTTCCTGAGAATATGTTTCGCTTCCCTATAATTGCGACATTGCGAAAAATATGCGCTGTATAGTCCGGTTGCCAGCACGAGTCTCTGTAGGGAACGAATTTAATGGGGAAGCATTTACTAGTAAAAATATCATGTTTAAAGAAAAGGAGATTGCTATCAGTCAAAGCGACAGTTGTGATCCCTTACAAATTTTATAGATAAAAAGAGAGGCCACATTTGATTTTAGATTTAATTGGCACAACATGTTTCGGCCAGCTCTCCTTCAGGCACAACGCTGAAGTAGCATAAAATTGCAAATCTTGCTTGCTTCTGTGTTTTTGTTACACCGCATGCATCGATTCGTCAACTTGTGTTCACTTGTGTCAAGTTGTATCGTTGCACCTGAAGGAGAGCTGGTCGAAACATGTTGTGCCAATTAAATATAAAATCAAATGTGGCCTCTATTTATTTATAAAAAAATCACAGTTTTTGTTATTAAACTGTTATCACAGTAAGTGTTATCACAGTTTCTGGCAAACAAATTTGCTCCACACCGTCTGCACCCTTCCATAGAACAGTTTATCAATTCCGCACTTTTCTTAGTCAAGTTCAAGCTGAGAATTTGATTCTGAGCGAGAACGTCCACAAGTCGGCCCAAGAACTGACAGAGTGGCTTCAGATAGGGATGTTGGCCTACATTCCTCACCGTACTTTCCAAATGAAGCCCCACTCACAACCTTGGTTTACACCAGAATGTGCAGATTGAACACTTTTTCCGTAAGTATAAGCGTGACAGTAGCGCTGGCAATCTAGAATTGTACAAAACCGCACGTAGACATTGCAAGGAAACCATGCATCAGGCCAAAAGCCGTTACGCTTTGTATGTACGGAAATCCATTGCTACCCAAAAGCTTGGCTCTAAGGACTTCTGGAGGATTTACAACAGTGTCACCAATAGGAACAAATCCTCCATCCCAGCACTCCGTCATGCCGAAGTCAGTACTTCTATGGCGACAACCTCAGCAGACAAAGTCGAGCTTCTTTGCAAGGAGTTTGCGAAGAATTCGTCATTAGACGATGGAGGTAGAATTCCACCTCCAATTCCTACGCGCACTGATGAGACAGTTAGTCCTCCTTCAGTCACAGCCCGAAACGTCAAAAAGATCATCGCCGGTCTCGATAGCTCTAAGTCTAGTGGACCAGATGGCATCCCGGTTTCGGTCTTCACGCATCTCTCACCTGAGCTTTTTCCACTTTTATCTAAACTGTTCAGTAGATGTGTATCCACCGGTGAGTTTCCCTCTTGTTGAAAAGTAACCTCCGTGGTTCCAGTTCCAAAGAAAGGTTCTGACTCATCTCTTCCATCTAGTTACCGTCCTATCAGCCTGCTTCCAATTGCTGGCAAGATTTTTGAAGCAGTGATTAACCAACATATTGTTAAATTCCTTGAAACTCAGAACCTTCTATCAGAAGAACAGTATGGCTTCAGGTACTTTTGATCAACTTCAGATCTTCTTTCATATGTCACTGAACATGTGAGTCGTGTCCTTGACAGACAAGGTGAGACGAGATCAGTTGCCTTGGATATTTCCAAGGCATTCGATAAAGTCTGGCATCAGGGACTCCTTATGAAGCTAAAGTCCTATGGAGTTGCTGATCAACTCCACAAACTTCTTGCTCCTTTCCTTAGTGACCGGCAGATATCTGTCGTCTTAGATGGCCAAAAGTCTTCCACCAAGTTTGTCAATGCAGGAGTTCCTCAAGGGTCAATTTTGGGACCCACTCTTTCTGCTGTACATCAAAGACCTCCCAGACTGCCTAGTGAGTAAATTGGTGATGTATGCAGATGACACAACACTCTTCAATTCCAATGAGCAACTCGCTAAAAACACTCAGCAACGTCAGCAGTTATGCGACGTTCTTAATGAAGACTTACGCAGGGTCTCAGAATGGGACGCCAAATGACTTGTTTCCTTCAATCCTTCAAAAACTCAGAGTATTCTGCACTCACGACTTAAAGGAGATGATGATCATAGCATTAAGATGTCCGATAATAGGATCAGAGAACAAGATTCCATCTCCTTCCTTGGATTGGCGGTTACGAAAGACTTGTCATGGAAACCGTACATCCAATCCATTAGCAAGCAGGCATCTCAACGCATTGGTAGTCTCTATCGTGCCAGCAGCTATCTTCCACCACAGACTGTCTGCTATCTTTACAAGTCCACTATTCGTCCTCTAATGGAGTATTGTTGTCATCTGTGGGCAGGCGCCCCACAAACGCATCTTAACCTCCTTGAACGGGTTGAGAAACGTGTCAAGAATCTCATGGGTGAAAAACTTGCTAACAAGTTGAAGCCGCTCTCCGTCAGACGAGGTGTTGCTTCAGTCAGTCTCTTCTACAGGTACTACTTCGGTAGAAGCAGCTCTGCAGTAAATGAGTGCGTACCCAAACCTAAGATCTTCTCCAGAAGCACACGCAGAGCTAATGCACTCACATGCTATAATGTGAGCTTAGAACGCGCACGTACTGTGAGTCGCTCGAAAAGCTTTTTTGTTCGCACAGCACAGCTTTGGAATCAGCTTCCCCAGACCAGTTTCCCTGACCAATACAATCTTGATACTTTCAAGAGGCGTGCGAATAGGTTTCTGATGGGGACAGCTTAATCAGATTAGAAGATCTGTTTTTTGTAATTTTATTTATTTAAAATAATACAATTTGTTACTTTTCATTGAGAAACCTCTAGCTTCGTTCATGGCTCATACCTGTGCTAGGGGTAAAAATTCAGTAAAAAAAAGGGTATGATTGCCGTTCATGAGGTGACGCAGGAAAATTGAGAGGGGCCAAATACTTATGAAAGGGTCACCATTTTCAATATCGTACTCGTGTGTAAATCTGTAAATCATGAATTTGCAGTGACGTTTAGTTAACTTACATAGTTAGTGGTGACATTTATAAGCATACCCTAAATCAATCACACAAAATATACTATAAACATACATGAAAAAAAATTATACGCATTCATCATACCAACACTGTGAAAAAAAAGTATATGAATCATAGTATGGAACCCTAACATACTTCCATTCATACTATGACTTTACATAGTATGAATCATATTATGAAATAAGTATTGATAGCTTTATGGCACACGCTGTGAAAAACATGTTGAACATAGTATGGAACAGACATACGAAAACATGGGAACGTACTAAGAGAGCATAACCGCTTGTGTCCGTACCTTACGCATGAATCAATATATGCTATGAAAATAGTACTATACTCATCCTAAACACACGTATGTTCAGAGAGTCCTTCATAAAAATCAACATATATGCATACAGCAGTATATCGTACGAAGGAATATCATAACTAAGCCACATATGTTTTGATGTTGTATATTCTGATATAACAGAATTCATCATTATTATTTGCACCACTTATCATGAATAATAATAAATTCTGTATTCCATATTATGTCGTATCGTATTTCTGAAAGGGGGAACAAAAACAAAAGCACCGTGTCCTTCGGTAACATGTCAAATGTAAGAACATATCATGAGATAGACCAGCTATAGCACAAATTTTAAGATCAAAATAAATACATTTTCCTCTATAACAATCATACATATATGGCATTCATTTGTTATAAAACGACGTACCCATTTGATCAAAGATAAACATTTTTGTATGATTTTTCAGAAGATAAAAAAAAGAAGAATAGTGAAGCAAATCCGTTAGATTAGTATAAACAATCTTAAAAGTTATTGTTTTGACGTTCATGATACAATGACACACTAATAAAAGAATATTGCATTAATAATCATAGGTTTGCATAAAGTATCTGAAAAACATGAATAATCAATTATGACTATGTTTCACAGTATGTTAATACATACGTATGCGAAATTCATACTTAGCTTTAAGACTATGTTTACTATGTATTGCATACTAATACATATGTATGCGCTATTCATATTAAGCATACTAGTTTCATAGTAATTTTTTTACACCACGTTGATTATTCAATTGCATCTTTAAAGTTTTTTGAGAATCAGAATTTCATCTTTGAAGAACAAGTCACAAAAACGTTGTAGTCACATCATGCCACTGCTTCATGAGGATGCACTGGACATCATGAAGGCGCCTTAGGGCCGCTGAGAGCGAAACAGAACATATCCGCCTAGAGTACGGTAAATTTGTCCCTTCACTTTTTAAATCCTCAAACATCGTTAATGCAAAGAGCAGTTTGCATAAAACCTAGGACTCGACAATTCGAACGTAAGACCGGTCAAGTTAGCCGTCAAACTCTTCAAGCGCTGCATGTTTATCCAATCCATCTTGATCAGTGTTTCTAAAGGTGGGCCCAGACTTTTGAAAGTGGGCCCCGGGCTTTTGGAAGTGGGCCCCAGGCTTTTGGAAGTGTACTGGGTGAGTGACGGAAAAATGAAAGCGTTTGAGTTCATATCATATTCTCTGCGCAAGTCTCGATGGCCACTTCGAACAAACGTCAATGTGTGAGACGCTTTAAAGAGGAATTTTTGCTTCTTGGATTCCAATCATCCGACGATGAAAGCCTGAATGCATTGAATGTGGACATCGATGAACTTGTAAAAAATCATCAAAATAAGGGAGTCATTGATAAGACAATACACGTTGTTTTCGTCTTGGACAGTTCAAGTTTCATGTTTGTGATTTAGTGAAATTATCATTGAGATGTAATTGCTAATCAGGAATACACACTTATCTTTTCTAAGTTCGATTTTTTCAAGTTTTAGGTTACGCAAGTGGTAGACTTTAGGGTAGCTTGTATGTAAAGGATCAAGAAGTACAAATAGATTTCACGATATATAGACCGACGAGTGTAAGTATATAATTTTTAGGGTTTGTCATTGAAAATGAGAAGGCAAAAGAAAACTTACATATAAAGGTAACGAAAGACGTTCATTGTACAAATATAATATTTCCATCAAATAGTGTTTTACAAGTATTTGATCTATGAGCATATTGAGGACAATCATTTCAAAATTTGATATTCACAATAAGACCTGTAAAAACAAGCTTGATTTTTAAAAAATGGGCCCCAATTTTTCACTAAGGAAAAACTGGGCCCCAGCACGTCAAACATTGATCTAGATCATAGGCTTTGATAAATCTTCAATGCACAATCGAGGAGACGTTCAATACACATCTCAGAACGTTAACACATTTCTATGATCCCACGAACCTCGATGAGAAGTCCATATTCAATGTTACATCATTGCAATACAAACAGGTAAATACTAGGAATGAGATACATAAGAATTCATTTCTTATTTCAGGTTTTCTTCACAACAGTTCAACGTCGACTTCGAGAACGTGGTGTGACCCTGAGGACTGAATATCCCAAAACTTACAACCAACTGGTTCAATATGTGGAGTCCGGGTGCCGTTTCCCCGCGCAGACAATCTACCCAGTGGATCGTGGCGCGAATCAACGCTTTATGTGTATGATTATGCCCTCCTCGGACCCTCTGATGCAATGGGTCTCAGATCCGGCCACCATTAAGGAGCTGGACCTTGGCTTCGACTTTCGACGACGATTCTCACTATTGGAAACTGATCTGTGAATCTTTTGTGCATTTCTCTTCAATACAATCCGTCCGTTGTATCTTCTGCCTCATTTCGCATCACAGACAAGCTGTCAGGGAGATAATTAATTAGTCACATTCTTCTCTGCGCAACACGACATCTGAGAGTAAGGTAGAAGCATTGAAGACATAAATAGAAAAATCAGTTGATAGATATTCAAATCATCTTTTACTAAGGATCGATCATGAAAGTTTCGTTTTCCAAGCGATCAGTGAGAAGAATTTTGATTCTGGCAGCTAAAAAGGTAATAAATTTGGTCATTGTTCATACTGCGGTTGAAAAATATGGCGGGTTTTAAAACTATGCCTTTTTGCCACGATTTGTTTTGTAAGCATCTCGACATAATGACATTTGATACAAGATTTACTTCTGCAAACTAATAAATAAACATTGACTTTAATAACACATTCCCATATTCTATAGCTGTCTTTCTGGTGTTGAGATGGATTTTATTATCAATAACAGCACATATTTATGCAATAATGCTCAGCGCCTAACATGTACATAAGTGTAGGGCACGATTGTCGCAGGTTTCTAATTATTGTTGTTTTGTCAGAGGAACGAAAATAACAGTTTCAATGTAGCGCCTCAGCAAAAGTATTGATACATTGCTGATCTAAAACCAGGTTATTAAAAATGGCTCTAAAACCGCGCTAAGTACAACGGTGATCTCAAAGATTGTTCTACAACCACGCTTTTGAGCGTTTTAGGTCAACAATATGTTGTAAATATCGCTGGAAAGGCATGTTGTCAAACATGCTTTTTAAACCGTGCTCTGAACACATTTTGTAACCGTGTTTTTAAGCATGTTTCCAAAAGTCGTTAAAAACATGTTTTTTATCACGTTGATTTATGACTATTATAATTGAGATCCCAGAAATTGATGAGCATGATATAGACATATTAATAGGCATCTTGATGTCATCTTTAAAACGAGAGCAGATTAAGCAAGCCAACAATCCTATTTACTATTCACGACTTGCTGCAGTCATGTCATCGTTATCAAATATAAAGTTGCATGATATAAACTCACGAGTAACATTTCATCGACATTACAGGTGATTCAACTCATGCACAAAAACAGCCTTTGAGGCTGCCGACACATTTTATAGGTTGTTCAATTGAAAATAAATGATGCAATATTTATTTATTCATTTTATTTTAACCCATATGCAATATGCTGGGACAACAATGTTTCTCAAGCCTGAAGTCATGCCGAAATCCTATTCGTTAATTTCCTTGAATCAATCAATTCAAAATAATGTGTAAGTGCAAGTTTTGAGCTCATTTCCATGATGACCGACACATCAAAATTGTAGCCTGCAAAACACTTGGCTCTTACAGTTCGCGGAGGTAGGCATCAATAGGAACTTCAATGTAAATGGTCAGGTGATCGACATCAACGAAATAATATTGAAATCGGCAAG
This sequence comes from Prostheceraeus crozeri, assembly GCA_907163375.1. Classification (NCBI taxonomy): domain Eukaryota; kingdom Metazoa; phylum Platyhelminthes; order Polycladida; family Euryleptidae; genus Prostheceraeus; species Prostheceraeus crozeri. Next base: position 250,967 of record CAJQUW010010010.1, read on the forward strand.
AAGACCATCCGGAATGAAAGTATCTCGGCGCCCTAGTAAAGTCTGACGTTGCAAGCACCGTCCATCTACCCGTACGGCATCATTGTTCAAAACTTCTGTCACTTCTACAATCAAACTCCTAACTATCATTTTCATATAAGCACATTGTATCATGATAGGTGCGTTTCTATGAATACGTTCGATAAATCTGCAGTAGACCTTATTTTAGCAGGTTTACATCTAGAGAATTGTAATGTAACATGATAGGATATTTTCCGAATATTTTAACTGTATTTTCATAAGGGAATCATATAATCGAAGATGCTTAATTAATCCTGATTAATGATCTAAAATTTTGAAGAAAGCATGGCTGACCATTAATATATTGACCACAGTGTAAGTCTATCACAAAACTTCCTCTATATTCAGGACGATGTATTTCAGGAGAAACAGCACCGCAAGACGCTTTGAGTGTCCAGAATCACCTCATTACTGTCACAGACTTAAACGATAAGTAAAATTGGAAATATAGAAAAGAGAATCACAGAATCTCAAGCATGTAATTGTTACAAAATCTAATCAATTTCGGTAATCATAAAGAGAACTGTGGATTTACCAACGGTAAGCTATGTAATGAATTTCCATTTGTATCTCGAATTCAGATACTCCTTTGTTCCTTTCACATCAGATAATTCAGACATAGTTCCGAAATCACCAAGAAAAGGTTGAAGACTCGGCAACGTTATTATTCAACCTGTCTGGCAGACTTTCATGACTAGTAATCATTTCCGCCTAATCATCCCCGATTTCTATTGATGATATATGGTCATCATCAGAGACTTGATAATCCCAAGTATGCGTGTCGAAATATGATTCCGGATCAGAACTCAGAAAAATTGAATGAGCGGATACATAATCTTCGGAACTTGTTGACTGAACATGTTTCACATATCGCAAGGTTGCTCTGGCATTGACCTTTTTCAACTTTGTCACCTGATCTGTACTTCGTTCTTCTCCACTGCTAAAAATATCTGAGCTGTAGCTCATCGTTCTATATCTCCCTGGACTGCTACAATGCTCTGAGATTGGGCTCATTGTATTAAATTTCTGATCACTGTACTCGTACAATGATTCCTGAATTACAGGCAGTTCTGGTGTAGATAGTGAAGATTTCATCTTCAATTCGGAGACTTTTTCGCTTGAACGCTTCAAAATTAACTTGATGTAATTTTCAATTTCTTTTTTCTCATCACTATCATAATCTAATGGATCTTTAATGGTTGGTACTTTTGCATACGATGATTTATACTTTACTTGAGAAATATCAGATCTTCCATTTTTCATTGCTGGTTTATTAGACATACCATCTTGTGTTTTACTACCTTGTAAGTTTAAAGGCGCTGCTTTTCTCGGAATCTTTGATTTTGAAAGTGATGCTGTGTTTGATTGAGAACTCCTTCTGCGATGCTGCAAAGATCCGCTACTACCACCACCTTTGCCCATCCCTTGTTGTGAGCTTCTTCTCACATCTGCTTTACCAGCCTGTTTACTTGCTTTCGTCGATTTACCTCTTAATTGAGAGCCCTCTTTCGCATGCTGCGAAGATGTTATGCCACCACCTTCCTTCTTCAACCTAGATAGATTATTCGCAACCTCAACACCAGGTTTACTACTTTTTCCTTGTTGAGAGAGCTTTCTTACAGCTCTCTGAGGTTTATCACCACTCAACTGCTTGTTTGCTTCTGTTGATTTCCCCTTTAATTGAGAGCTTTCTTTCACACTCGACCTAATGACATGTACTTTTTTCAAATTAGTCTGATGATCTGTGTTCCCATCACCTGGTCTACTACCTTTCCCATGTTGCATGCTTGGCTTAGTATAAGCCCTGCCCTCAATCTGCTTACTTGACTCTGACATCGAGGTATCCGCTGATTTGGAGCCACCTTTCACATACGGTGAAGATGCTTTACTACCGGATTCCTTCTTCAGCTTAGTCAAACGATCTGTGCTGACGATTCCTTGCTTACTACTTTTTCCAAGCTGCGATACATCTCTCTTATCTGCCTTGCCAACAATTTGCTTACTTGATTCTCTTGATTTGCTTCTTGATTGGGAGCCCTCTTTCACATGCTGGGAAGATGGTCTGTCACGTTCCTTTTTCAGTTTAGTTCGATGATCTGTACTTTTGTCTTCTTGCTTACTACTCTTCCCATGTGACCATGTCTTGTCATCAATCTGTTTGCTTGATTCTAATGATGCCCTTCTTAATTGGGAACCTCCTTTCACATGCTTCAAAGATGCCTTACTGCTATCTTCCTTGCTCGGTCTGGTGAGATGGTCTGTGCTCTTGTCACCTGGTCTCCTACTTTTTCCATGTTGTAAGCTTTCCTTCATATCTCTCTTAAGGCCAATATGCTTACTTGACTGTGATATCGACTTATCCGTTGAAAGTGAGCCATCCTTCCCATGCAGCAAAGATGCTCCACCACCTGTTTCTTTTCTCTGTCTAATTCGATTATCTGCATTGTCCTTACCTTCTTTGCCAATTCCACGTTGCAAGCCTTTCTTCGCGTCTGTCTTCTTGTCCGCTGAAAAGGGGCCCTCCTTCCCATTCTTTAAAGATTCTCCACCGCCAACTTCTTTTCTCAGTCTAGTCCGATGATCGTCGCTCTTATCCTTGCGCTTATTGACTTTTTCTTGCTGTAAGCTTCTGGTCTTATCAGCATCTCCCATTTCTTCTTCAATTGATTGTAACATCAAATTGTCCGTCATCTGAGATTCATCTTGAAATGATAAGCTAGCACCATCCTTCTTCGATCTAGTTCGACGATCTATAGCCCTATCTATTATTCGCTTATCCGGATCTCGTTTATTGAATTTTGATCTTAATGTTTTCTTCACATGCTGGAGAGATGATGTGCCATCATCCTTCTTCAACCTTTTCATGTGCTTCGTTCTCTTATCTTTTTGTTTATCCTTTTTTTCTTTTTCCTTCCACTTCTTCTGGAATCGTGGAGTTTTATCAAGGGACGATAATTGATCACCAGACTGGGCAGGTTTGATGTGCTTTGTCCTTACGAGATCAGTAATTCGCTTTGGACTTGTAGACAATAGACCCAAATATGAACGAGCAGAAAGACGCTTCGGACGAGAAGAGGTGTCCCGGTTAGACCATGGTGTTAGAGATCGCATAGTGAGTGGAGTGGAGGCCACCATAGATCGAGAGATCTTCCCTGATCCATATTTGTGCTTTTCACATTTTTCTCCGTCAAATAGGCGAGCTCTCATACATCTTAGGGTATCTGGTGTACAAGGGTTCGGCGTGTATAAGTGACGACATAATATTAGCAAATTGGAAGGTGAATCTAAAAGACGAAATGGCTTTTTTGGGTTTCTGATGTCGAGTGAGTGATACCATCCATCTGAATCTCTTATTATTGTTTTTATTGGGATTATTTGAAAGAATTTTTTTGTAAAGAATGTGATTGTTTTCAGAAGCATTATCAACATCTGCATACACCCTGAATGATTACCGACGTTGCCATCATACACGATGTCGATGTTCATATAACATTGCTCCGGTATTCCATTCTGTGCATCAACTTCTTCAAATGCACATTTGCAATTTCGCTCGATCTTAAAAATTCGTCCATCTTTAAGGCATTTAGGACAAAACAAAGTTTCCGTGATGCAATTCCTTTGTATCAGAAATGAAAATAACACAACTCTTGGTCGTTGATGATCACCGCTGCTCATGTTATGGCTTTGGTTCCATAGGATTTTTAAACTGAGAGGCTTCCATAAAAATGTTCGAGACTGATGTTATGTCATGCAAATTATTTGTAACATCATGTACTGCGCATGCTAAATGCGCCGCACGCTATTAGTTACCTCATAATCGTTGAACAAAAAATATTCAAATGCGGCTACACCATAGAAATAAATGAGTCAACAAATCTATTGAGCTTCGTGTTGCTCATGCATAGACTTCTAAGCTGCATGCACATCATTGATATCCATACCGCAATGGCATGCGTACATGCATAGATATTGAATGCACAGAATGTATGTCAAAGAGTTGAAGTCAAAGATAGTTGACCTGTGAAGCCTGCGACACGAATATTTTGGCTCAATGTTGTATTGCTCTATATTGTTCTCTTATATAGTTCATATAGTTCTCTATATTGGCTCTCAGTGTTATATTGGCTCTATGTTATATGCTCAATATTATAGCAGATCAACGAGATTTTAGCGGCATCAACTCCAAACTCGCACAATGCCATGTTTCAAAAATTTCAACTTTTTTATGTAGTTCGGGCCTCTATGGATCTATCATGATATTCATGGTCAATTTATTATTGAATAAAGACAAAATTACTTCTGTAGATATTTCCAACACCATAGAGCCGGTAGATGAGTTAATAAAAACCTTTAAATTGCATTTACTAGAAATTGATTATATCAAGATCTGTTACACCAAGGTATTGCATTATATGACTGCATAATAAGTAGGTAAGCAATGACATTAACCCACTGTGATTGTTTTCCGGCAGAAATTAGAGAAAAGTAGAGATGCGCTTATTTTCATATAGATAAAAATTCACATGGATGCAGAAATTGTATGCTATAATGCATAGAGGTGTAATGTGAGAAATCAGATGCGCCTTCCAGCTCTTAGCAGGTGGGCTGGTGCAAAAATCATACAGTGGGTGCTGAGTAGAGGATCAATATATTCTAAACAAATTCAAAACAATTCTCTGGGTCTTCTCAGATAGCAAGGAATCACTGGCAAGTCAATGGCACTGCAGTAAATAGGCATGTAGGGTGCGCGTGCACAATCATAATATACGGGAATAGCATTAAACGTGCCAATCGATGAAGGGTTGCAGCTGCTCTCAGTGACAGGATGTGACTTCTTTGGTCTCATCGCCTACACTATTTCGGTAGAGGCAGCTGTGCAACCAATGAGTGCGAAGTCATGTCGATGGTCTATTTTAGAAACGCCCACAGAGGAAGTAATTAACGTGCTATAAGGAGGAAGTGGCCTGAAAATGTCTAAGTCTAAAAAGGCTTTGGAATCAGATTCCTCATACTTCTCATCCTGAACAATGTGACCCTAGGCTGATTCATAGAAGAGGCACGCATAACATATTCAAATTTACAGAATTCATGTAAGCGATATTTTTCAGTTGTTTCGAATGCATTCACCTCCTTACCTCTATCTGAATAACTCATAGCATTATCGTCGTTCGTTGCTGTGATTAAGAGTTGAAATTTTGAAAACAATAAAAACATTGGTTTTCCTTAATTTGATGTTGATATTCAACAGATAGTTAAAACAGATCCTGTGAACAAAGTTGATCTACGAAACTAATCAGATCAAAAACAAAACGAAATGCATTGACTAACTGGATGAGAATTTTATTGAAACGAACCCAGTAATAAGCAAAAAAGTTAAAGACTTAGGTCAACAAAACTCATACTGCATATAAATCCAAATTTTTTGACTGTCCTTTCGTCAATGATGAAAGAAATCCCTGAACAGGGACGTTGCAGTATAAAAGCACAGAAATAATTCAAAATTTAGATTATCTGAAATATACTATCAAGATCTGGGTGAGACTTCGAAAGAAAAGTTCTACAGAATTTGGGAGACATGTGATGGAATTCAACATCAATGTCAAGTAACATAGCATGAATAACTAAAATGTTGATAACATAAAATTCCTAGAGTATGTGTTCATGGATCCGTTGACGAAACCTACGATGAAATATTATTTCTGTTCTAAATTTTACTTTGGCGATTTTTTTATAGTTTGTATTCCACGAAACAAGTTTCGCACATTGCACGTCATTAGTTATGTGTGGGTTCGAACCATTGGCGTTGATGACTGAGAAAATACTCCCTACACACAGGGCCACCAGAACATGCGTTGATATGTAATAAAGCACTTCGATGACATCTTCCAAAAATAAGCACTTAAGCAATCAATTTTTCACATCACTGTTTCATTGAACCCCTTCTTCTTCGCTGCACATTAAGATGACCACGATCGGCAAGAAGGGTAAATCTTTCAGCTTCATCATTTGATTGAGTGGTAACTGTCAAGTTATCACCGAGAAAACAGTCACAACATAAAATAGAGAAGATCAAAGCCTTGTGCGTGCCGTGTTGGAATGGAACTGGGCTACAAATCCGCGAAGTGGATCGTAATATGATTAACAGCGGAAATAAACTCACTATGATAAGCTTCTCCGCGACTCATAAAACAGAATTGACACCAATGTGTGTGTCAAAACCGACTATGATTATTGCTGAGAAAATTGAGGAAAGCACTTTCATTTCAATGCAACCTGCAGATGCTCAACATCATGCCTGCACAGCCAGAACAAAGCTACGATCGGGTATCATCTGAATTCAGCAAAGATCAATTATTCTTCATAAGAGTTGAGTGTAACTTATCTTTACTGACGTTGATCAAGCGGCAATAGAGGTTATCCATTTCTCAAAGTGTTCTAAGGTAGAACAAAGTATCCGTACTCTCTCGATAAAAGTTTATTGGTCAATCAAAATGAGTTTCAAGCAAAAACAGACAGGGCCTCCGTCGTCCAGCGCCTTCTATAGGTCGATATAAAGTGCTCTCAAACGAAACCGAGTTTCTAATTTCATTTAATAATCTTTGATATTATACTGAGAATTTCGTGTCGGAATTAAACCACAATTTAATATGATGGATGCAATATTGTGCATAGAAATTTGTTCTGTTTTCTATATTCGAGTCATAGATCTGACATCATTGTGAAGTGATTTCTCTGGGTCAACATTCAACACTAATGTAGCCATTTTGATATCTGTGGTAGCTACGTTTCACATCACGTTTCGCAAACAGCCAACAAAAGTTATTGATATCATTTGCTTGAAACCTAGCGATAAGCTAGCTAGATAATAAGGAAGCTTATTATGAGGATACAGGATACTGCAATATACTTCGCGCAGTTGTAGTATGCAGCATTAATTTACACCCATGTCCATTTCTCCGATTTTCTTGGGACTCTAGAATAATAAGTTTGAATCGCATAGCAAAAAATCTATGGCGTTGGAAAGAGAATGATCTGAACTTTGATTGACATATTGTTTTTTATGACTGCTCTCTATTACTATTACTCGCTTTCACGTAAAATAACCGAATAATCAACCAACGAATCACCAGCTAGCCTTAAGATTTCACAAAAAATATTCAAATATCTTATGTTTATGTTCTGTTATGTATCTTATCTTTATGTTAAAACACGTATATTAATAAACCTGTTGATCACTTTATATCATGGGAAAACAGTTGCCAAAAAGGATAAAATACAGCAATAATCTCACAATCTTGGGCTCTGATTTTTCGATCGTGGGTATTTGATCTTGGGTCTTGGGAACATACCCAAGATTTTACCCAACCTTGTCTCTTGTCACAACAAATTATTAGAAAAGCACAACAACCTGCACTTCTGAGCCCGACAATGCGGTTCCCTCCCGTTGACCAACGCAAACAACAGCTCAATCCAAAAACCGATGTCACTGCTCCTTGATGTCACCTTTTCAAAAGTCCTATAAGCGTTCCCATTAAATTGTGGCCGCATTGTTGACTGTGAGCCCGCAGGTCATCTGTTTGTACAAGAAAGATTTCTTTAGTCTCCTCAGATATCAATCTGAGATAATCATCTTGAGAGTCAAACTTCCATGTTGGATTGTCATCATTAGTGATACCTCATAATCGGATTGCAGTGCATCTTGTGCGGACACACAGATGATGAGGTAGAATCGTCAAGACTGTCACACGTGGATTTCCTCTGATAATGACAACTGCTAATTCAGATCATAAATGTTTGAATTAACCCATCCAGAAGCACAAGAATAATCTTGTCCACTGCAACTATTTCATAACAGTTTTACTTCAAGCAGCTCAAAAAGTCGCATCACTATCTTATTAAGGCATTGAGTGCAAAATATTTTGAATATATTGTCTTTAATTTACAATACCCATCTACATTTGCAAGAGATGACGTAGCAGGGATTTTTCCAAATGCGTCTGAATATGTGTCTTTGAAGCCTTTTTCGCATAAGAAGGAAAAATGTAACAAATACAGTAGTAATCGGTTAATTTTTCATCTGACAATTCGTCACACCCGCTTAACTAGTCGTTTTGAAAATTCCCGGCCAAAACTGCCATCTATCATATATATCAGAATTCGGATAATTCGTCAGATCGGATAAATTTTAATTCGTTACATCAAAATCACCCAAATGCTATTTTATCGGCTATTTCGTCATTATAAAAATCTCCAAGAACTTGGAAATACTTGAAGTAACGTGTCATTGGTTGGCTATGTAAGTGAAGTCGATGGGGAAACGCGCTAATCGAAACGTGATTGGCTGATCTACATTACACGCTTAGTTCAACGCCTGCAATTTGTGACGTGTGATGCGTGAGACTAAGAAAAATGATGAGAATTGTGCTTATACTAACAATAGATCGACGCTTGCCAGCCACACTATGAAACGTGCTAGCCAGACCAAATCTCTAAAGGAGAAAGCCGATATCATAAGGATATATGAAAAGGACAAATTGACGAAGAGTGAGGTTGAAGATCGATATGGAATTAAGAGGCAGACATTTGATTACTGGTTTAAAGAACAAGGAAAAGATCCTCAAAGCAGTTGAGTACAATGATTTTGATAGTAGCCGGAAAAGAATGAGGCGATCGAACCAGCCAGACGTAGACGAGTGCCTGTTTAATTGGTTCAGGCAAGTAAGATCCCAAGGAGTACCTATCAGCGGACCATTGCTCCTTCAGAAAGCTAAAGAATTTGGTAATCTCTTGTAGAATGAAGAACATGACTTTAGTGAAAGCTGGCTCCAACGATTCAAAGCTCGCCATACAATGACCAATCGCATAATCAGCGGTGAAGGTCAATCTGCACCGCAAGATGCAATATCAAAATGGAAGGAAGATCTGTCTGAGTTGCTCCTCGAGTACAAACCATCAGACGTGTACCATGCTGATGAAGCCGGGTTATTTTGGCAACTTTTGCCAAACAAAACTCTAGCCGAGAAAGGTGATCGTTGCATCGGTGGTAAAGCCGGCAAACAGAGAATAACCCTCATGGTCACTGCAAACATGGATGGAAGTGACAAACGACCTTTGCTTGTTATTGGTAGATTTGAAAAGCAGCGCTGCTTTGAAGGTGTAAAGAAATTACCTGTTATCTGCAAGGCTAATAAGAAGTCTTGGATGACGAGTAACTTGTTCGTTGAATACGTTAGAAAACTGGATGAAAAAATGACTAAAGAAAAAAGAAAAATTGTGCTGTTTATAGACAACTGTCCTGCACATCCAGTGATCGAGAATCTGAGGTCTGTGAGACTCATGTTTTTTCCGGCGAACACCACATCACACACACAACCTATGGACGGAGGTGTAATACGATGCTTGAAAGCTTACTACAAAAAATTCTTGCTGACACGAATGGTTTGTGGGCTGGATTCTGGTAGTGATTTTAAACCTGATCTGCTATTGGCACTCTTTAGCCGCACAGGCGTGGGATTCAGTTTCTCCTGTGGTAATCCAGAATTGTTATCGACATTGTGGATTCATTACATCCAACGAAACAACTAGTGGCGAAAACTCCGAAAATTCTCTGCCAGATTTCAGGAATATTTTTGAACGAATGGCAAGAATTCTTACACCAGCCCCAAGAGTTACTGCTGATACGTTTCTGTTGGCGGATGAGCTAACTTCGACCTGTGCTCCAGTGAACGAAATTGATATAGTCGACAGTCTTACAGAAAGTACAAGCGCCGAAGTTGTGGAGATCAGTGACGAAGAAGATGGGCAAGACGACAGTGTTCCGATAAAACCAGTAAAATCATCCGAGGCTATCGCTGCCATCGACACATTGCAAAATTTCTTTTTACAAAATGATCTTGATACGTCAGCTTTTAACTTTGCAAAACTCTCTGATGCTGTAATGAAAACATCTACAATCATGACGCAAAGTAAGATAACAGATTTTTTTCGACCTTAAGTATTGAAGTTTGAACGATACTTATTTTCTACTTAAAAGCATTTCATACAATTGGACCAATGAGGCCCAAAGATAATTGATTTAATTATTGTTTTGCTAATTCTTAGTGTGCCTATCAGATTTATTGTGACAAATTGCTTCACCTTTTCTATTCTGAAACATATAAAATTGATCCAACTTGGCTATTCTAAAATTGTTTTTTTATAATCATTCAATAATGCAGACAGGATAATGACGACTTAATGCCAATATGCTCTATGAAAAAAGAACTACATAATCCTTAGATTTATTGCTGACTAAATGTCATGTACATTATTCATTTATACACCCTGTAAGTCTACTATATTTCGTAAAAAGTCAGTAATAGCGGGTTGTAGCCTTATACATAAATATAGTGACATCAAAAATGTAAATCGAAGCTGTAAAGATAATTTCGTTAACAGGTAGGTAGACGGTGGTTGAGGAAAAATATGTAAATGCCTTTAGGATCAAATAGAAAATAAAAATTATCAAATTGTACATAGGCCTACCAGTACATTCTTGCTATTAATCATTTACTAAGTCAGATCCTAGATAGAATATGTTAGGGAGCTTAGTTATATTCATATAAGGGGCATTTAATTGAAAACACCGGATAATTCGTCACTTCGGATAATTCGTCACTGCTCAACTCCCGCGGGTGACAAATTATCCGATTTCTACTGTACATGTAAAAGGAATAGCCAAATATTCAAATATCTAGAACAAAAGGGGGAGTTTAGGAGCACAACGAGGGAATTTAGGAACATAGAGTAAGTATATTAGGTAGAGTGGCAACTCAGCATTTATTAAATCCCCAATGTGTGTACAATTTCGATTTCATTAAATGAACATGAGTCAAGACCCAGTACCACCTGTCAGATATACAAATTTTTACACTTTTGGAGAAATGTACAGGAATTTGACTGATCATGATAGCAATACAGAATAAGCAATAGTATTCCACAAATCCTCCATGTCATGACAACTGAGAGAGGTAATAATTTGTTAAATTGGAAATTCGATGGGCTACCATTATTAAAAGCTGAGCTTTGTTATACAGTCGAACCTCTGCAAAGTGAATCTCTCCTCATAGTGAACTAAATTTTCGATCCCATCAAAAATGGTATACTTTGCGCTTGTTACGCACCTCTACATAGTGAACCTCTTCATAGTGAATAATCTCTTCGTAATGAATATATTCTTTACCCCTTTGTTGTCTCAACCTCTACATAATGAATATTTTACATCAAGTATGTATTGACCTTTAATGATACTTTATAATTAATACCCATCCCATTATGTACTATGAGGCGAGTACTTCGATGATATAATTATTACTCCAAAGTTTCGTAAGTTATAAAAGTCTATGAGTCTACAATCTAGAATTAGATATAAATCAATAGTTAATGTAGCATATGTAATAGTTTCAAGTTTACGTGCTCTATAAGTGCGCATTTTTGCGTTTTCAATTGTTCCGAGTGTTGAGTCGGATCAGGGAATCTGACCAGCTTGATCAAAAAGCTTTGGATAGAGTAGAAAACATGATTGTTTCTGTTTACAAGTGACGTACTGTGCAGACTCGTATTGACAGCTATTTCCATCGTTCATAATTAATGATTTATGTAGCTTATACTGTATACAATATTGATTATTTTATAGTAGCTACATGTTGTATCTTGAGTTTATATTATCATTTAATATGACATTGTGATACAGCACAGTATTACTACTGGTAATTGCCCCTATATAAATTTGTTTTCTAAATACATGTATTAGTTTCAATTATTTTGAATAACTGTTTTGACTTTACAGTATATGCTTACTTTAAAAGCAATATTACATCAAATTTTAGAAAACCCTTGAGTCCCTTATGTGGTCCCTTGAAATTCACTATATGGAGGTTCGACTGTAATAAGATTATTTTCTTAAACGTGATCATATGACAAATGCCACTGAAAGAGCAAAACATAGTTATCAAAATAGTTATCAATCTCAGGACAAAGATCTCATTGAACAGGTATTGTTGCTCAGAAAGTCAGTCGGTGCTACAATATTGTCAAGTATTCATCACCCAACAAATTCAATTGCAAATTTAGAAATAATTACTCACGATTGAATTCATGACATACTTTCCTTAATCGCAGTCAGTTCTGATTAAAATCAGACACGGCTTTTACTTCGTGAGACTGTCCGGTTTACTTAGTTCGTATAATTTAACTTGCTATTCATATATACATCACAGAATTACATATTTTGTTTATCTGCTTCGGTTTGCTAGAAGTGTGATTAATACGAAATCGCCGGCACATCGAGGATCCTATTAAGTGGGCAAAAAGGAATTCCTAATACCTTACAGAGATAGGAAAAAATCCTGCGTCGCTTGCGGAATAATGTGAGTTCAAGGAAAGTGCTTCCAGTTTTCTCCATTGCGCACCAGTTTTCTCCATAATGTTGGCCCTTCCAATCATTATTTAAAAAAGTAGCAGGCGTACGAAAATTAGTTCATTTAATATTTTCACATCCTCTCCTCAGCATTTCTCACTGTATAGTGCATACATACACTGAATCGAATATCAGCCAAGAAAGCGATGTGTGTTTTGATGTGGGCGAAGTGATATCACAGCACGCACGCCTCTCTCACTGGCTCTTGTGTCCTCTGTTGATAGCTTATTGTTTGCCATTTCCAAGAGCAAGCGGTAATTCTGCGTATACACCCAATAAATTCAATTTCTCAATGAAATCCATAAAAATACAACTGGATGAATTGAGCAAAAAGTAGTGCCAGTTTGGTAGCATCCTATGAAATGAAAGTTGAGTGCCTCAGTACATAAAAACCAATTTCGTGGATAATATATTATTATTACTGATTAAGTTGACAATCGATCCTCCACCAACCATTCGCAGACGTATGCACAGAAATAACTAAACAAGAAACCTTTAACGCCACGGATATATAAAAAAGGTAAAAAGGGAAAAACCAAAAAACAGTAAGAAAAAGAAAATAGATGATGCACAGGAAATTGACATCTGAAATTGCGATTCAATTAATGACAATGGCAATCATAAGTTAAACCACTTGATAAAGAAATACGATATGACCACAACCTTAAAAGGCAAACACGCAACATATTTAAAACAAACTGTCAACTTTTCAACTAAAATGTTAAAATATCAGAACTGTGAAATGTGTGACTTCCTACCTAATGACTGCTACATCTGCGTGGATGCTTTCATCCTGCACACGTCTTCTTGTAGCATTTGAGAGAAATTCTATCTTTGTCAGACGTGTAGACCGTTTTATCATGGGTATAACGAGCACAAACTGTGCTTTGCTGCCAAAAAAAGACCGGCGCGCTGTCTGATTGATTTATGAATGACTGATCGGTGGTTCGGTCATATCAAGCGTCGAAATATAGATGAACGGATCATTTGACGTAATGAATGGTCTGAGGTCTAGAATGATCTTTAAGCGGTCCGAAGTCGAGTTGATGCAAATATCGACGTGTTTCCTATCTAGCATAACTTTGAAGACTCATTTGATTGAGCATGAAACCCCAGTTTCTTTCTCCTCGTCTTCATCATTTTCTCATCTGATTGTAGCATCAATCATCGACTCACTTTCATTTGGTGGCACAATGCGATGAAGAACTTGCAACGCCACTCCTCCAGGGTAATTCAAACGGGAGATGTAAAGCAGAATTCCGCAGCCGATGATGTTGACGATGAGGTGAAGGATGATGCCGAGATAGAGAAGTTTGAACAGAAAGCCCTTCGACCAATTCTTAGCGCTGCAGAGAGAGGATCATTTTACCTTCTCAAACATTTGAGTCGCCAGGGAAACAATATGAGGAGGATCCTTGATCCCCAGTCGTGTGATGCTTCCCTTCAAACAAGCAGACAATAAAATTATACGGCGAGAAAAATTTAAAACTCAATCGTCTGCAAACTCAATTAGGGACAGAAATCGGTGGTGTGAGCAGTTACATTTTCCGGTGTTGGAAAGGAAATTTAGGCTTACCATTGTAGGACTAGTTCTGGATTGCCAATTTCTATGTCGATAACTGGCACTGCGAGTTCAATATCTGGTAGCCTAGTACAGTTTGACTATTAATTGCTTCCCGTAACATAGACTAGCAGTACCATTACTAGAACACTTTTATTCATTTCATGAAGACAGTTCCACACAGCGATACAGTGACGATGGCTGCACCTAAAATGACCTCCGATTCTTCTATCCACCGAATCTGTCCTACCAAGACAAAGTGAAGAAACTACATTTTCTGAATTTTCATTTTCGGCGTGCGACTTCGAAATTTTGACTGAATTCTAAACCTCTTAATTTCTGGTTTAAATTTCCAGGCTATCCTTTAACCTCTACATAAAGAAATCAACCTTGAGTCCTTGATTGACCAAAAGATGACCCGGTCATTGTTTGGAAATCTGAACATAAAGATTTCTATTTCATTGTAAATATTATCTGAATCAGAAAATATGAGTTACCGGTATATTACGTTTGACCGATTTCTATTTCGCATGTAGAAGCGCAAAAGCTATTCCTTCGCTCAAAAGTTGCTAATTACGGGAACATCTACCGTACATATAGGTTTTCCGACATTAATGTAGAAATATGCAGATCAAATGTAGAATATGCAAATTAGATATCACCTTTTGTAAATGAAATATTATTTTCAGATCAAATGTAGACATATGCAGCATGAAATGTGGAAGCATAGAAATGGATGTGATCAAATGTAGAGATATGCAGATCAAATGTGGCTGTTCATCAATAAATTGTACAGATTAATCATCAATCACCATAGAGACGATTGTTGAGGATGATGATCACAGATTCTAGTGTCATTCAAGGTACCTTTCATAACTATTTACCCGTCATACCATTTCATATGGCTTCTCAAATGTAGCTCATGCATCGTGCTAACCAAATCGAGAATTGAAAATTGATGCAATTTGATGCAAACATTGTTTAAGCTGAAATATGCATCAACTCCTCTGTTGCCATTTGTGGGTAATGGACCATGACATTTGGGGTTGTGGAAGTAGGAGTCCAAACCACGGGAAATCAAGTCTTCGATGTCATTCAGTGGACGGCAGTGGAGATTATCGAAGACACGAAGAGCTCACATTGGAACAAATAAAGTCTGAACTATGATTGCGCGAACCCCATCAATCTCACATCTCCATTTTCTGATTATGCAGTATTCTTGATGGAGAGATGACTTCAATGAAGAAGCTTGAAGATGCCCGACTGAAAGAAATTCCACACACGTCTAGATGAATGTCACGATTGCGCTGAGTGGTTACTTCAAGAATAAGCGAACTTTCGACTGGTGTTGATGAAGCTGGCTTTGATTTGTATACAAAACAAGAAGCACGTCGGGAAAAGCACGTACATGCTCGCTGTTCGGGTGGTGGATGAAAGCAGGGGCCAAACATCACTGTGGTGTCGCCACAAACTGTGTTGGTGTACCACCAGTGTCTAACCTTCTCTCCGCTATTGAAACTCATTTTAGTATTGAAAATGCTCCAACTCAATCTAGGGCTAGCATTGGGTCTCCTTCAAGATCTCCTCAAAATGCAGCGAGAGGGTCGTTTCAATTTTGAGCAACTAGTCTGGAGCGCTTTCTCTCATTGCCTTCGTTGCTTCGTCGCTTTCAAGACGATTTCAGCCCCATTACAGATCATCACATCAGTCAAAAGAGTGGAAATCAAATCCGGCGAGTTACCACACGGCCCAAATAGCCACACCTGTCACAAGAATACTGCATAATCAGAAAATGGAGATGTGAGATTGATGGGGTTCGCGCAATCATAGTTCAGACTTTATTTGTTCCAATGTGAGCTCTTCGTATCTTCGATAATCTCCACTGCCGTCCACTGAATGACATCGAAGACTTGATTTCCCGTGGTTTGGACTCCTACTTCCACAACCCCAAATGTCATGGTCCATTACCCACAAATGGCAACAGAGGAGTTGATGCATATTTCAGCTTAAACAATGTTTGCATCAAATTGCATCAATTTTCAATTCTCGATTTGGTTAGCACGATGCATGAGCTACATTTGAGAAGCCATATGAAATGGTATGACGGGTAAATAGTTATGAAAGGTACCTTGAATGACACTAGAATCTGTGATCATCATCCTCAACAATCGTCTCTATGGTGATTGATGATTAATCTGTACAATTTATTGATGAACAGCCACATTTGATCTGCATATCTCTACATTTGATCACATCCATTTCTATGCTTCCACATTTCATGCTGCATATGTCTACATTTGATCTGAAAATAATATTTCATTTACAAAAGGTGATATCTAATTTGCATATTCTACATTTGATCTGCATATTTCTACATTAATGTCGGAAACTTATATTATCAGGGATGTCTATGAATAATATGATATAGAACTACATCTATTATCTATTATTCTACGAGTATATCATATTATTCATAGACATCCCTGATATTATTAATCATAGATGTCCCTGCTAATTGCCGACTTCTCATTGGTGAAGTGAAGTGCAATATTTTGAAGTTCATTCTAGCAGCAATAAGTAAGGTATCTGATATCTAATTGCTCAGAATTCCAAATACTGTACTTAACTTTGCCAATGAGAGGTCTACATTTGTCAACTTTCCCTACGTGAAGCTCTGATATATCAGAAATCAAGCAGGCGTATAGAATATAATAAACATGAGTATTTCCTGTTGAATGAGTCAACCTGTTGTGAACTGATGAGAAGATTATTAGAGTATAGAAAATATTAGAACAGAAGCCAACCAATCATCATCCAGGTGGCAAGACTGAATGGACAACCATGATTATGTCATGCTATCACCCCAATGATGGTTGATTGACTCAGTAATGCTCAAACCATGACAAAAAGAGAAGATGTGCCTTCATAAAAGCTGCCCATAAAGTATAGGCATGCATGAAACAAAGCACAATGTATATATAGACATTACATCATCGGCTAATACTTCACGGCATTTTGTCTTCAAGGTACAGCAAACATTTCAACAGATATAATTTCAATACTTTTTCATTACTCAAACTTTATCTTATTCTGCAATGCGAGTTGAACAGAAATAGCGAGAAACTGGGTATACTAACTAGCCATTCTTTACCACTGATCAATGATCATTTATACAAGTAACAACTACGAATTTGAGTTTGAGCGTGATGAGAATTGCTTCCTATGCTTTTAAAAGCAGAGTCAAATGCATTAAGTCTGGGAAAGTAAAAAGTTAATACCTTTGATCGGCAAGTGTGTTTTAAAAGCTTAAATGAAGACTGAGTGTTCATAATGAGATCTAATCATTTAATAAGAATATGAAATAATTTTCAGAGTAATTTCTTTCACAGATGTGTGCACAATCAGATTATGAAAAAGTTGAACAATGCCACATTTAGCACAATGTCGACGTCAAGTCTGTGCGGTTAAATATAATTTTACTTTCTACACTTCATCAGCAGAATTTGCATTTAGAACTGACAAAATTCTCGTCTATGAGTCGATGCATCCACCCAGCTTCACACGTTGTACTGGCGATCTTTCTTGTACAACATATAGATCGAATAATTTTCCACATAATATAACATTTGCCATTGTATGATAAGTGTGCTCACAAAATGCTGCAAAATTGAGAGACGACAGCAAAGAATTCAATCATTTAATTAATGTAAAGAGTAAAAATGAGCATGTACTACAAGCGCAGTTGGTTCCGACCGACAAGTTCACTTATGGAAAGCTAAATCTTGAGGATTATGGCACCGAATTCGCTGGTAATTTTTGCCTTAAAGAACCAATAGACCAACCATCCACAACAGGAACAGCGCGTCAATGAGTTCAAAATCAGGGTCATGGCAAGACAATTAGTCCGTCAATTCGGATACTTCACATAATTGTATTATTCTCATATGTGTCTGTCGCTGACCGCTACTGCTGAGGATTATGAAGAAAACTTTGTATTCAACACAGCATTGAAACATGTCTATCCAATAATCACGTCTTTTTATCATTTTTATGACAACCAGGGATTGCAGCGGTTAACCGGTTAATTTACGTTATCCGCTTAACCGCGGTTAAATAGAAATATTTGTCTTTTATGAAAATTCAACCAAGTATCCTAACACCAGTCCATTATAGAGTAAGCATGTTATATATCCATCATCTTCACATCCAAAACGCCAGACAAACGCGCGCACAAGCTCAGACAGACAGACAGCCAATCAAGTATCGCCATCAAATTGTCTGACGTCTTGCTCTATTATTCTAGACTATTCGGGAAGTTTTTCATCGACATAAACGTATGTATACTTTCATTTAGTAGCCCTAGATCAATCACATTGTTTCTAACTTGTTCAAAACTACGCTCTCATAGCTGTTCTGAAATGATGTGGGTTTGGAATTATTTTACAAAAATAGACAGACTCAGAAAATCCTCGGTGTTCATTATGCCCGCGACCAGGGGTCATCAAAAATTAATTGAACCGCAATTAATTGATGATGTCAATTAATTGATTGCGCTGAATTTCATTTATCAATTAATTTATTGTATTCAACTCAATATCAATTAATTGATTGTTTTCAATTTCAATTATCAATTAATTGATTGTTGTATGTCCCAATATCAATTGATTGATTGATTCATAATCAATTAATTGGTTCAATTATTTTATCAAGTTTCACTCCATTACATATAGCATTACAATTCACCTAAGATTTTCGCTTCTTCCTGCGCATCCACTATACAAAATTCATTCTGCTGACTCAATCTGACACCTCTCAACTCTCTGATCTACTGTATATTCTTCAACATGATTGCCCTTACTTGTCAAGCTTCGAAAGTCATTATCCATGGTATTTGAAATTATGTTGATAAAGTAGCCTAGTATTAAGCTGAGAGTTCATAAAACGATGATAATTATTGAAATCTGAATCAGTAAAATCAGTGAACATCAAAACTATGGGGATGCACAATGATCATACAATATTAATAACGGCATTTTAACTGATTGAATCGAGTTCCAATATGAATACAATTATTCTAGGCTAACTCTATTTTATAAAAATATAGGCCTACATGTTTTTCCATTAACTAATTAATAATTATCGATCAGTTAATTGATAAATTCAATTATCAATTAATTAATTGGATACATTCCAATATCAATTAATTGATTGTCTGTAATTCCAATTACCAATTAATTGATTGCCCAGGAGTCCAATGCCAATTAATTGATTGGTCAAACTTTCAATTAAAATTAATTGATTGGTAAAAATATCAATTACAATTAATTGATTGGACTCAGCAATTTAATTGCAATCAATTTTTGATGACCCCTGCCCGCGACAGTTCTCTCATAAATCAGGAAATGGCAGTCTTATCATTTAACAAAGATTCATCGTAAAACGTCAATCGCTCTTATTAGGCTTTTAGACTGATTTTGGCATATTTGATCGGTTAACCGGTTAATTTGTATTTTTAACCGGTTAATTTGTATTTTTAACCGGTTAAGCGATCCCTGATGACATCTTCTGCATCGAAAACGATCTTCAATGAATTTCTTAAAAATTCAACCAGGAGAATTTCGTTTCATATTCATTACTAGTTAATTAAGTTTCCACTTATTTCATGATTCAAGAATGAAATTTCACATGGTTGCGCTTTGCTCGCCGTTTCGTAGTCAGACAGCATGGTGTAGCGGCTTCCTAACTATCAATGAAGTCATCGGACTAGGACGACTGCTCACAAATTAATAAACACAAAAACATTCTTTTGAAATATATTTTAGCTTTTGAAAACGCCACATCCTCGTTTTTCTACATTTTTCAATGATTTTTGGCTGATGATTGCGATGAAATTGGCTCTTTACTCCGAAAAATCGCTCCCTCACACATATTTCATCAGGAGAAGACACAGCCTTGCTCCACTTGACCACCGTATCATCACCACCAGGTCCTCTAAGTCGGATTACAGACGCGGCCCGACCAAAAGTCGTCAGTATTGACAAAGTCGGTCACCAGCTCTAATCACCCTCATTAATGCCGAGGCCCAACTGTTCTTCATGACCGCTGAGGCAAACTATCAGCATGCGATTAGATTACGGAACTCAAGGACCGATGGACGTACAACAACGATATCACTGTCATCTAAAATTCGTTCTGTGTACATCAAGTGCATTCAGCGGATATTTTCCCTGACAAACACGAGGTCAAGACTATATTCTTAATACATGTACTTTAGACAGATTTTGCTTAATTACATTTTAATTAAAAGTTACTTCTTCATCAGTAGTTGAGAGATTTTATTTCTGGCTTTTCGCGTTAAGCTATCCCTTGGTTCAACTATTGTTCTTTCAGCAGTGACTTATCTTAGAATAGAAAGTGTTTTCCCAGGTGAACTATCGGAAGTGTCTATTCTTTCTATTCTACCGTGGCTACATCTGCCTTAATGATAGCTGACAGCACTCATTGATGAAGAATATCCATGTGATCACCAAACAAAGATGACCACGTGCACGCAGTCAACAACACACACAGTAGGAGCCGGGGCGAACCCGTTACAGTTTTCATTTTTCAGCCCGGGTCCACTCCCTGATTTTCAATTTAGAGGCATGGCCCGCGGCCCGCCTTATTTAAAGTCAGCAATCATTTGAATTCAGCTGGAGATTATGCTTGAATAATTATTCAATCAATTAAAAAAGTTTCAAGATTCACTCAATTTGAATGTGTTCTACTATTCAGAAGATAGGCACATGAGTGAGATAAACGGTTCAGAATAAGCTCATATTTATAGGCATCAACTAAATGGAATTTTTGGTTTCGAAAATATACGCTCTCATAATTCGAAACATGCTTTTCAGGTGCTTGCTTTTCAAACCATCATTATGACTCGCGCCCACAAAGGAAATTTCGATCTCATTATTAACGCGTATATATATATATATATATATATATATACAGTCGACTCTTGTTATAAGCGACACCTTGGGACTGGCCGTCGTCATCGCTTATATCAAGAGCTAGCCACATATTCATTGATTCGACAGGGACCAAACTACCGTGTCGCTTTCATCGAGAGATCGCTTATATCGAGAGTTGACTGTATATAAAATTGAATTCTGTTACTCAATACTTGTTCTGTGTAAAACGCGCTGATCTTTATGTTCATTCATTGAATCATTCTTAGGGAGGAGAAGTGTCATGCATGTATGCCAGTTCTTTTAGCGTCGTCATTTTAGATATGACTGCAAACCGAAGAAATCAAACTCGATTGTCTATCATAGCAGTATAAAGGAAATGTTATGTTTAAGAAGACGCAAAGGAATATTATCTTGAAGATTGGCGGCCTAATCATGTTTCCAAAGATCCAGGCTCGTGCCCAGCCCTGTCCGCTTTAGGCCCGGCATTCTACTTTGATGACATCGATGAAGAGTGCGAAAACTCAATTTATTTACTTCAAGCGTCTCATGTTCGAATAGTTCCAATAATTTGTTCTGATTCTAATTGAAAAATGACAGGTTTCCACCAAGATCCGTCGCACTAAGAGAACAATAGCGGATAAGTCAAAAGTGAGGAATGATGCTACGTTCATATCGATGGGAAAGATTATCCAAGGAGGAGGCTGTTTTTATGAGTTTCAACTTGTTCCTCAGGCATCGCAATTCAGCTTTCATACTCTCTTCTTTCTCCTCTAATTCAAGTGTTTGTGGCTGTCAGCATGTTGCTGCAGCGAGCACTGTTCATCACGTAGAAACGCAGAGGCATATTCTGTTTAACAATACCATGGATACTTGTACCGACAAAATCACAAAATAAAAGACGGAAGTCTTCGTAACAATGTCAGATCAACTGCTAAGAATGGCTACCGCGCTGTTGCAGGCAAGACTCAACTACGGGAGACCCTCAAATCACATGATAGGAGACACATAATTGATGTGTTGTTCGTTCCTTTTGAATGAATTTGACAAGAATTCCTGAATTAATGTCGATAATGTATTCAAGTTATCTAACTAGTGCGAGTGAGGAACTTATTGGGACGCGGCAGTTGATGCTCCCTAAAAGAGCACATATCGGAAAATATTTAGCACCTGTTAACGAACACAGGATGTATCGCAGCTGATTCAGTATTTTGGTCTCATTGCTTAAAATGTGACATTAAGTCATAAATCAGAATACACAATAGCGCTACAATCATGGAAACAAAAGTATCAATTATGTTGAAACGTTCTTCTAATGACTTACTTTGACGCCGATATTTGGAATTCTTATGCAGATGGCGTCAATTTTCTTGCTACAAGGAGAGTCAAGTGCCCATTTTACGCACACAGGTTCCCTGAAATCAATTAGCTATCTATTCATAACTATTCCAAACTCTTCTTACAAACCTGCTGTACCACATTTCATGCTCCAATTTTAGCAGATACTGAAACAAACTATTTGAAATATTATCTGATTCACTTAAAAGTCAACAGGATCTATAAATACTTAACTCTTAATGTACGCGTATCAAAGGTATACCTTTCGTATTACAACTTCTGTCTTCTCATTGATGTGCTATGCAAGCAGATGCTCATATGTAAGCTGTCTGCTATGTAAGCAGATGTATTCTAGGAGCATGTGCTTCTCTGTTCAAGACAAAACTATGTATGAATGGAAAGGAAATTTTCCGCACAGTTGGTACAGAACAATGCAAAGAATTTAACTGTGTGAGACCTAAACGGATGGATACATCTAAGAAACAATTCATTTATGATATCTTACGATTTCTAAAAACAATATTACTAAATTATCTGTGCGCTACTGATAGTGTCACTCGTTAAAATTAATGATAGCGGTACCCGATTGTGGATCATGATAAATTGACGACAATGACAAAATCACACTTTGATTGATTGAACATTTAACTCCAAATACCCACGCACTCGCAATGCCAATTTATAAGTCTCCGTGGTGTGGGGATTAAGTGCTTGCCCTAGCGATCTTTTGGAACAGAGGTCGAGCCCCGAAAATGTCATTGGAAGTCGGCAGGAAGGGCATCCGGACTTAAAGCATCACAACGTCTGGCATCGCATCACATCCAAACCTGACGATGTCAACACCGGTAAGCCCCAAGTGGGGAGAAGTGACTATTTTCGTGAAATGCATTCAGTTTGCGAAACCATGCATTCGCAACTTGTGTTTTCTTTTTGTTTCGATATAACCGCTTTGGGCAAGACTTCGCCTTTAAGACTCATGCTAATGTATAACAATAAAATACCTCAATGTAGAAACACCACAAAAGATAATGAATCTAATATCAAACATTACAGATCACATAATGGGTGTCTGTCTCTTTCCAATTTGGCTAACTTTCTGTTTTCGACAAGTCTGAAAATCCAATGAACAAGCTTTGGCATCAAATAAGCGAGCTTCGTATTATCCTTGTGTCATTAGTGAGCATCAAAAGCATTCTTTCGAAATGTTGTAATTTTCATAGTGAATTTTTATTCTAGAGATTGAGCGAATGCCCAAAAACGCAAGGCCACGGACAGTTTCATGATAACCAGGAACCCTATTTTCGTCAACAAAGAATTATAATGAAAAGGATAAGCGCTTAGTTGGTCAGGTGGAAAGGATTAAGATCAGATTTGTTACAGAGAGGATTATTACTAGTCTGTTTTCTGTTGCACTAGCCTAGCTGGCTCGTATTCCCTCTAAAATGGCCTTGTTACACACACGTGAGTCCTCGCCGCTACAAACTGAGAACGTTATTAGTTTGTCATAGTTAAATATATGTGATTGTCAATAGATGCATTTTCAAAGGAATATTTAACAGTAAATTCCCCTGTAAGTGCCTACCCTGAGCTGATTCGCAATTAACAATAGCCAACAATAACAAAGTCCTTTCCTCGAACCGTCTTCAGCATGTTTTTTGAAAACAACAGATGCATCGTGTTACAATTTTTTATCATCATTCTGTGCAATAAAATCAATGATTTTACAATTGTTGAAAATTTATGTGTAGAGATATTTAACCATCAAAGAGCTCTAAGTATGTCCGTTCAAGGTAGCGGGATGCCACAACATGGTTTAAAACAGAATCAGCCCCAGAATTTCCCTGAGTTTTCCCTGTATTTTCCATGTTTTCCAGACAGCAGTGCAAGAATATCTCTCTACGCAATCGCTCGTTGAGCCGATGAAGCCTGAAAATTTTGTTTTCCAGCTCATCCAAATTTACAGGGTGACTCTGGCACACCACTTTTTTTAACATTCCCCAAAGAAAAAAGTCACAATGCGCTAAATCTGGTAGTCTCGGAAGTTGCTTCAAATGACTTCCATAACGGCCAACCCAACGTTTGGGATAATTGTTGTATACGTAATTTACGATGGGTCGATATAGTGCTCTGGAGCTTCGTCCATCATTAAGATACTTTTATCTTCTGGAATAATCGGCATAGACAGCGTCGAAGGAAAGTTTCTTTGCCATTCATTGAGTTTCTCGAACAAGATTCCGCTCTGTTACCCCTCATGATGAAATACCAGCGCAAACTCTTAGACCGCGCTGATCCATGGAATTTGTTTGAAGACGATGTTTGCTGCGGTCAGCCCGCTCCGCTAAAACAGCTTTCCAGACGTCCAACCACTCCACATGAAATTCTTCACAATAAAGACGCGTTCTCATAACGTGTGTCGTCGTGAAATCATAGATAGAAAGTAATGGAGCTACATACAAATATCAGATTAAATTTGAATGGAAAACTTTCGGTTATGTTAGATTTGTTGACGAAATGAATAGACATTAATATCATTTGAAATTAATCTCATTCTGAATTTAATTCAATAATTGTATTCTTCAACTCAGAATTTTCAAAATTCCCTGAGTTTTCCCGGGTTTCCATATCCTCCAGATCATTATCTAACTTGCACCTTAGTTGTCGCACTTTCTTTACCTTCCAGCTGAAACGAACTGCCGCCGGGAGGTGGCATCCATTCCCTCAATTCCTATGTTAATCATTCTTAGAGAAAAAAATTGAACGAATTTATCTTTCTTTTGATAAAACCCTACCCTTTACTTTCGACACTGAACGTAGGACTATTTTGCATCAGTTGTCTTTATTAATGTCCGATACGTGTATTCCGTCATTCATGTTTCCGAACATTAACGAAACCACTTAAGGAAGGAATGTGCGAGATTATAGTTTTTACTTCAAAGAAGGCCGCTTTGACGATGGCCACTCAATATCACATTAACATGAAGTTTATTGGTGCATTATTATCCGATGCTTGAACTTTAAACATTTTACCAAGATTTTTCGGTAGTTAGTGATTACAAAATTACCGATATGCATTATATGATAATAATAATTCATTCGTTTTCATGTTAAAAAACACTATCTTTAGAAGAAACACAAAACAAAATTGTAAGAAAATGAGAGATGCGACGTAGCAATCTTTAAATTCTACATTATCAGCCATCCATTTTCTTAAATCGGAAGTTCACAATGTTAGATATAAGTCTTCTGCTTTAAGATGTAGAAAACACCGGTAGAAGTTTTCATAGAACTTGTTTTAAAATGCTTCACAGATTATCATTGTCAGAGAGTTAACAATTTTCCATTCTAGGCAGTGTGTTATCTGTGGTCCAGTGATTGTTTGGCATCGGGATATTTTGGCCAGTAGGTCCAGCTCCGAAAGTGTTATAGGAAGTCGGCATGAAGGGCATGCGGGTTAAATGCATTATGTTTCAGAAAAGTCTCGCTCATCCCTTTTTGTGTCCCTGCTTGCAGAAGATCCTGTGTTAGACGAGCACTTAACCGTCTCTGGGTTATTACCATCCAAACTCCAGTGAGGTAGCGACTTAAAACTAGGTCTTCATAATACTTTAACGAATGACGTTTCACAATTTCATTATTTTTTCATGATTTCCAAATTGAGAATGACCTGGGGAATGTAGCAATTTACTTTTGTTGCCAGACTAGATCCATTAGACTACTTACTTCCCATTTTCGTCGCTTTATATCGTTTAACGAGGGCTAAATAATAGCCATGTGATAGTGTTATTGGGTTCTTCAAAGTATCGGTAAAATACGAATCTCTCACATTCGAGAAAGCTAATTACAGGTAAACCGGTTGATATGACCATTTCTCAGTAATAAAGTCAGTCGACAGAATTTTAACTCGATGTAAACGTGGGGAGGTGACTTTGCGGTCGAAAATTCCTTTACTGAATAATGTTAAAATATTATTAATCTTATTTCAAGAATATTGTTCGTCAAAGCATGTCATAATTGCAGCCCACCTCTTCAACCATCCAAGATCTCGCTTATTTATGGATCAGATTACTGCACGACTAAAGTAATCCTAAGGTTAAGGCTTCAGGTGTGATGAATAAGTTCATAATCTCTTTCATGATTTTTCACGCAGTGTTTGACCTCCAATTACTTTTGCGACCATGATGCAAGTCTGAGAATTCGGTCAAGATATCAGAGATATTCTAGTACAATGATAATCAGCTTCATTCAAGGTGATTCTGAGACATAATTGATTTCTCATATTGAAGGCAGCAATTACTTCATTACTGGCAAGTAATTGTTACTAATGATTGATAATGATTAAATTATTCGCCGACGATTTAGGCTGTCATTTCATATATCTTCATTGATTGCGATTACTAGGTATTTTCTATAAAGTCAACATTTGCATTAGGTGCTTGAGTCTGTTTGAATATTACATGATAAGCAATTGAAACAAACCGTACTTATAATTGATTGGTGCGCTTGCTGAATATGCCATAATATTGATTTATTAGAATGAAGCTAATCGTTCATTTGCTCCAATACGAAATAACAAATTGGCATAGAACACTGGACGAAATTTCCAGTGAAATTCTGTAAAATCTCGTTTTATTACATGCATCCCTTAAGACAATGAAATGCAGATTCTGATACGTCCGGTTGTCAAATAACGGTATGATGTGCTCGCACACTTAAGTGCGGTATCATGCGCAATATCATAAGTTGAGTCAATAAAAAATCTGAATTCAACAACCTACACAAAAACCATAATTCTATGATTAATCAAAGTAAAGCAGGGAAACAACCTCTCTTGTTTAGATCAAACTTTTGTAACAACATACCCAAGGATCGATGGAATCAACTTATCGCAAGGAAATATAAAGACTTAACTAATATTAAAAATGAAGACTTGATGTTCCAGCAGATGTCATAAACCATTCCAAACATTGCAATTCAATTGTAATATATGTTGTCTTAACATTTTCATTTGAACATCCATAAACTGTGTTCAAAGATTTCATGGAATGATATAAAATGTTTTGGCAACTCGAAATGAAATAATATAAATGAATATTGACAGAGGGATGGCGTGTCCTCACGCGTCCAAAATTTTCGTTCGGAGCCTTAGGAATCCTGTGGAGGTGTTCGCACAGGACTACAAGTGGCTTGGTGTGAACATGCATGTGAATTGGACGCGTCGCGTCCGATGTGCTATTGATAATGTCAAGTTTAGGCGTTTTATACTCTTAGTCCTTGGTAGACTAAACATACTGACATTGGTGAAGGTGTGAAGTAGAATAACATGCATTTTGATAGTAGTCGTGTTCTGGACAGTGTTATTACTTATTATGGCACTTCCGCCCTTTGTCTTCTCATGTGAAAGATACTTCTGTAAGACAACATACAGGTATCAAACGTCGAGTCTGACCATGTACACGCATTGTTCATGACTATGCAGCGAATTATTTTCTGATTTACGCAATGACAAAAAAATGAAATTATCATCATTCAACTTACATTCTATCGAAGGCGAGAGCAGCAAGACAGTTGAGCAATGGAAAGACGTAGATGACAAATCGAAGCTCCTTGTGAGGTAGAAAGGAATATAAGAAGAGAAATGTGAGCGCTGGTGCTAATATCTGTATTCCTCGCTTCCTTTCAAAATACAATCCCACAGGTACCATGAATATTGTAAGCAGCATTGCACGTGGCAGCACCGAGTAAAAATACCAAAAGAAGGGCATTGTCTGCTATGCAGTGAAGGAAGATAATCGACTCATGCAGTAAAGAAGCGACAAAATAAAATCAATGTAGATGCAACTTTGTGCATATTGCAATTAAAGCAATGAAAAAGTAGACAATAACTAAACAGACGCAAACGATTGAAATTAGCGTAGCCTACATACATGTGTACCGTACAATTAGAGCACAATGTCCAGACACATTGGACATCTCTGCTACTCGTGAAATCATACATGTAGGCATGAATCATTTGAAATCGAAAAATGTCTGACATGCGATGAGATAGAGAATCTTCGTGGTTTCGACCAAGAACATAACATACTTTATTATATGTATTTAGCTTTCCTTGCTTATTTAGCTACATCAACACTACTTTTGTATTATGGCAGTAGTAAACTGAGCAATTAATTATTGTAAAATGAATTACATTCTCGCGCACTATTCAATGGTGTCCAGATGGTGTCGTGCCCCATAGCACACCTAGTATTTCCTAATCTGCATTTGCAACATTTTCAAGGTTGAAAGCTCAAAAATTTTGTTTCCAACGTCACCGAGTAAGTTAATCGAAAGTTAATCACAATAAGACTTTGATGCACAGTGAGCACTGAATGCAATGTTACTAGAAAAAGGATACACCCCATTTAGAAGATTTGTTGAGGACGACATTGAACCAGAAGACCTCTCCTTCAGGCCAAACCCAGCGTCTCCAGAATAAGGAGTCCACGGAGAACGTGATAGCTGAAAGGTAGAGAATTTGCCACTTAGGCTTAAACCCACATTTTGATATCTACAGAAACTTACCGACGATCAGCAAGGCGGCGGGAATGGCCACTTGAAACACCTGGCTAAGATGAATGCGTTTATTCAGCAGGCTGATGAGAAGACAAGGACCGAACAACAGTGCCAACTCACTGCGGAACACGAGAGTGGCGATTCCTGCCATCACGATGAAGCCTCCGTTCCGTCCTCTGAGCCAGAATGCCAAGGCGTAAAGCACTAAAGGACACAAGGTCATGCATTACGTTCTTTCAAATTACTGCCTCTAATTTGAACCATCACTGAATGCTTGAATCGATCAACAACTGAATATACAGCAGATAAAAGGCAGAGGTTTGTGTACAGGCAAACATAGTTCAGGGAAAACGTAATACGGCTGAACAACGCGAGCACCACAAATAATGAACATTCACTTATTACTGTTTCAAAGAAGGAACTAAGAATCACAAAATCAATTGATTCAAAACAATTCGCGGGCTTGAAAAACACGTAGAAAGCGAGATAATTCATGGGAATCGATTTAACCACAACAAAATCTTATTTGATGAAAAGTCTGGTTCCTTTACGACCTAAAAGCTGTCGGTCGAGTTCATAAATAGCAATATTACGCAGATTTTGCAACTGAGACAATTACTGGAAAATCTAGATTCAAAAGTAAAATAGCTGATCTGATGATATTCAACAACTACAATAACTCATTAATGCTTACCTGGTACAAGAGCAAATGTGTTTGGCAGGGTTCGTGTGGCGTAGTAGAGGAAATGGAACTGCGTTGCTGTTAAGATGATCATCTTTCCAGCCACTCCTTTTCCAAACACGTCACCAATGGCAGATAGGAGATGAGTAAATGCAACTAATACGAAGGCGCCCATCGTTGCCCGAGCTAAAAATCAAGGGGAAAACATTTCAGAATTTGTTGAAGTTTATCACAGAAAACAGAAAATGAAGCGATTTTCTGTGATAATTCAAGACTTGACACAGAAGGACAATAATGCCTACCTTAAATAGATACAACATCACAATAATTGGAATTCATGAGTATCATACTGTTGTTTAAATGAGGATGCCAATTCAATGATGACAAAATTAGAGCTGACGAAATCATAAAAATCAACTTTCGACACACTGACTGCTCTAAAAGTATTCCGAAGAAACTACAGCCATTTTCACGATTGTGTTTCTATAATTGGTTTCATTGAATATGAGGTTTGAGGAAAATAGAAATTAACAGAAATAAATGAGAATAATATAAAACTGCCATCAACATTCACACGAAAAATATGAAAGACACATTTAAAACAAATTGAAAAATGTTTGAGACCTTCCAAACAATAAGACTTACTGCGCGAGTTAAATCTGGCAAAATATAGAAGTTGTATTTAAGAGTCGCCTCCATGAAGGTGGGGGGAAAGCATCCAATTGGAAGACTAAAGAAAACATGGCGCAGCTGCGTTCAAGAAGACCTGGATACCCTCAACATCAGCGTACATCTTGTCCAAGATCGGAACCAATGGAAACGAGCCATCAAGCTCCGTCCAACCTCGAGCGATGGGACAAGAAGGACGTAAAAGGGAGAAGTGAAGTGAGGTGAGTAGATTCAATAGGAAGACTACTCAGCAACCATAATCAAGTAAACATGCGCATTGGAAATATTTTAATCGCCTTTTGGGAGAAAGACTCGAGAGGCTCATAAAGATCTATATCAATAGAAGGTTGATGTCTGATGATGAATCCAACCTCGCATTCCAAGTTACATGATCAGTGACTTTCAGTGATAATCTTTCTATATACAAGAATCTTCTGTACATGTACGACTATAGCAAATATGCACAAAGGAGATTATGCTCACATCAGAATTAGCCCTATACGAGCGCTCAACTATGAAATCACTTCCTGTCCTTGTACAAGGATAGATATGTCCATCTTGGACATGATTTCAGGAAGCACCGATGATTGTAATCTGCAGGCCACCCTTCAAAATGGATCACTGCGACAAACGAAAGAAAGACTGATTTTTTCACTTCAATTCACTCGAATAATAGCTCGACTACCACCTATATTAGACAGAGACATTGACAGCTATGTGTATACGAAGATAAATTGTGTTTTATATTTCGGGTCTAGTTATAGGACTTGATAGGACCCCGGCTCTGCATACCTCCGGTAGTGGTACTGTGTACGCCCGCAGTGTACATGCATCAACAGATGAGCGGTTGGTGAATTTTTGGTTCGATCGAATTAGAAGCCAACAGTACATTGTGAAGGCCGAGCCGGAGAAATTTTGGTAGGCATTTTCGATGCAAGAGCGTCAAACAGTCGCTAACTCTAGAAAGCTAGGGGAAGTTTGATATCTGACCATATTACGGCATGACCGATTGCGTCAGGTAAGGTAACCAGCTATGTCTGATTCATCAGTCAGCCATGTTGCACGAGCCATCGAAATTCATTTTTATGACATTGTTTTCATACATGCTTTTCTACGAAGCTTGCTATGAAAATCTCAGTTGTTGATGAAAAATGAATGAACAGTTTTCCTTACCAAGGACTTGATAGACCATCTTGTTGGTTGATGGGAAGGCGTAACGAGCAGCCGCTCCTGCAGGTGTGGAGGCCATTGCAATGACAAGGGGGCCGATGAATGTTCGAGGAACAACTCCAGGATATTCCAAGTGGTCGTACTGAAACAATTGGAAGACAAATACCATACTTAGTGACAACTCTTAGGCCTACTCATCAAAGTTATAAACAAGAAAACAAACCTCCAAAGTTATAGTATGTAATGAAGACCTTGAAATAATCTAAATTCATGATTTTAGGTATAATTTCTGATAGTGATAAAGAGATTTGCGAAAGAATCTTTCTTTTTATGCTACTCTTAATCTCCTCGTTTATTGTCGGTTGGGTCCCAGGTTGGAGGGTGCGACATTTGGGCTACGTCGATTCTCGTTCGCATGAATGCGCCCCTTCCACACCGTCCGGTCTATGGCAAGTTGAGGGTTGAGATGTAGGAACTACATATCCTTCCTGACCTTGTGAATCCACTTTTTCCTCTGACCGCCTTTGATGTTCGGACCAGGTATCTCAAGATAGATCACTCTCCTCGGCCACTTGCAATTTTTATCAATAATGCTTTAGGTGTTATATTTAAATTATGTAGCTGAGTGTTAAATTAGCTTTTAAACATTATTATGATCACATAATTTAATATAGATGCATGCACAAAGTAGCAAATGTTAAGTCTAAATTGCATATCGTACAATGCTTCGATTATAGAGAGAAAATATATAGAGAGTTTCATATGTATTCTGGTTCTGAGTTCTGAAAATGATTAAATTCATTTAGGCGAGTTCAACTTCATCTTGTAATGAATCAAAAAGGTCAGCTATGTTGTGAAAACGATGCACTGCACTGTGATGAAAAGCAATAAAAAGTTTATCAATTCGAAATTGTAATTCTCTCGCAAAATCTAATGGAGCTTAGGGAGCGCAGTAAAAATAACATCATATCATAAAAATGCAAAAATATGCAAAATCTAAATCACTGTTTTAACGGATACTTCCCATAGAATGAACAAAATGTAGAAGTCAATATATTCTGCATCAGTGCGTAATAATTAAAAATACTTCTGAAATATCATACTGAAAATGTTTCAACTCTAACGATAACACATAATTTCCTAATGTTTCTTAAACATCATTTTTTGAAACATATCCTGCTTTCGTCAGAAATTCTTTCATTAACTCATATCTTGTTCATTATTCTCATATCCATGCATGAATTTCGATTTGAATGATTACATAGACACAGCGCGTTTGTATCAGATTGTTTAACCAATATACCCGATAGTCGCTGTCGCAATGTTTACCACGTCTTCTACTTCGATAAAATCGCTATTTACCAAACCTGACCAAAAACAGAATTTATTTGCTTTGTTTTTGCTCAGAATGTTCACAACATGAGACTTTCAGATGACAAAATAGATTTTTTGATGCACTCACTAATCTGCACCACCACTGCTTACTATTCACTCTGTAAACATCCATCAAGACAATAAATCTAATATAACATTTCTGTCATTACTGAGTGAACTGCAATTAACAACGATGTAAAGTAAAGGGCCGCATTGTCACAATTGCATAATCGTTGGGGACAGGTTCATAAGGGGATAAAGGAACCGCTTATGGGAGAGAAAAGGGGTTATCGAAAACGATTACGCTGTCGCAGAAAATTCACTGGGAAATCAAATGGTGTACTGTGAACCCTTCAGAACATTAATGAAAATAAATTGTGATACAGAATTCCTGAAAATTGCTGAGTAGAATACATTCACTAAAATACTGCTTAAAATCTTCAAGGAGCAATTAAAGAGATTGAATCATTGAACAGCTGTCAAATGCATGAAAATGAAAACTATTCTTAATTACGTGTGTATGCGATGTAGTTGAAAATCCCTCATCACAAAGATGCATCATCGATCACACATGTATGAGTGAGATGGATTTACATGGTCCCTAAATTTGTGCGATCTGCTAGATGAGAACTTTATAACTCAAAGAGTATATTTCTGCAATAAATGTTCATATTTCGGATAATTTGTGATTAACCTAATTCGATTTGCAAGATTTTCAGTCGAATCTAACCTCTATGAGATAGCAGATACTCGAAGGACTTGTTAAAGTCATCGCTGTTATCAAATATATGAAAATAAGAACTATTGGAACTATGAACGGTGCATCATATACCGATGTTTGAAAAGCGTTCACTACGAAGATGCGTAGGCGATTACGGAACCGACGGTGGCTTCGGAAGGAGCTTCGTTTCAAAAAAAGTCGAAGAATCGATTCAGCAATTGTATGGTCAGCTTGAAGTCTGACTAAGATATTCTGAAAATCACGGAGTGTGTGAAATTTACTACCACTGAATGTATAAATTCTGCTGCATTATGTTCGATATAAGCATAATTATTACTAAAGCAAGTCGATTTAAGAAACGTTAGGAATGAAAGGCGGGCGAATCTTCAGTCGGAAATTTAAGTTGACAGGATTGAGATACACTCAAGCCTCTAAGGGATTCAAATTTTGAATTCATTTCTGCATTCTTGATCTTTAAGATGTTCTCAGAAGTATGTTATAGAATGCAAAAACTTCTCTGACATCAGATGCGCAGACTTTTCAGACAGCTTGTTAAGAAATTGTTAGCATGGTGAACTCCAACTTCCATGGAAGTCTTGAGATTAATTCCGATCTTGAATTAATCGAAGATAATGTCATTTGATACTTCTGCTTCCAGCTTCTTAATGGCAGACATTTTCATATTTTGCGCGAATGATCTAGACATGTCAAACTCTTGGTGCGCACTGAAGTGCATGCGCTCATCAATATTTCACAATTAATATTCTATTTCATCAACATATTTAAAGGTCCTCATTATTCGTAAATAATAAAATACCTATCGCGTCAAAATTCGACTGCCACTTATCATAGCACTTACCTGTGAGAGGTTTGTACCATGGAAAAGAATGTCGTGAATAGCTTGCATGTTGAAGCTCTCCTCCACTTTTGTAAATGGAGAGACAATAAGATAGAGGAAAGCCACCAACCAGCAAAGATTCAACTCCATGTCTGAAACGAAAGCGACGACTGTTAATTTAGAAGCTGATAATCGATCAGATAAAGTCCTAAAATGCAACGGGAGCAACAAAAACTGATTTAACAATCAATCAGCAACATGGTCAGAAACATAAATTCAACATTATTTTCAAATCCGACCAACAATCTCCTTTTTCTTTTTTCTATAAATCTTGCACATATTATGGTTAGTAAAATATAATACTACTTACGTACACAGTAGTAAAAATGTAACTTAATAATGAGAATTATATTATCAAAACAGACCGGGAATAGAGTCTACGTCCTAGGTCATCTTTTATCACTCAACTGCTTGGTCATTGAAATGCTATAGTGTGAAGATGATAGTATGCTTTTACGATCACGAATGATGCCAAGATTATATTTCTGATGAAACCGAAGACTTTATTTGAGTATTTTGTTCCACCATTTATACTCATTTAACCGCTTTACAGATGACACTTGCAACATATACGAGTACAATTTGATCAATGACATCAACTCCTCACTAATTATTGCTGTGATGAATTATAATTATCAGTAGGCTTGTACAATTCCTATACGATTGATCGTCTGAATAATTCACATTTTTTAAAGATACTATCTAACATTCAATTAGAAGAAGGCGAGCAAGAAAGTGGAAGCCACCATTTTAACAAATAATTAATTGTATGTAACTAATCTTTATTGATCGCAGGCCGCAGGAAAGAAAACTAATAGGGAGGACCTGTGGATTGACTATTCCTCCAGAGCGCCAAATCAAATGACTTCCATTGAAAGTTTGAAAATAGGCTAGAGCTTAAGGTCACAAAACGGTGGGCCAGTTGGTTAAGTTCTAGATACGACAGGGGGCTCCCCATGGTACGCACGGAGTTAAAAGATCATTAACGCGGTCACTGTAAATAGCTATATGGACCGTAGTAATCTGTTCACATCACAGACATTAATTGCCTTGTCTGCGTGTATGGGTCTAGAGCAGTGGCGTCGCGTGCTTCATAACCATAGGCCTTCACTCACTCGGCATTGGAATACTATTTCTACACGAAACACTTTTATGTTACAACATTAATTTTCATAAAAGTTGAATTTTTAATAACAATTTCCCGAAGAGTTTTTGAGGTCAAGTGAAAGTGCACACGAGAAGTGATTGTTCATGTCGCTTAACAGCATTACTCAAGGAGCTGAGATCACTATATCTCCTCTCTGTCCAGACCACATTTTCTCGAGAAAAAAGGAGGCAAGGCCAACAGTTTCTTGTGTTTCTCACGGCCTTTCAGCCACTCACATGTTTGAAATTTTGATGCATTAAAATGTCTTGTGTATTTCTATTTCTTTCTCTGTGAGTACTTTCAATTTTTATATCAGGTGTTGGCCTACCTTGTTTGACGACTGTCATCTTTTCAGTATATTCCCTTGGGATGAAAGGCGTGGTTATGATCTCATCTGCAGTACTAAACATAGTGTCACATCAATCACGTAAAAACAAATTATGGAATTCTACCGAATCTGGGTGTTCGAGTCAGATGCATTACTCTGCATTCATTGGAGAACGCTCATCATCTGATCGTAGTCTTGTCTGAACGTCATCCATCTGCTACTGTTGACGTAGTGGCCTCTCTCACATAAAGCGAATCCAGGAACAATTGGGTTGCGCTTCCCTTACTATATTTAGATACCGCGCCTCGATCAAGAATTGTGCAGAATTTCATTGCAAAAATTGGAGAAGGCAAAGCATCATGTCTATCGGAAAAGCCAATATTGGCGTGGGCGCGTGCGCTTACTGCCTCACACGTACACAACTCTCTTTCGCTCTGTCTGAACATCAATGCTCCGTCTGTGTCTAATTGTTCGAAGAAAACAGCTGTGATTCGAGCACGTGCTGCAAAACTGTTCAATGAGGTTGAGCGTCTGATTTTGAGACGGAAAGCTGTGCACAGCTATCACGAGAAGCTATCGAATTTATATGAATGATGACTTTTCATTTTCATGATTGTTAGAAAATAATTTTTGAGGATGCGCCGAAGGCCTCGCAGGTGCGGAGAAGACGCCACTGGTCTACAGATATCTTTCCTCAATACTGATGGTCATGCCAAGAACTAGTCTCGAGGGGCAAGAAGATACATTTTCCATTGAACGTAGTGCAAATTGAAGATAAATTTCTGACGGATCAGAAGTGAAGTGACACCACATAAACAGACACAGTCAGTAGATTTAGATCGTGACGAGTCGAACAGTGTGACTGTGAATAATATTTTCAATTGACGAATTTTTCACTGAGAATAATTGAGCCAAAGATATACTTGCTGCAATATGACCGCTGAGGCTTGTGTGTTTGTTGCTGCTTCTCCAAAGAGAGACGAATCTTTATGTCAATTTCTATCGCTCACTACCATTGCATACAATGGATGGAATAGAAGTATGTCAACTCTAGACTAACCCATAGAGTAAGTATATTAGGTAGAGTAGCAACTCAGCATTAATTAAATCCCCAATGTGTATACAGTTTCGATTTCATTCAATGAACATGAGTTGAGACCCAGTGCCTCATGTGAGATATGCAAATATTTACACTTTTGGAGAAATTAACACGAATTTGACTGATCATGATAGCAATACAGAATAAAGAATAGTATTCCACAAATCCTCCATGTCATGACAACTTGGAGAGGTAATATAGTTTGCTAAATCAGCCATTCGATGGGTTACCATTACTTAATACTAAGCTTTATTATAATAAGATTATTTTCTTAGGCGCGATCACATAACAAGCTATCTGCCAGTGAAAGAACAAAGCATCATAATCACAGAAACGGATCATAATTAACTTCAAAAGATGTAAATGGGTCCACTTTTACCTCTCAGATTCAAGAAATGACGACTAGTGAATAATAAAATCATGCCGCTGAAAATTGAATTAAAATCATGACATCTCAGTCAAGAAGCTCTCAACATTTCCTTGAAGACTTGCAGGGACTTGCAATAATGCAGTTCATGAAATTTCCTAAATCATCAGCTTATGCTTGTTAGCAAATATTCATTCCTTTTGATATCCAACTTGTTTCATAGTACAGTAGAATTCGCATATATCGGCTTCGGCTATATCGGCGGTTTCTTTTTGTCCCGGCAGAATTTCCTATCTTTTCCATATAATCGAGTTCGCTTATATCGGCGATTCGCCTATATCGGCGCATTTTCGCTGTCCCTGACAGAAAAAAAATTCGTTTATAACGGCGGATTTCCTGGAAATCCTCAAGCGATGTGCTTTACCTAGAAGAGTCACTAGAATGACAGTATATGTGGACGCGGATGGCTGTAGATTCTGTTAGGACTATCCGATTCTAACTATTCTAGTGGATTGTGAAAATTTAGATCTTCTACAATTCATCTCGATCATGTTTGGGGGTTTGATCAAAATTGTAGAATCTAGCAGCCGAGGA
Organism: Prostheceraeus crozeri; assembly: GCA_907163375.1. Taxonomy (NCBI): domain Eukaryota; kingdom Metazoa; phylum Platyhelminthes; order Polycladida; family Euryleptidae; genus Prostheceraeus; species Prostheceraeus crozeri. Next base: position 288,934 of record CAJQUW010010010.1, read on the forward strand.
AAGATAAGTAGGCTTGCCACTGTATCTCACTGATAATTCTCACATAATTAGTCTTTCATTCGACGTGATGATTGCATTGTTAACGCCTTCACCTACGATGATATTGTCAGACCTGACTTAGTGACTGTTGCGTCATAAAAGGAGCACAAGCTACTGTCGAAAACATTGTTGAGTTCGATGCATGTCCTCTCTCTAGACAGAAAGCAGCTCGCCACCCCATCCATCTCTATGGTTTCGCCTGCACGTGACTCTTAACAGCGTCTTGATTTATGCATACGCTTCTTTGTTTTGTGCTTCATATAGCAGGTAAGCATGTAGGCATGAAGAAGCTTCAATCTTCTTGATTCAAAAAGCATATTCAGTTTTTGACAAACATAGTGATATCCGGTTTGCGATACTTACGTTGCAAGCATCAGTTCAGAAAGGCACAATTTTTAGATATCTATTGAATACATAGACACAATTAAATGTACATGTTGGACAATAAGTCAATATGTACATGTATTTAAGTATAGCAACGCAATAATTCATGAGTCAATACACGTATATACATTGTATGATGCATGGCATGATCTCAGAGCTCGTGTAGATTTCACAAAACTTCAAAATTCAGGGAGTTCGCATATATCGGCGGTTCGCGCATATCGGCGATTTTCGTCTGTCCCTTGAGGCGCCGATATATGCGAATTCTACTGTACTTATGAAGGGGCTTCATCTCAGGAAGTGTATAAATTTGCAAAAAATTAGCTTCATAAAAATTGCTCAAATAATTTTTTGGACCACAGGAACGTAATCTCCGTAAAAACTGAATCTTTTCATATAAAAATTTCACTGTATACAGACACTTTTTTGAGTCGACACTCTACCTACTTATACTTACTCTATGGACTAACCCACACGCAAGCGAATATATCCCTGTGGTGTCTATACAGATATTAACTCTAGAACATAAACTCGAAGACGATGTTGGATTTTACACATTTCCTTGCCCTGGAGCAATTCCATGATCCTCGAGTTCTACGCATTTCATTGGAGACGCCTTAACACTGCACTGTCCAAACGTACATAATTCGATATAATAGAGATTTGTCCAATAAGAGAAAGGGCATAATTGAAACTTCTGGAATTAACCAACTCATGTTGATCTCCCACCGTTTGGTGATCTGTGAATTTCACATGACATTTTGGCAGTTGAATAGAATAAAATCCGGAAGCTTCGTGTTGTGAGTATCTAAGTGGGTCAAGATTTCAGACAATTACAGCGACAAGAAACTTTAAAAGCTTCAACAGATAATATTGCAATGTAGTAAAGTGCCTGATATTCACTTGAACATGCTGCCATTTATGTAACGTCCTTCATTTCAAAAATTAAATGATTACAAAAATCACAAATTACAAATAAATTAAACTTAGAAAGCAAAACATTAGACATTTTTCAACGTGGCCCAGTTATCCATAATAAGGCTGCTACCAATGCAATGATGATTTGAAATTCATTTCAAGACTTGCCAACTTTATATAGAATTTAGCTTCAATCATCATTAAATGTGTTGTGGCCTGTGGGTGACAAACTCCCAATAGTTTATGCAACTAGGTGCGATCAAATATTCCAACAACAAAAAATGAACTAAAGACGTATGCTACCCGGATTCCTCCAACCACGCCGTGAAGATACTGGCAACAATATTAACTCGGAAAACTATTTTAACGTACATACCTTAAATACATACCAATATTGTACTCTGTAGCACCATTGGCGATTTCAAAAAATGTTGGTGATCGAATCATCTGGTTACAAGATAAATCCAAATTTCTCATTCAGAATTTAAGTTGATAAGGAACAAACAATGACAGCTCGTAGCGATAGAGCGGATGTCATGAGTGAATTAATTTATCTTCATCAATGTAAAGAAATTTTAACCAATTTTCACATCAAATATCGTGTGTTGCAAATCAAAGAGTTAGTCTGGTCTATTAATTCTACGTAAATATATTCTACAAATGTGTCCGTTGAAGAAACAAACCACAAGAGTTGAGTTAAGTTGAGTTCCACAAGGCAGTATGTAGGACGTTTGTGAAGTGACCCGACCATTACGAAAAGCCAACGTGTAACACTCCTGAAACTAGTCTTTCGTGTATTTCTGAAGTGTGGCAACATTTGCCACCACAAATTTTTAAGAAAAACAGGATTAGATTTGCTTTGTTGGTGCAGCTGGTTTTCAAACATATTGACCGGGACCCTGCACAAGCGCACATTCAAGACCGAGCAGAGGGCATTTTGTAATTGGATTTATAGAAATAAGGACTGGCACATGCCAACACACCTCAAGAATGTACCAATGATTTGATTGGCACAGCTGCCATTGACAATAGCAGAGATACAGGATGGCCGCCAAGAGGAGGTTCTTCATACTTGAGTTGATACTAAAAACAGCTTTCGTCTCCTTGAAATTTATTGACCAGATTAAAATAGTTAATTAAAAGATATGTACAACCCCTACGCGTTTCGAGCGTTCGCTCTTCCTCAGGGGGTAATTCGCCAAAACCAACTGATCTGGCCGCTCATGTGGGCTGCTTATATACTCGTACAATGCTATCGGTTGAGAGATGCTTAAAATACCGTCAACTCTTTTCTTCGATTGATTTTGGAATCAACTGTTTAATGTAACGAGCTTCAGTCAGTCAGTCTAGTGTCCAATGCATCTTTGCACTTATCAAGAATTTCAAGGTCAACATCAGTCAAACGTTTTGATTCATGATTTAAAATCATGAATGGACAATCTTGATTCATGTTTTTTAAATTTCAGACAATGTTCTGTCATAGCACTCGAATCAACATTACCTTTATCTACAGCACGCTTGTGTTCATTAAAACGATGCTTAAAAGGACGCCAGGTTTGACCAATATAGAAATCTTTACTATGATGGCATGTAAATTTGTATACCAAAAACCGATCTGTGCACTTCATCTTATTAGGCAAACTCTCACAAACAAGGCATTATATAAAGTTTTATTAGGGGAGCTAACAAGATTCATCGGTAACTCGTATTTTTTAATTAATTTGCGGATATCACGATCAGTTTTATCGTTAACAAATCCGAGTTTTAAATACGTACTGTTTTTACGTATTTCCTTGCATCTTTTACTACTTTTCTTATGTTTTCGTTTCATTGAAAATCCATATTTACTTAATTTAGTTTCAAGTTTATTAAAAGCTACCTTGCAATCAGCTTCGCTGCTACAACCTCTCTTTACGTAGTTGATGCTATTATTTACGAAATTGTTTTTGATATAGTTAGGCACGTAACTATCGCTGCGCAGTGAAATACCCGAATGTATTTCTTTCTCAAACCATTTATAATTCATACTGCCTTCTTTCACCGTGATGCTTATGTCCAAGAAATTAAGTGTAAGGTTTTTGGAACTTCCAGAGTAAATTCAATATTCTCATCGATGCCATTAAAAGTTCTTAATATTACATCAAAGTCGAAGTCTTTGTCAAAGGGACCCATAATTACGTCATCAATGTATCGAGCATAAATGCTTGGAGATATATTGTGCTGTGATTTCAAAAGTTGCAGAGCTTTACTTTCAATACTATGCATAAACAAAACCGCAAAAGGCGGACTAAAACGGGCTCCCATAGGACAGCCTTTAATTTGAAGGTAATTTTTGCCATTATATTCGATCTCAGTGTTTGTGATGTGTGAAGTGTAATTTTTTCTCGTAAGTTTCTAGAACAAAATGACCTTACTGTGATTCCTACAGATAAGACTAACAGACTACAAGTCATTGAAAGAGAAACGTTGACAAAAAGCACCGAAGAGATATTGAATGATGAAAATACCTACAAAAAGCTAAAAAAGTCTAGCGTCGCAAAGTTCGAAACCCAGGCTAATGTAATTATTAGATCAGTTTGCAAAAATAATCTAAAAAACAAGAAATCGAGAAATTACTAAGTTGTGGTACAGAACCAGCCACTTTTAGGACTACGTTGAAAGATCATAAAATGGCGAATAACGGAGTCTATCCTTTGCGGCCGATCGCCTCGTACATAAATAATCCCACGGAAAAAGTAGACTGGTTATTGAGCAAAATCGTGTCTCAACTTATGACCTTAGTCCCTTCACACATCACAAACACTGAAAATTTTATTGAGCGGTTAAACAGCAATAACTTCCCAATAACTGAAAATTCAACTTTTATATCCTTAGATGTGAAAAATCCCAAGTATACCGATCATGGATGCTATTGTGGCAGTCATAGAGTTTGCGAAGGAAAATTGGAACAAAATAAATAACTTTGGCATTGATTTAGAATCAATTGAAAAAATGCTCAAGTTTGTATGTTTTAACTACGAGATCGAATATAATGGCAAAAATTACCTTCAAATTAAAGGCTGTCCTATGGGAGCCCATTTTAGTCCGCCTTTTGCGGTTTTGTTTATGCATAGTATTGAAAGTAAAGCTCTGCAACTTTTGAAATCACAGCACAATATATCTCCAAGCATTTATGCTCGATACATTGATGACGTAATTATGGGTCCCTTTGACAAAGACTTCGACTTTGATGTAATATTAAGAACTTTTAATGGTATCGATGAGAATATTGAATTTACTCTGGAAGTTCCAAAAACCTTACACTTAATTTCTTGGACATAAGCATCACGGTGAAAGAAGGCAGTATGAATTATAAATGGTTTGAGAAAGAAATACATTCGGGTATTTCACTGCGCAGCGATAGTTACGTGCCTAACTATATCAAAAACAATTTCGTAAATAATAGCATCAACTACGTAAAGAGAGGATGTAGCAGCGAAGCTGATTGCAAGGTAGCTTTTAATAAACTTGAAACTAAATTAAGTAAATATGGATTTTCAATGAAACGAAAACATAAGAAAAGTAGTAAAAGATGCAAGGAAATACGTAAAAACAGTACGTATTTAAAACTCGGATTTGTTAACGATAAAACTGATCGTGATATCCGCAAATTAATTAAAAAATACGAGTTACCGATGAATCTTGTTAGCTCTCCTAATAAAACTTTATATAATGCCTTGAAATTCAAACAAAAAGTAGAAAAACACGAAAGTTGCCTTGTTTGTGAGAGTTTGCCTAATAAGATGAAGTGCACAGATCGGTTTTTGGTATACAAATTTACATGCCATCATAGTAAAGATTTCTATATTGGTCAAACCTGGCGTCCTTTTAAGCATCGTTTTAATGAACACAAGCGTGCTGTAGATAAAGGTAATGTTGATTCGAGTGCTATGACAGAACATTGTCTGAAATTTAAAAAAACATGAATCAAGATTGTGCATTCATGATTTTAAATCAAAACGTTTGACTGATTTTGACCTTGAAATTCTTGATAAGTGCAAAGATGCATTGGACACTAGACTGACTGACTGAAGCTCGTTACATTAAACAGTTGATTCCAAAATCAATCGAAGAAAAGAGTTGACGGTATTTTAAGCATCTCTCAACCGATAGCATTGTACGAGTATATAAGCAGCCCACATGAGCGGCCAGATCAGTTGGTTTTGGCGAATTACCCCCTGAGGAAGAGCGAACGCTCGAAACGCGTAGGGGTTGTACATATCTTTTAATTAACTATTTTAATCTGGTCAATTAATTTCAAGGAGACGAAAGCTGTTCTTAGCATCAACTCAAATAGAGATGACTTCACAGTCCGGCCATTGAGCCGCTTTATTGCGTATTCTTCAACATTTTTGTGAAATAAATTTTCTGATACATCCATTTAAGTGATTTTAGTTAGCCAGCAAATCTTTAACGGGCACCATGTTCATTTTTTAATAATTCAACCATTTTGCTATTGAACTAAATACACAGCCCGGACAGATATGCATTTTGAATTCTTCTCAGAGAAGACGGCACATGCAAGCACACCTCATAAATATATGATGGACTGAGTGACAAGAGACACAAGAGTGACACTCGTGCCATGTTTGAGTGATATTTCATGATACTATGTGAGAGGATTGTATAACTTAAGTCTATGTTGTAGTTGCAACTAACGCGCAAGAAAGTGGATTTCCGGCAAGATTATTATTCGTTGCAATATGACACACAAATCAGACTATATTATTACCACAATACTCAAGCACACTGAGATTCTACTACTTTACGATATTGAATAACGAAATTTCATGAACAGGTCAATAAATTTTCCATTTACTAATCATTGTATCAATACCGGCATGTTTCAATTTCACAGTATACTAACGCAAGCGTACGTATGATCAAGCATTATCGTCCGCAGAATCGTATCAGTGTCATTCAGAGGCATAGTGGCCACCTTCCTAAGAATGTTTTCTCTCATTGAAAAAGTGCATTAATGAGATACAGAACCTCGCTGAAAAACATTTAATAGCAGATACAGGCACGATTCAAGGGAGGAACTTTTGATCCACTATTTATGCATTATTGGAATTTTGCCATACATGTATGGTACCAAAAAGATATTGAGTTCTTTTTCCCCCGTTCTAAGTTGTCACAATGCAATCATTAAGTAGTGGAGTCGGCGGTGAATATGTGACGTGGTTTTCTACATACAATATCGACCTAGAGCATGTACTGTACAGGTCCTGACTTACATGGACTCAAAATCAAAGGATGCGGAGTCCTATCATTTTGACAGGATTCCGACTCCGAATACCGTCTTTCTTCTAATAATCCCCTGGTCTCCAATAATCACCAGTCGCTAATAATCGCCGAGTTAAATGAAGGATCGAAAATATAATCGCCGAGTTAAATGAAGGATCGAAAATATAATCGCCGGGACCTCCAATAACCGCCGGGCCTACAGTAATCGCCGGGACCTCCAATAACCGCCCAGACCTCCAATAACCGCCGGGACCTCCAGTAATCGCCGGGACCGCCAATAATCGTCCACCCTGTGTAAAAAATGCATCGGTCCATTAATGGCCGATTGCCGTCGCATTGGGTGAGTGTCGATGGTGGACGTCACTGCCGGCTGACAGATGGCAAGGTGATGGTAAAATTTTCTCTCTTTCTCCCTCTCCTAATTGAAAGACTAAGGTCTGTACATCAGTCACAATTACGTAAGAATCCTCTTCACATCTGTGTTCACACATGGATTCCTTTATAGTAGTGGCCGGGATGGGAAACTTGAAATTAGGGAAATACGGAAGAAGCTGGGAAGAAGGGTCACTACCGCTCGCTCGCTAAAGGTGTGGATGGTAGCACGCAGTTAATATTTGACATGCATAAGTACCTAATCGCCTTTGTTTTTAGTAATCATGTGCACTGTGTGCCTTGAGAGAGCAAGCACATTGTTCGCATCACTGCCTTTATATTATCAATACCACGAATATAATAACTAAAAATTCATAGCTTATAGTTTATTAGCATTAAATGGACCTTCATCTCAAGAGGATAAACGTGTCTAAATTTTGCAGGATCAATTTCAAATTATAATAGTAATACATTCATTTATCCTTGGCTATCGATAAAAATGAAAACAATCAGAATCATAAAAGAAATCGCTTAGTGAATTGAAAAGTGAATCCAACACAACGGAATTGACAATAGATATGTCATACAAAGTTAACTATTATCAGTGTTGTCAACTGACTTTTTCAAGAAACTCAGTTAAAACTATGTTAACCTAGTTTACCAGAAATTAACCAAGTTAAGTTAAACTCGGTATACTGAGTTTTTCAAAAAAAAACTCGGTTATAACTCAGTAAAATAATTCGCTAAAACTCAGTTACATAAAAATCCATGTAAAACTGTTAGTATAGACATAGGCCGTCCGAATTTGATTCTGAAAAATTGCATGTTATAAGCGCTCCAGTCAATAACTTTTTCTTGAACGTTTGGGCGTATTCACAGGCAGTTGTAGTCTAAGCATAAAAGCAAAATGATAAGATATGCAATAGGTAGATGAAGAGAGAAAAGTAAAGATGGAAACTTAGAAAATGAAAGCATTATCTTGCAAGGTTTAAGAACGTAACAAAAGAGCTGATCTAAATTCGCACAAAAATATAAGACTGGAATGACTGCTACTTATAAAAGTAACCAATGTGTAGACTTTCTATGGAAGGATGAGTCTGTATGTTTACACAAAAAAGATCTGTTTTAGCAGGCACACGCCTGCTACAGCCTATATACCTAAACTAAGCTGTATGGCTTCAAAGTTGCGGTACATGATTTTGTCTATAATTGAGATCTAACCTTCATTACTTGTTGTAGCTAAGTTACAGCATCTTCCAGTATAAGCAAAATTATCTTGATAATATCTAAAAGGGACATTCTGCAACTGATTGCTCAGCTTATCTCAACTTTGGTCTCGCGCATTTTTTACTCATCCCTGCCCAACCCAAGGCACGAAGCCATGCTAGAAGCTAGGGATAGGACAGCGCGGCCCTTAGCCAACTGAGCTGTCACCACCTAGTATGAACAATACACAAGCTAAAATAATCCTACGAAATGCACCAATATAAATGAAGATCCTTTAAAAAATGAATTAGACTTAAAATAATACGACAAAACCATTTTCTATTCTTCTTCTGTTTCCTACCATAGCAGTTCCTAAAATCCGTATTCATACATTCAAGTGATTACATTTGCATCACGGCTATAACAGTTTATCAGAGAAGCGGTTTTTCTTTATATTTAGACTACGAAGCAAGCATAATATCATATAGAAAAACAATACAAATTGTCACGCATTAGTATTACTTTGAACTGTGACATAAATCATCAATTACGCTTCCATGATAATGCGATCGAAGCAAGAGCATATTTATCACAACAAATACCTTCAAAAACAAAAGCCGGATAGAACAAATAAGGGAAGTTCAGAAGAAAGTTTTATTGTGTCGCAACATGACAGATGCCTCCAATAATTCTAACTTTAATGCACCTCTTCGAGCTTTGGAAGATGCCACAGACACAGACACATCCTCGTATTCATTGCATTACTTTTGTTGTGCAAAAATATATTTAATTCATGCCTAGAAAATTTTTTAAAAAACATTTTATGCGGTAGGTAAATTGTGACAAGCTTCACAAAATCAAGATGATGTAGCCCAAATATTTATAACCAGCGAACTCATTTCGCCTTGTTCGAATATTACCTTGTTGCTGTTTTCTTGAATTGTTAGAATACTCGCGTTCAATAATGAAGTCGTCGTTTCTAAAACGTTTGGAGCACAAAAAAGCATTCTTTGCTTTATCCCGCGTGAATCCGTCATCTGGATGACGTACTCTTCGGTACAATTCATCAAAAACCTCGCTCTTTCGAAGTTTATGAAGTTGAAGAGAAACTCCAGGAGACTGATGTCGCAGAACACTTTTATAAAAAAAATTGCAATTCGGAGCTGAGCACAGTTAGGCGTCGTCAAACCTTCACATACGCGAAGTATAAAATGTGACTAAGGAAAGGAAGGCATGTAAACGTATATCTTATCGACTTTTCGTCTTATAATTCCTAATGAAGTTAAAGCTTTCAACCGTAATGTGTTGTAGAACGGGAACATTGTTTATTTATTTTGCTTGTTCCTCCCTTTGATTTGGCCACTGACCAACAGGCTGTAGGTTTCAATGTTCATCACTTGGTCAGAGGTTCTCTCTGTTTCGCGATAACGCACAGGTTTGAGGGAAAATTTGCTTCTCCAAAAGTGACCCTTCTTCCGTATAGCCGCGATGAGAGAAATTTCACAGTTTCCCATCCCGGCCACTACTATTAAGGAATCCATGGTTCACACACCTTTCCACTAGAGTAAATAACTTCGTCAATCGCCTGCCAAACTAATGATACAACCGGCTTTCATTCAATGAGTCACATAACAGAGGATGAGAGCGGAGAGAAACTGTATACTGCATCCAGGCGTCATTCATTTGCTCCCGGTCTATCGTGCGTGTTTTCATTTTCATCAGTCAGCTCAGCACCAGCGTTAATACATGTAGCTACATCGTTCTGCGGTCTTAAGCATGAATTTTCAAAGCTTTTAACGACACCTCCAGTTATTCATTCGTGTTTTGGAGATTTAGAGGATTCTGTCGTATTTCGACGTTCACAACCAATTTTCGTATTATACCGGCGCTTTTTTTCATTTTGGAAATAGTTCTCCATCTTCATCGCTACACGTTTTGATTCACATCTTTCCGACTCATCGACCTATAGTCTCTCCATCTTCGCTGAAAACAATTAAGTTGATGTGGTTGATATTATTGCCGAAAAGTCATTTGAAGTGATTTCAAAATGTGATCAAATATTAGACCTACATACCGCTGTGCAGTCGAATAATCGAATAAAGCAAGGTGAATCTCCGAAGGAGGATTGGAAAACATGGAAATTATAATCTGAGTTTTTAAGGACCTTTTCACTAGTCAATTGCGTCATACTACAATTAGATCTGCGTAATTTTAAAAATCAGACAACTACAATTTATGATACCGTATTCACTTTTCATACATGTAACATGTAATTCGTGTATCCGCTATAGCTCGCAGATGTGGTAATCGGAAAAAACATTTCTGTCCATCTATACATACCTATGCATCTATACATACCGGAATTGTGTAACAGAGTATGTAATTGAATTACTAGAATTTGTGTACAGTATGTTAACAAATCTCTTAAATAATAAATTTTAGCGATAAATGTAAAAATACTTCGGAAGATACAATAGATGGACAGAAATGTTTTTTCCGATTACTGCATTTGCAAACTATATCGATAAAATATAGACGTAAAATATAAAAAACTTTTTCGAATGTTGGATTTGAACGTAAATGTCGTCTTTCAAACTCCAAAAGTCAGTATACTTAAATCTAAAAGATAAAACACCAAAGTTGTTGAAATCATGTCTTTTGTATCAATTCACATGTCAGGTTGATCCTGATGCCCAATAGGCAAAAAGACGATTTCACCAACGAATAAGTGAATACATAAAAGGTAATACGGCAGTAAGCACTCACTTAAGTAGATGTACTGCATGTAGCAATAGAATACACAACTGCTTTGAAGTTGAATATCAAGGTAGAAATAGCTCAGAATTCTATTAGAATCATTGAAGCTATCAAAATAAATGAAAAATTACCTACATTGAATAGAGCATTAGGATATAGCGGAAAATCAGTGTTTCTAAAAATATTTTACTAAAAATTACAGTAGAATACACGAATTACACGTTACATGTATGAGAAGTGAATATCATAAATTGCTCTTGTTTGATTGTTAAAATTATATGAAAGAAAGAAAGATGTATATTTCGGAATCAATGAAAATCATTACACGTCTTTGTATGTAGTTGGTATCACTTTTAAAGCAAAAAACAGAGGAAAAAGTTAAATGATTATACAAGAGAAAATACCGGTAATTTCTTGATGACATTGTGATCAATCGATAAAGCAATCATTAATTTGTGCAGTTATAAATGGTATGAACGTCGAGAAGGATCTAACAGTTCTTGATAAGGGTTGAATCAGTCGTCCTGTACGCAATGATCTTGGAGGAATAATTTCATGCAAAACATGCTCCTCATCAAGCAAAGCCTTGTTGAAAAGTTTTGTTGAAGACTTGATTCGACGGATTCGAAGACTCTCAAATTTGCCACAGGTACAGTCTGAAGAAGCTGATGTCCGGCAAACCAGTCGATGGGCTCTTTTTTGAACGCGATTTAGCTTCCATTCAAGATAGGCCGGAAGACAAACGAATGACTGACTCGCATACTCAAGAACAGGTCTTACCAATCCAAAATATATTGTTCTTAAGTCATCATTTGTCAGTAGCGGTCGCAAAACTCTCAGAGCATATAATCTTCTAGACGAGGACTTTATGATGTTATCAATATGTGAATCCCATTTCAGTCGACTATTAATTGTTACGCCGAGGACTCTGGCTTCAGTGACGACCTCCATTTCGGAAATGGTTACAGCGGATGCATCAATCGATTTGCTTATCAAAAGGCTCTTGCTTTTACCGACATTAATGACCAGATCATTTTCTTCGGACCATGATGTCATGTTGCTATGCTCATTCATTACTCGAGAAGCTGAGATATCACATTTATAAATGGGAATAGCAATGGTTGTATCATCTATATATTTCATTAGAAAAGACGAGCTGTGCGCTTTTTGAAGACCACCTGCAACGATGCAATACAGAGCCGGTCCCAAAACTGAACCTTGTGGTACTCCAGAGGTAACCAATATAGGACTGCTGACAACATCACATATGCGGGTAGCTTGATACCGATCGCGAAGATAGTCAGAGATAAATGCAACGAATTCGTCGGGGAAATTCAATTCTTGAAGCCGCTGAATAATGGAACGGTGGCTTAATACATCGAACGCCTTTGAAAAATCGTAAATAAGGAGCTGAATCCCGGCAACGTTATCTTCATCGAGTAAATTAACCACATAATTGATCAAGCTGATGATCGCGCACGTTGTGGAGGAATTCCGTCTTGCCCCGAATTGAGATTCTCCGAAACCCTTGATGATAGCTGGATAGACACTTGAGTGTAATACGAACTTTTCTAAGATCTTAGATGGAGCTGGGAGTAGCGAAATTGGACGCAAATTTTCAATAGTAGGTCTTGATGACTTAGGGAGAGGAATTATATGACTAAATTTCCAGAGTTTAGGAAATCTTCTCTCTTGAATTGACACGTTAAACAAGTGCGCTAAAGGCCCTGCTAGCACATATGCTGCGGCGATGTACACTTTGGTGGGAACTTGGTCACTGCCGGACGCCTTGTTGGGATTTAGAGCGAGTAGCTGTCGTTGCACCTCATCAACCGTAATCACAAGATCCCACGTACCATCTGACACACTTGAGCAGATGGAAGCGTCACTTAAGCGGGTGAAATAACTGCCAAATTTTTCGTTGATGCTTTCTGCAGCTTCTTGTAAAGACGAGAAATTCGCAATTAGAGATGCCAAGGGATTAGTGGTTTTGGTGCCAATTGCAGCGTTGGTTACACTCCATAGATCCCGTGAACTGCTACCTGCTCTTCTCGACCAACTCAATTTAGCTTTTCAATCACTAACCTGGCCTTTTCTTTCCAAAAATTGTAAGCATTGAAATCCTTCGCCCGGTATGCATTCCATCGATTCTGTACGTGAAGTTTGACAAAAGGCGTTATCCACGGTTTATCTCTAGTGGTCATTAGTACCTTGGTCTGAGGAATACTGTCATCGATGCAACTCTGGAGATAAGCATGAAGGAAGTTATATTTATCATCCAGATCCATGGGAGACAGGTAAAAAAATGACCAATTGACGTCAAGTGTTGCGACGAGTCTATCTAAATTCCGTCGACTAAGATCAAATGAGGTCCGATAAAAGCAATTGACCGGAAAGGACGCTTCTTTTGGAGTAGCAAGTATGCTATTATGATCCGACCTAGAAATTGGGGAAGCAACCATAACGTCAAAAAGCGATACGAGAGATGGAGTAACCATGAACAGGTCCAAAATCGCATCTCTTCTGGTGGGCTCGAGGGCGAGGTTTACAAAACTGAAACTGTTTTCTACATCATCAGTTCTTAGCCTATTGAAGTCTCCACATAAGATAATATCAAAGTTTGTATATTTTGAAAGAAACGCGTCACACTGAGAGATGAGAAAGTCTATGATTGATGGAGAATGAGATATTACACTATCCGGAGGCATATAAACGCATGCGATGATAATCATGCAGTGTGGCACAACAATCCACAAAGAATTTATGAATTCTGGAGAAAATGAAGGAATTATTCGATATGAGGAAAAGTTGGGAGATACCCAGGCACAAACTCCGCCCCCTCTTCTCTCCTGGCGGTCATCACGAATAATAGTGTAGTTGGAGACTTGAAGTAAGTGATCGTCTATGTTGCTGTGCAGCCAAGACTCAGTTGCCAGAAATACGTCTATCTTCAAATTTGAAATAGTTGCACGAATATCATCAATCTTAGGCAGAGCCGAGCGCACGTTGGAGAGCATTATAGATGGAAGGGGACGGTGCGAAAAGTAAGTTGAATGCTTAAAATCCGATCCTAAAAATTTTTTGTAGTTCGACGTTGTACTACTTCCCCTTTAAAGATGACAACATCTTCTCCCGATTCTCTACGATTTTTCAATTCTTGTACTAGTTCTTTATGCTTTTGCTGCTGGAGAAGGGTCCGGTCGGGGTTGATGAAAACTTTTCGAAATTTTTCAATTTGTCGTAGATGTTTTGCTTTACGAATGGCCTCTTGTTTAGCATCAAAAGTCACAAAACTAACTTTAAGCATAGTACGCGCAGTATTGCCAGGTCGACCTAGTCGGCGGACATCAGCGATGCCATACGGCGAAATAATGCCCATTTCCTTAAACATATTTTCTATCTCATTGCTATCATCTTCCTTCCTTTCGACGACAGTTCCATCCTGCCTCAAGTCTAGCCCTGAGACTATTATGTTGTTTCGACGATTCATTCTATCCTCGATTTCCACAGATGTTTGAAAGCATTTCGCTCTTCTCTTCTTTGCATTGTTGAAGCTCAACCTGAAGTTTCTTATTATCATTTTTAAGTTCCATCAATTCATCTGAAAGACGCAACAGCTTTTCCAGGATCGGTTCGATACATTCCTTCATTTTATTGCCGATTATTTCAGATAAGTCATCCAGTCCTGGAACCTGACCACATTTGCTTTTCATCAAAATAATAGCCTGGAGTAAATCCTGTTTGTTTATGGAACCCTTCCTGGACAGCAGTTCGCTGTCATTCATCGCAAGAATATCGTTTGGATTGACCATGTCATGCAAAACTTTCGGGACTCGAACCAGGAACTTCAGCCCTAACACCGAAGGCGATATCCACTGAACCAACACAGAACGAGTATCCGTGAAGATTGCACCAAAGCCTTATTTGTAGAAAAGCGAATGACGTAGAAATGTCACCTGATGCCTAAACGTGCTATTCCGATGAAATGTGACTAAGTCGCCAACCTACAGTGGAATACAGCTCATTGAACAAAGTGTCACAAAATCAGGAAAAACGCAAAAATCGAAGAATTCGCTAATCCAGGGGCAAAACCAGCTATACTGCGACGTAGATGAAAGTGTGAGGATCACAACGATGTAAGAATCGACGGAAGAACACAACGTGGAAACTGAGGACAGTGATAAGACGGAAATCGATAGATCACAGCCGGAGCGACGTACAACCACACAGATAGAACTAGAACATAGCACATAGATAGTACTAGTATACTAGCATACAATTGTGGTATGACGCAATTGAACAGTGAACAGACCCTTAAGTACAGTATTTTTAATGAAAGCAATTCACTTTACATGTATAATATGAATTTCATTGATTCTTTCATTTTTAAGCACTGTTCAAAACCTTAAATTCGGTAGCTTTGAATCCTGATGGATGCTTTGATACATCCACCGGACTCAAAATTACACTTGCTTGAGGTTCGATCGGCATTTCCATTATTTCTCATTGGTTGTAAAGTATCATGAAAATTAGTGCTCGTCTGAGTGCATTGAAAGTTCGAGACCATTATTCTCTCGTCCTCTGATGGAATTTAAAAGAACGCTACTTGAATGCATCCGTAATCATTATTATACCTGATGTTACTATTTATATATTATGTATTTATTAACTATTATATATAATAAAATACAATTATTATAACATGGATATTATTGAGTTGTCTCAATGCTGCAGGGGCAGGTTTTCATGTAGGATTTGTCGTTGGTATATGAATGGCATTTAGGGCGACATTTTGATGGCGCTATGTCGATGCAACGTCATTGGCCCGACATCGACGAATCAGGAACCATAACTGTGTCGACCCAATGTCGACGCGACGCTGCTGGCCCGGCAACGTTTTTTTCACAGGGCAGATCTCCAATAACCGCCGGGCCTCCAGTAATCGCCTGACTTCCAATAATCGCTCAGACCTACAGTAATCGCCGGGGCCTCCAGTAATCGCCGGGACCACCAATAATCGTCGGGCCTACAGTAATCGCCTGACTTCCAATAATCGCCCAGACCTACAGTAATCGCCGGGACCTGCAATAATCGCCCAGACCTCCAATAACTGCCGCACCTCCAGTAATCGCCTGACCTCCAATACTCTACCGTCTCATTGCTATTAGTTTATCGATATTGTTGCGCCGATGATTTCTATGAAACCAACTAAATATGCCCAGTCAAATGCTAAAAGTGCACAGTCGTAAGATTTCTTTAGGAGTCCGTGCTAATAACATGGCCCCTAGACATTTTTCTGAAACTAATAGCAATGCAAGCAAAGTAAAGAAAAAACAACTTTCTGCGACCGTATAGTTGCATATTCCAAATATTTCGGCTTAGCCTTCATCAAGGGATACAGAGAGAGGTCATTCCTTGATAAAGGCTATGCCGAAATATTTGTAATATACAACTACACGGTTGCAAGAAATTGTCTTTCTTTATTATTCTTAGATGAATCCCGACCGATGGCAATAAAAGATTGCCGCACTCAAAATTCAGCATACAGCAATCTCGTCCGCTTTCACGACCATGACTGCTGTATTCATTTTTCGTGCAACAAATCAACTTTGTTCCCACAAAGTTGTTCCCACTAAGGGATACTTTATATATAGATCAGATTAGTAATGTGAAATGGTGGGCAATATTACCCGGTATGAAATAAGCATGCCGTTAACTGGTGCGTAATGATAGAATCAAATGTTCATATAGAAAACTGTAAAGGGTGCCACTTAGAGCTAGGACTGCACAACTTTTTTTGGAAATTGTTAGTTGATTAATTCTTCTCGTAAGAATATCGCATTTCTCTTATCGCCAGCATTACTGTCATATGCATATCCTAGCTTTTGCAATTTAACTAAATATCTTTTTCGAGAGTTGATGTCTGTTGAACGCCGTGTGTACAGAATAGTTGGCTTACCGCATGACTCCTCGAATTCTCCGTTGTTGAATGCCACAACTAAATTATGTACAAATCTATTTCATAACATTTGCATGTCTCAGGATCATTCTCTCAGACGTATGTTTGAGGAACGTCCAATTCGTTCTAGACTCAAGATACCTTTAAGGAAACCTTTTACTCGCACTAGGCGTCTCCGAGATTCATTTGTAAAGTTTTGTCCTTAACACTGCTTTCATATACATGTACGTATTACTATTCCTCCTATCATTTCTCATTTGTCATGTACTTCCTTTCTATGTAATGTGCTCATTGATTTATTGAGACAATAAAGATTTATCTATTCTATTCTATCTAATAATCACCGGGTTAATAAGTAATTGAAAAGAGTCTGAAAAAATAATTATTAGAAAAAATGCGGCATGCATGACTGATGCAGTTATAAATTCAAAATGATGAAAAAACATTTTTTTCATCTATAATCACGTGAATGTTTAATTTTATTCCTCATTATTATTTTCAAATGTCAGCACCGATCTCCCCATGAGAAGTATACAAAATATTGCTGACGTTAACTTGCAAGATTTACACCATTCTGCACCATGTCCGCTTTGACATGTGTGACATTTCTCTTGGATGGTGCTCTGATTTACGCATGTCGATGTCCAGAAATGCACATATTCACTTTAATGTGACGCATTTGTCACTCAAAATTCAGCATGTCACTTGTATTGACAATTGGTGGTGTATGCACTTAGAGAGATGTGTATTTATACTGTTTGTGGAGTGACATCAACCGTTTGCTCGGCAGCATGATGTTGTCACCAAGACATATTGACGACGTGACTTTGATGAAACATTCTTATAAGAAAGTGCCCTTATCATTTCTTCTACTCATCCATTTATTTGAGACTTTGTCCTCTTTCATTTGAAAAACATTTGTTTTGCATCTTAAGCTGAAACAAACAAAAGCTTGTTTCTCTTTCCTCATTTCGACGAGATGACAACCCAAATCCCACAATGAACTTAAAAATTAGAAATATTTGTGTTCGTTATGAGCATAGGTGAGCATGTGTGCTCCACGCTACGAAGCGCAACGCCTATTTCCCGGAGCGCGGAGCTCAAGAAAAAATTGCGATCCTTCCTTGCGCTTCGACCTTGAAATTATCATTAGAGGAAAGCAATACGCTCGGTCATGGAGTTAAGATTTCTTTTGACATCGGCTTAATCCGCAAGTAAACGGTTTCAGCGTGAGTTTCAGGATCGCATTACAAGACATTTTACACTAAATGAGATGTCGCAATACTTTTGATTGCTTCTTCTGTTAGCGCGAAGACAGACAGGAAAAAGAAGAAGCACGGGGGTAGCAATTCAGGGCAGTGGAGAGCCTTTAGCCAAGATGAGACATGACAGGAGGGAGATGTAAAGGAGATGAAAAAGAGAAAGAAAGAGAGGTAAGAAAGGTTGTGCTTTATGTTTCCTGTTACTATAGCATCTGTCGAGATTCTTCTGACTCACCCGTACTTTTCTTCTATTTGTGCTTAATCAAACAAGAAACATGATCATTTCATGGGAATTCCCATGGAAAATAGTGAATATCATTGGTTTAATGTGGTCCATCTTAGATCTGTTTAGGCAGTGAAGTTCTTTATTTAACTAATTTCTTATCTCACGGCAGCGACCAGTCAAAGTTGATCACCTAATTTTCGGTTTGATAGGTTGCAGTTGGAGACATCGTGCTCAATGGTTGGAAGCCGATGCAAGTGCGGACTAGGTGGAAATGTCATACACAATTCATGCTCTCATGCTCATACTGAACAACCTCCTGGTGTGTTTCCGTGCTTCGCTTGCAAAGTATTCTTTCCCCCTGATTGGCAACTGACGCTGACTCATTATGACAACTCTCAATATATGGAATAATATATGGAACTTTGCTGTCTGTTACTTCAATCGCGTCTGCGGTACTGGTTCCTCCGCTGCGATGTCGTACAAGTTTTTCGATGTAGACAAAAATCTTGATTAGGCCTACATTTACTCATGAACTGTGCACGCAGGGCCTAAATAAGAATTTATAATAATTATTTCTTTGTTAGAAGACTTACGTTTACTTGACTTAACCCTACAAATAGCCTATGATAACTAGCAAAGATACACTTAACCACTGCGATTACTAGGCCCAAGTACTTACAGTATTAGGTCCTAATGGACATTTAAGTCCCAAAGGAGAGGACCATATCAATATTTATGAAAATTAATAAGCTATGAGAATTCAAATGGGAATTATTGCGAAATCCCGCGGGAATGGGATGGGAATTCAAAATCAATTCCCACGGCAAGCCTGTGGATTACTCAAGGCATTCAATATCATAGAACGAATCACTATGTCATTAATAACAATTACTCAGTTAGATTCACTAAGAGAGTCGTTCACTTATGAGTCTTTTATAAATTCATTTATGAGTATAGTCCCTAGCGCAACCCTAAATTCGCCGAAATCGGAGCGCGGAGTGCACTTAGGTCAGCCAAACAGGAGCGCGCCCACCCCTGGTTATGAGCTATTCATTGAAATATTCGCTTCCTAAAGTTGTGAACTCTACTTTGAAACTTCCTCATTCTAAGAAGCAAAATCTCCGAAATATCCGTTTTCTTTGTGCAATTCAACTAAGAACTTGCATTTGATTGGAACCTGATCATCTCATCATTGTAATTGATTGCTCTTCGGCATCTAAAACTTCTGCGAGGTTTGGCGTAGATTGGCGTAGAGCTTTGGTCCACTCAGGTCTCGGAGGATGCAGAAATTCCCACCCAAAAATGTTTGCTATCAGATGAAAAAGGATTTTGCGCAAGTGCACAATGGCACATACTGCATGAAATTTATCTAGTTGTTGTTTTCATCATGATTGTGTAACCTGTGGCACATGAATGCGCGTAACCGGTTGACCTACATCAACAATTCGGCGTACATCAATGTTCAAGATAAAAGCTATCATTACATTCATAGTTCGACAACAAAAGAAGACTGCTGACAAAGCCTTACTGCAGTAATTAGTCAGTTTGAGAACCTCACAGATGCTTTGAGAATCTAAAAGTGTAGCAATTACGGCTCCGGGCAGGCCTATTTCCGATAGGCATGGATAGGTTTATAACAACGGGCAAATGTAAGGGTTTCTATGCACTGAATAAACCAATTTCAATAAAATTAACTATCTGAGGCTTCGTTGAAGCAGTAAACGACGTGAAGCCGTGCAACTGATATTGCTCTAAATGTTGTTGACTCATAAAAATGCCACATTTTCGCACATGTTTACAAATGCTGACAGACACTCAACGGACCAATCATATCGATCTGTTCCACGTAAACATAATTGATTTACTAAAAATTAACTTTCCTAATGTTTTGATATCGATTTTAGCAAGTAAGCTAGGAATTTGTAAAAGGGGTTCACTGAGCACCACTCAGGTCTCTGGGGGTTAAGGGAGGATTGGAACCAGAAAGGGACAGCATAATCGAAAACTGGTCGATTCCAAGTTCGTGAAGTTCTGTATTTGGTCACTTCAGGACTTGAAAAATACAGACTAAGTCCAGGAAATATTGATTGTTGCTATACCTAGAACAACTGCATGTGTCAATTGACCTATGATTGGTCTGGGAAATTAAATCAATCAATTCAATGAAAAACGCTATCAAATTCGAATGCGGTATTTCAATTCCCTTGGATCCAAGATTCCTTGATTAATGCTTACAGTCACTTCATCTGTTCTTTGATGCAACTTCTATGACCACTGTGATGGTTGATTCCCCATGGAGATTTGCTGTGGTTAGGCAATGAAAGATCGCGTCACGCGATAACCCCAGTCTTGATCTAGCCAACACTATCCCAGGCACGAGCACCCGAGTACACCTGTGCCTGTGCAGGTGTCAAACTTCTATTCAGTGCAGCTATCTTAAATGTTGGAAGAATAAAAAGGAAAATATCTTCATTTGTTCTTCGTGAAGCAAATTTCACTAAAGTCACTTTGAAAAAAATCGCGCGATTCCTGGTCATTCAGAAATCACGCGATTGATTCCATCGCTCGATCAATCGAGCGGAATCGATTAACTGCGCCCGTCACTGAATGTAATAATTATATAGCCACATGTGCTCATTATTTTTCCTTCTAATTTCATTTGATAAAAGAGTTTCTTTGTTTTTGTTCGTATATACACCATAGAAACTGCTTCAGTGATGTAGAGCAAAAAATGATGCAGTTCATACACTTTTCTATACATAGAACAATTGACACATGCAGATGCAGTAATTCTGGGTATACCTAACATATTGTAAAACCGCGACTAAAATAAGTGATATGCTATTTACTAAGAACTACATGTAAAAAGAAAAAAGTGAGTCATTGAACTTAAGAACTAAGGATATTATGATAAAAGATAAAACCCTAACCAGTGCAGTTCTAGGGTCACATTAAGTCGAAGTAGATGCCGACACGTCTTCTCCACCATGTTTTGCTTCAGCAGAATTTGCGCCACAAGGTCGCTAGAAAGCTAAGTACTCTATTCACAAAGCTAGCGATTCTTGATCAAGTTGTGATCGGGATGACAGTGTGATGGCATCTGCTTGAACTTAACCCTCATCGGGTCAAACGGTCACAATTTGTGACCAAGCATCTTTTGAGTTTTGTAATGCATCAAGTATTGGATCTATGGGTCTGGAATTCATGGACGATGAACCATTTTGAGCCTAAAATACTGTGTTAAAATCCTGAGTTGATTAGATAAAGTATACTATATTTATGCAATATTTATACGTAGACGGTCAAACGGTCACAAATTGTGACCAGCATTTTCTGTAGTGTAATCACCTTATTTCGCAACTACGTACTTCTCTTGGGATGACCTTTTATTCAGGTAATGAATTTAGCTTCGACTATGAGTCATATAGCTCCATAGAAATTGATCTCAGGTCGCATGTTAAGCTTCACAGAACGGAAATTCAGCGAAATTTGCGGTACACGAGCGGAACCGATTAGGTGGGCAGAAACTTCAGATCTTAACACAGTGCGAATAGGAGAATCGGTCCATTCTCAACTTAAAGTCGCTGTAGATTCCATTCTGGTGGTCGTAGGTTTAGTCAGAAAGTTGAGCGCATTGAGAACAACTTTCATCAAAAAACCATGTGAATCAGATAACCGGAAGTTACAGTAAATAGATGTAAAAGAATTCACCACATTTTCACTTAGAACAATAGAGCACTGCGCACCGAGAGATATGCTGACGGATGTTATCTGTGATGTCCACAACATTGTTTGTGACAATTACTTTACTTCGTATGCATTGGCTGCAAAGTTGCTTGAACACAATCTTACTATCATGGGAACAATGAGACTTCACCGACGAGAAATCCCAAGTTATATTCGAACAACTGATGATCGATCTGTTCACTCAAGTCGATTCGCGTTTGAACATGACAAAAAAGTGTCCCTCATTTCCTATATACCCAAGAAAAAGAAAAATGTTCTCCTCCTTACATCAAGTCATTCAGACACTCGGATTTCGGAGAAGACTCAGAACAAGCCTCTTGTTATTCTTGAATACAACGTTTCCAAAGGAGGCGTGGATACAATGGAAGGTAATGTCGAAGAGTATTCGTGCCGACGTAAGACACACCGATGGCCCTTGTTATTGTTTTTCAATATCATTGATGTTGAAAACAATAACGCATTTCTTCTTGCCAAAAAGAGTGGCCTTACTCGCAACAAGAAAGAATTTCTCCGAATGCTCACCTTTCAATTGGCGCAGCCATCAGCTGAACGGCGACTTCAGAGATCTGCTGTGCGTCGATATACAAAGGAAGCAGCCGACAAGGTTGGTTTCAAATATGAAATGACTATTCCCTGCAAAACTAATGCTCGAGTGAAGCCGATGTTCGAAATGCAGATTTTGTCGCAAAACCACAAGATCCTACTGCGACGATTGTGATCGCCCGATATGCCCCAATCATAGAGTTTTGAAGGTGATCACGAAATGTGAAGACTGTCATGAGCTCACTTAGATTTTTTAATAGGCCTACATGCAATCATGTATGCTATATATCTGTATGTAGTGTTTGTTGTGAAGTTCAAATGGGATTCTGTTTTTCTATTAAAGCAATTGGAATTTTGAGTTGCAGGTCTTCTAAATCTTGCTTTCAATTACAACTAGTTTGTGTTTCGGACTTAGGCCTACTACATGTATATTATATTACTACAACATGTAGTATACTATTATTATTATCATTACATGTATACCCAATACTTCATTAATTGGCATTGATGAGGATGTAATTGGATACGTATGAGTATAGAACTGATCAATATTTGTGAATAGGCTTCATTTCTCGACATGATTCGGCACATTTATGAGTGGTCACAATTTGTGACCGTTTGACCGGATGAGGATGTTGATTTTGGTGACCTGATAAGGGTTAATCTGAATCTATCAGTTTCACGCAGCAATCTGTATTATCGCTCATCAGCATGTTCTTTCATGCAAGCAACTGCATGTTGCGAAATGATGCATGTAGTATTGAACCGTTGATTGGCAATTTGATTTGCCGGAAAATGCTTTCAAATAGAGAAGCATCTAATTCTGCTGTATGCATGAAGATATGGCTGATACCTTGACAAAATCATCGCGGCATCAGCGATATAGTCAGATTCCGCGGTAAAACTAGGCACTAGCATCATTAATACACAACAACCATGAAAGAAAAAACTCGTCGATGGCTTCATAATGATTCATACAGACAACAACTGGCAACCTGTCACTCTTCGACAGAGAATCAGATTTCCGTCTATTTCTATAATTCATTCGATTGACTTTCACAAACACAAATCCACACGCTATGTCTCCACTTAGAAACACCGAGTGAAGAAAATAATCACTAGCAAGTTAACCTCCAGACAAGCAAGCATGTTCTCATAAACCTGGACATCGACACCATTCACTTTCTCTTGTCACAGACGTTCCCTTTATCGGAGATCGATTAGTATTCTACAGAGTGCCCCAACACAAGTATGAAATCATTGAGCATGTAAGGAATGCATCCCATGCACGAAAGAAATTCACCCTCTCCCTCACTGGTACACATGTTTGAGAGCATTTGCAAAACTCTGTGAAATTTCTTGAAAAATAGACTTTATTGTGAGATGATAAATGAGGGCATTATAAATACAATTTGAGTTACAGAATGTCAGTTTTCGTGTACAAAGTGTCCAAGGTCATGGGATCGCAATCAATGAGATGGAATGGCGAAAAAGGAAGAGCAAAATAAACCCATTCCAACAGAAATGGAACAATATGAGGGATGATATGTAATAAATGGGGTGATAAATACTCATGTCATGATATTTAGCATACTAGGCTGAATAGAAAAGATCGAACTCTTCATTCACACAGCTGCAAGTCTAAAACCCTCATAAGTTCATGAAGGCAATGCTTGTCACCTAAATTTACAAAATGCAGAAATAAATTCAGCAACGCTCTTCTAAAGCACCGATAGTAGAGACCGGGTAGGGGAGGTTTAAGGAAGGAATGAAAACGAAAGTGGAATATCAATCTAGTGTCTTCCAATGGAATGTTCATACTTGTCTGATCAACTAAAAAAATGTTTCAAAAAGTAAGTTAAAAATACGATCGATTCTTCATAATTCTAACACACAACTGAACGAAGTTATTGCATTCTAAATACAATGGATTCACAACACAGTGCCCGAGGCCCAACTTAATACTTTATCAATGCGAGGTTCGAAGTCACCTTTGATGACATCCGGAGACAGCTTCATCCGAAATACGATACCCGCTACCATGGACTTATAAACTAAATGATCGTGAAGTCAGAATCTAAGTGATATCTCAGGGATGCTTATCTTTCATGTAACAATTTTCTATTATTTGTTTGACTGAATTAACTGAACATTTAACTGACCACTACGATGGTCGCATGTAAGTACAAATTGACTAGGATGAGTGATATTACTGAATGCCGAAAATAATTAGAAAATATCTACTAATTTTTCATTTAAATTTAAGTAATTTGTAACTTTATAGTTCAACCAATAAACAGTTGATTTCACATGGTTCATCCAAATCATTCATGTTTCAGGTCAATGATTGTATCAAAAGTGGACTTGTCCACAAGTCCTCGTTTAGTATGAACGAGTGTATTCCTGTTTGTGTCATTTCTTTCTGCTATCTCCACGTTGCTGTCATTATTCCTCTGACGAATTCAAACGACCCTGCCTTTTGTTTTCTTGAGGAACCGCTGTCACTGATCAGGTCAACTATATTCTTGAAAAGACTGAAGATCACCACTACAAAGACGAAATATATTCTCGTCAACAACTGATTGTTGATGTGAATGTATGGCCAATAAAATACGAGTGTTGAAACTCTTCTCGTGTGTTCTAAATTTTCTGTCTTCGAGTTTCAGCTGATAGATTTTGTCTTTATAGCATTTTGTATCCTTCGAGTTTTCAAGAATAACTCTGATGTTCTTGGACAGCGTTCTACAAGCAAAAACGAAGAGAATCAACGAAATTCATCAGTGGTACAAGAGCAGCCGTAAGAAGGTAGAAAGAGATGACGTCAGTGAAGGGAAGCGACTCATACTAGGAAAACTTGAAAGGTTCGCTGTTGTTGCAGTTATTATAATGATAAGTTATAGGGATAGGCAACATTCAACTGACTTGTTTTTGATAAGCTCTACATGTCTTTGTTCCCGTTTGTAAGATTTCTTTGTAATTTAATGAAAGATATTTACTTTTTAATTGATTTCGGGTGAAGCATCTCTCACCAGCTACTGATGAAGTTCTCTCAACTCAACCTCTGAGGCAAGTTGAGAATTGTTCACAGCATCATCCATACTGCCTTGGCCTACACTACGCTTGTCATCTTCGATTACCTCTCCTGAGGTGATGTTCAAACTGCCGCGGAGATAATCCCTAGCTTTCTTCAAGTCAGCTACGGCCAGTGTAAGTGCCTCCAACTGTCGCTCGTTAGACCCATTCATGCGGCGCATAGCGTTCTGCACACGCTCGAGACCATTTTCTACGAGATCGGCAGAGCGTTTCGTTAACTGTCGATATTTATCGATGGTGTTTAGAGTAGCACGAAGATTGGCGGTAATTTGACGGCGTTCTTCCTCATCAGTTAGAATTTCTACAAAGTCACTTGAAGGTCCACGAAGTCCACGTTCTGCACTACGACTGCTACGCATCTTTCGACGCGGCATGCGCGTTTGACCAGGGGTGACTGGCGTAACCGGCGCCGATTCAGCACCTACAACAGTCAGACGTTGCAACTCCGTCTGCAGACCAACCATAAGACTTTTCGGGCGCTCGCGGGTTTCCCCCAGTCTGCGAATTATCTTCGATCCAACGTCCATTGTTCGTAGACGTGCCGTCAAACCTTCTAAAGGTCCTACAGCACTTTGAGTGCGGCGCACGACGACGTTGTTGCGATTCGGGACCATCATAGGCACACGGGTAGATGGTTTCGGGAACATCTCAGGCCTGAATGTATGCAAGGCAGCACCAAGGATTGTATGTACATCGCTCAACAGAGGATAGTTCATAAGATGCATTACGGCTTGAGAAAAGTCACATCGTAGAAGAACATCACACAACAACACAAGCATCACAACGAAGATATGGTCAACCAAAGGGAAAGCAGACGTCGAATTTTGCTCTAAACGACTACGATTGCACGTCGCAAAAATGGCATCCCAAACGACCAGAAGGTCCTGTAAAGGAAATTCTCTACCAAACAACAGCCGCAACCATCGGATTCCATACAGTTGAGGCACTACCTCCAAACGCTCTAAATGCTCAAAAAGTACCAGATCTGTTCGACGAAGTCGCTCATTATGAATGCGCATCAGTTGTACAATGGCGGGACAATTGCGAACCCCGGGAGCATAATTGGGACGAGTGAATGGCTCGGGTTGTATATTTGGGGTCTCCGGAGCGTCATCAATAACGTACCATTGAGAAGCCACTTTCATCAGCTGTGAGAAAACGGCATAGGAATCATGCTCCAAGTAATTCTCATCCAACAACATCTGAAGCTCGGTACCAGGTTCTCCCTGTTGCTCGCTCGCGTGTTGAAATGCCAAATGGTCACAATGAAGAACGAAGATGATGGGGGCCAGCAGTTCGTGCATCCCCTGTCGATAATCCAATTGTGATATGTTGGAGAAGATGAAGAGGACATTGATCATGGTCCGCTGAGCCAAAGGCGTCTGGAAGAAGCCCAAGTCAGGAAAGGTTCTTGTCACATCTTTCATGATCTCCGCCTTCCTGGCCTGCCCCTCAAAATAGCGATGCCAAATACTGCTTTGGTCTTGGGATAGCGGATGCCCTTCCTCCTGCTTCTCTCGAGGATCAATCACAAACTTCGCTGACAGGTCCTTGTACAATCGTCTCCATTTCTCCGTTTCCTCAGTCCACTGCGTCCTGTCACCACTCAATACGCCCAAATGAACTTTCCAACACAAACTGCGAAAGCGACAACTTCTCAGCTTCCCGCGTAAACTGCAGTCTGCCAGATGAGACTCCAAATCACGCGGACTGCGCCCGCCGACCATCCAATCCCATTCGTCACAGTAGGAGGAAGCGGAAGAACGTTGCCATCCATCCGGCGGAGTTGGCTCGAATACCACAGCGGGCGTCTGAGGTTCCGATGAATCTGACGAATTGGGCACCGATAATGAGGTGAACTGATTCAATGTCTCCATGATCTCAGCCGCCAGCTTCTTTTGCTGGTTGTTGCTGCCCTCCACGTCAGTCGCCATGCACACGTGGACAGACCGCCAACCTGAAGACAGGAGAAGAGTTATCAAAGGGACTGATAGAATGTGACGGAAACTTCAAACGGATATATTAAGAGAAAATGCAACAAGATCCACTTAAAACGGACTCACTTATGATGCACTCTAGCTTATAAAGCATCTTTCCTTAAGGTACCGGGAAAATTTACGGTCTACTATACGAAATGCCTTGCTCATAACGTATCTGTTCATAACGTTCTTCCCGGATACAACGGACCAAATTTTCTGTGCGCAAAGCCATTTGTAATTTTTATAAAGTACTTTTTCTGTTTCGGATATCTATTCATACCGCCGTGTGCTTCTCACAAGATAGCAAGCTAGATTAGGATGTCGGGCATCCAGGTCAATCCTCCCATCAGCTAGCAATTGAACGCTTGCTATTACCGCGAACCTTTTTCTGACAATGCCATTCGTAGTATTATCTATCTGTCCTCTTTGATAACCCACAGTGATTTCGGTCAAAAGAAAATCGCGGACTATATTTTGAACAAATTGTTATTTTGTTCTTGAATGAATTTTACTTGCGTAATACAGCGCACATAGGGAAGAATGGGGTAAGTTGGGTAACTTTATATTGAAAGGGCATTATATCCAGTTTACGAGTGGAAATTGTCAATGTAGGTGATCTTTATCAAATGGATTTATGATTTAAAAAACGGCCAAGCATACCTCCCCACATGATGAACCATGTGTGAAACTTAATGATGTTGGCTTCTATCCAACTTGCCCCATGTAGCCTAATTTGCAATTTTGACGGAAATTTGTAGCAAGCTTCTTGCTGAAATTGTTTATGATTGTCATATCATTAATCACATTTGATAAAGAGCGATACTATTAAAGTTCAATTGCAAATAAGTAAATTGTTTAATCACCACAGACCTGTAACTCCCACTGAGCTTGATTTTACCAATGTACATGTAGTTAAAAAATACAATTCTTCCATTCAATGATTGATCAACTATGCCCATAACAATTATTGGTAAAACGCCACATGAAATCGACTGCCATGTTCGGGAGACTAGGTTTCCTGGACAATCTTCGAAGTGTCTCGTACGGAAAATTATATTCGGTGGCGGTACCTACATGCGACTGAATTTCCTTTCTTCACCTGCTTGATGGCTTGCCCGGGAATGTTTAGTGATTTCTATCTATAGCTTCTCACCATTATTTGTCAAACTTGTCTGCCGACACGCGTCTGCAACGTCGCATATACTGTGGCATTGAATGACAAACTGTAAATGACTCAAGACGTTTTAAAGTTTCGAATCTGTTCAGTCCTTTCTGCTTATAAACGCTTGCTATTCGTGAAGCAGATGTTGAAATACCAGAGTAAATTTGACAATGGCACCATAGATATCAAGTGAACCAGCGAGTGATTGAACAGAATAATATCTGAGTTGAAAAGCAAACTTGCTTCAGCAAAATTGGCATGAAAAGTAACAATGCGGCAAGTCGAGTAGCTGTACTCAACTTGCCCCGTGAGGGTATCTTGCACAAACTCATCTATCATGCTTAGTTAACCCCTAATCAATTTTCTTTCACTTTTCTTAATGAAAATAACATGAAAAATTGTGTTTATAAGCACCAAAATTATAGCCATAATAAAAGAGTAAAGGGTAGATTACGTATTATTCGTCACAACTGCAAATATTTCAAATATAGGCTGAAAACAAACATGTCAGATTTATTTAAATGCAAGATAGCATCATAAGCCAATTAATTAGTAGAATTCTTACTATATTGGTGTGACAATCAATAAATTTGAACGTCGCCACAAATCATTCATCTCTATGTGAATAAGAGCCAATTACTCAAATTGCCCCACTCTCCCCTATGCCCGATGCCTTTCTGCTTAGCCTATTCTGTATTAATCGAAAGCAGGTCATCAATTTGGAAACAATTTGCGTTTAATATGTTTTCTCTCTGAAAAATAGGACAGCCGGCTCACCTTGCTCACCATAGCATGAACTATTGTATATATGACAATATGCACAGTGAATGTAGGCCTACGTAAATTTCTGCATGCATCAATAAATGCTACATTTACGCGCCCACAATAATAATACAGAAATAATGGTTGCAAACTTGCAAAATATGACTTTGAATTGCGTCTGCTGTACCGTAAGCATGTACAGAATGTTCATGCACAACTGTACAGCACATGAAATCAAAATGCATGTGAGGCACTACATATGCTCCATGCAATAATACTAAACACTGCACCAATAAAACCTTAATTCATGCAATACAGATACACTAGCACTAAAAGTACATTTCGTCTCGTCTTGGATATAACACACAATTTTTTTGCAGGTCCTTCAAGCACGCTACAAGCGGGGTTGACTGCATAAAGTTTCAAATTTCAAAAAATTATCTTCAATGTCACTACTCCCACGCTGGGGAATTGACTTATTCCAACGTAGTGATATCAAAATATCCTGAACAGTGATATCTCTGATAGTTGATTGTTCATTCCGATTTCCATGTTGTAAATAGTCCCGTTTCCTTAGTTTCATAATGTTGATATTTCATTGTTACTGAGTAAGTAGGGTTGTCAGCCGACATTTCACACGTCATTTTTCTATGAAAGTCGTTTATGTATCTCCAATGCCAAATTAGACGGCCTTAATTGCATGATTAAGGCCGTCTAATTTGCTATGTAATATCATTGGGGTAGGAGCATTTCACCGTCCATCTTCGCATTCCCAGTGAAATGACATTGAGATGATTCCTATGGTTAACAATTTGGACTCGTAGATATCTAGAGCTTTACATACTTCAATGTTCTGAGCTGCATGGGCTATGAAGAAAAATATCATAGATTTTGAGTCTTTTGCAGATCAAAATCTTGGATTTTTGATGTCATAGATTTTAGGTTCAGTAACAATGCATATATTACCTTTCAAATGACAGCCTAAATCGTCAGGCGCTACGCGCCGACGATTTAGGCTGTCATTTGAAAGGTAATATATCTTCATTCATGCCATGGATTCATACTTGTGTGTTTATGATAGCTCTATGGCATCATCGGATGACAGCGTTATCTTTGACATTTTTGAATTCTAAGTGGATACTCGTATCATACACAACCAATTTTGTTGTTGAACTATTGATTTCTCCGTGGTGGTCACAAAATTTCAAGAAACGCTTATCTTGCAATTCTAAGAAGGTAATACAACAAAGATCACTAACTTTTAGTAACTTTCACCAACTTTTTGTGAATAGACATGAATCGTTCTGCTGTTTTCCTTTTGATTGATCAAAGGACAGATACTAAAAAAAGCATCAGCAGGTGAAAGCTGCCTACAAATTTACACAGCTTTATGGACAGTGCTGACATTTTCTTTTTGTAGAGCTATAGTATCTTTCGTTCACATGCCTTTCCCCTGCCGACATGCAATGACACTTTCGAGCTTGACCTCTGGACAAAAATCATCACTAGGCCAGCCAAACACTTAACCACTTTGACACAAAGCCAACTTCGTGCATAACTTATCAGCTAAAAATAAAGACTGTGTCATTGCTGGAAGCCGACCATCGGCCTTGAACCAGTCCTAGCTCGACCATAACTCCCTGAACGGCTTTACATTTCGCTTAGATGTTTTAGAATTTTTGCTGTTGGAATCTATTTCCTGCATCATTGAAGAAATCTATGTCTGATCATTTTATAATTGAGTTAAAGCCCCAAACTAATGGTAAATATAAGATGAAAGAATAATAGAAATTATTACGGCTTATTATATTACATCATATTCAGTTCAATTTGAATAACATAATCTCACCTCACCAATTCATTATGGAAGACATTTCTCATTCCGATATCTGCAGAGATATAGAGTACGCTGACAATATCACAATTGTAAGTGATAGAACATTTTGTAGCGAATCAACGAGGTAATCTCGCTGCATCGTCTGTTCTGCAGTAATGAATATCGCTTCTGACCTATGTGAAGTCGATCTACGCAATAACAAGCACTTATGTGAGCCAGCAAGAGGTGGGCCTAATAAGGGGACACTTGATAAACTCGATAAGGAGATTCTCTTCGAATGACTAAGTTGTGAGTTCTCCTCTTCCTTCGCTGTTTATAAAAACAATACATGACACTGACAGCACCTATTGCCACTACATACATGCATAATGACATCACGGTTATTCATGCAGAGATAATATACATACTGCAGGCTACAAGAAGAAAACTGAGACAAAAACATGGAAATAAAATTCTGCCTACATCAATTCTGTAGGTTGAAACGTTTAACGAAAGAATTTTGCAAATTACAGTAGAAATTGGATAACTCGACACCTCACGGTGCCTCAGAAAAATGTCGACTTAGGCGAACTGTCGAGATAACCGAACACGCACATATGAATCCGTAAAATATCCTGCGATGAGTATAAAAGGCTTCTATACGGCAATAAAAATCATGCTGCAGTAATCATGCAGTACAAAAAGTAACTAGAAAAAGCACTTCATACACAGCAGCCGTGTTGAACACAAAATTTAATTACCTAGAAAAAATTATTGGAGGAAATCTGATCTACTCATTCAAAATATCTCTCCTTTTTGATCAAGGAAGTGGAGAGGACATCTTCACATAAGATGCGGTTAAAGCCTAAGTTATATTTTCTCCATTCAAATTCAAAATTCATGTGCAAGAGTTAATCGCTTCAATAAAGTTGTAAATATATTGCTCTCTCCATCATCATACGATAAGACCACAAAGACATGAATAAAATATATTTATAAGTACCGGACGTAGGGGATTTCTTCCATCCTCCGCAGCGAATACGCGTAGCTAGCGATGTTCGCGTTATTCTACATGTAGTTTACAAACCTTGTCGTCAGTTTTGGCATTTGCTGTAAAGAGAAAACTCCATGAACGTCCGGTACTTCAAAATATTATTTATTCACTTCGTGCTGGTCAATAAATATTTGAAGGATAGTCAGAAAACCTCGCGTTACCTATTGAAAGACGGCATTCAACAGAAAGAGCTTTCTACCAGCGATAATTGTATACATTTCGCATTGCTGTCGAATAAACGCAAAGAATTGATCATAACAAAAACAGACCACTTAAATCATGCCAAACTTCAATCGATTCGCTTGCCTATGCTCTTGCCTTTCAATCTCATTTTACATTGACTAGCCATGCACCATTTGAGAGATCTCAGGCTATTGATGAGTTATTACATATTTGTATGTTATTGTTTATGGTGGACAGAGAACAAAATGTGAAAATCGCCTCTTTTAGAAATATCAAAGCTTCAATATGAAAACTTGTGATAATGTATCAAACGCAAGGTGAAATGGTTTTTTCTGAGCATTCTTTTGATGTATTACTCGTTGAAATCGGTGTACTTTTAGAGAAGTTCCAATGTCCCAAATTTATTGCATAATTTACTATTTCTGAATGTTGTTGAAAAGTTGTTTACATCTTTTGGTGCCAACGAGGTCATTTTCACGCTTTCAGTATCTATGGTGTCTAGATTTCTGCTATGCAGATCCAAATCAAAGTATTGGTTGACCCATATAAGTTGCAAACAAAATTTCTTATCGGTTCCGAATTCATCTTATGTCATGATGGCCGAATCGAAGCTTGTGAAAGTGTTTGAAGGGCAAGTTTCTACTCTCCTGTCAGATGGACAGTCCGAACGGCTAGTTTGCCGAAAAGCAGTTGTCCACCATCCAAAGGTGGAAAACTAATTTTTTCTCCCTTCCTAAAAAAGTTGGGTCCGATCGGAAAGGAAAGATAAGTTTTGAACAGATCGGATGATTATTCGCTTGGTTAGAAACGATCCCGCTTTGTCTTCGACCAGCTAAGGAGTTCACATCAGAAGCCGACGATTTCTGCCACAACGATGAAACGGCGCCTGAAAAGATCACTTCATAAGCCGAAAGAAGCCATCAGGGATCGAATTGACCTTCAACCACAAGAGCTCAAGGCTGAAGAGAGCGATAAGCATTGTCACTGGCTTGTCAATGGAATTAAGTCGTTTGGATTGATGAAGTGTCTGCATGTCTCCGAGGTCGCAATGGCCGTTTGAGAGAGGATGAAATCAAGTGATGCAATTCCTGATCAGTTGACATTGCCTGTGAATCAAGGAGGCCAAAGATTGCTTGTGTGCTGCGACATGGATGAATGGCAGAATTGAACTCCATTTCCAAAGAGATAGCATGATTACGATGGTTATGCAAAAGTTTTGCAAAGCCACATTTACTACAGCGCGGTGTGAGTCGACTCGCTTAATTTTTCCTGGAGATGGTCTTCCTCGACTTGAAGTTTTGTTAAGGCAAGAGTGAGAGAGTTTAGATCAAGTAGTGATCAATCACCTGATCGAAAGCACGCCTTTCCGGATTCCCAGTCAATCAGAAGGGGGTCCGCAAAACTCACTAAATACTCACCGAATGAGGGTCCGTAAATGCTTAGTAAACGGATGCTGCTACAAATATTGCCAAATCTTCTGAACATACAATGCAAACTTCTTGGAGAGAGTACGGTCATGATCAGCGATAAAATTTGGGTTATATTTCAGACCCCGTCATCAGGACAGTACACAAGATGAGACAACGGCATCGTCTGAATGCATGATATTACAGCATGATGTAACAGTAAAATAGTCGGCCCTCTGCTTTTTTGTGTATTTTGTCTCGGATCTTAGTTTGCCTCTAAACTAAGATGCCTGTATCATAAAGTATGCTGACGATATCTTCTTGGTGGGACAACTATTGGCTGATTGCGTCGCTTCGACTGTAAAGGAGCTGTTTTACACGATCTCGCAGTGGACGTCATAGAACAAAATGCAGATAAATGACAAGAACTGTGAGCAAGTGTTCATCAGCTCAAATCGCCATCTATATCAGCATGTTTTCTGAGATTCAAAATACCTAGCGTCAAAGTTTCAGACAGTTTGCGCATTCTTGGTGTTATTTTTGATTGTCAGCTGAAATTCAAATCCCACATCGATAACATCTGCAAAAGACGAACATCTCGCTTATATGTTTTATGACAGCTCAGAGACTTTTGAACAAAAGATCAGTTAACAATAATATGTCAAAATTGCATTCGGAGTACTTTGGAATACGGGGCCCCTTTATTTGTTGAACTGTCCACAAGGTTACAGGAACATCTCGAGAGAATACAGAGACGCGCTCATGTCATTATATGTAGGAACTCCAAATGTGATTGCTCTCGATTCTTAACGCTGGATTATCGTCGCAAAGTAATCAGTTTCAAGCTTTTTCAACGTGTCATATCAGATTCAACACATCCTCTTCATCATCTTACTTTACCAATCATGTCCCATTCCAAGCAGTTTCGACTTCCTATCATCACAATAACTCTACGTGGAAGCAGCTTCATCATAAGCATGTCAAAGCTCTCCAATCATGGATTTTGTGTGTAGTAACTTTCATCCAGTATCACAAATTTGTTATGACTTTATTCCATAAATGCACTTCTTCACTTTGTATCATTTGTCTCCCGATTTTTATTACTGAGACATTGACTTTTAGAAATAAACGTTATTATTATTAAATAAGTGAGTACAGTAAGCATATCGATTTTTTTCTCAGAAGGACCAAAGCATCTCTAAATCGAATGGAAAAGGTGACCTCATGATTTCGAAGAAATAAAATGAGCTGCCCTATATCGACATGTTCTTCTACAAGGGCAAACTAGGACACAAGATACTCCGTTTCAGGAAGAACATTTGTATAACCACTCAACACAACACAATGCCATCCTATTCAGAGACTTCAATAACTAAGTAGAGTGGCAGTTCCTCACCCTTACCCGCATCCTGTCACGCAATGAATGACATTTATCAATGACTTCCATTATTAATTTCGCATGAAATTTCAAATAATAAATTCAATTCACAGACAATATTCACGTCATTGAGTTATTTGAATGAAGAACTATCACATGCTTTTTATCAAAATGAGGGCACAGTTCCACGTACATTTTTTGCAAATAATTAAAGGATGTGATCCATAAACTGTAGCTGTAGTACTCGTCATCATGAAACTGGAATTCGTGATCAACATTTTCAAGGAATTGCTAAAAAAATACCAATACTTTCGTCTCACTTTTTTCTGACGTGTTAGTCCAGTGATGAGATATAAAATGTCTGTCAAGAGAGCTGTTGCACTGCCACTCGATCAATAGAATCCTCAGTAATAGACAAAATTGGTTATCTCAAATTTGAGTAGGAATAGTGAGTCGAAGAGAAACGTATAACATCGTGAATACTTTTGTGAAATACCATCATGTTTATTCGTGGAAATTTGTGAATCTTAAGTCATTCTATCATTAAAATACACTTCTAAATTTTGATAACAGGTCTATCCTCCTATTCCTTCTACATCATTTCCTTTTGACTAACGTTCCCTCACCCGATCTTGATATAATTACCATAGTCCACATACCAGGTAACTGATCATACAGCAAAGTCGGTGCGGGTGTGTGCTGAGAGCCGAACAATACTTTGAAGAGTGCGAAATCTTGTGATGTCTTTCAATAAGGAAGTTGACTATTCATTCTGTTTTATGTTGTTTCTGCATTTTACCTTTGATTGTTGATAACGAATAAAATTGATTGTGGCCTTTGAATAAAATTTCTAGTATTTGTTAGAGAATGTTAGAATGTTACAAGGTAGAAATACATTCAATTATTCGCTTAAGATTAATTATTATTATTATACATTAAGATAGATATTGTTCAAATCCATAATTATGTATATTAAACTTTAAACAAATTCTGACTCCGCCGAGTATCGTCCTTCATTCTTCCCTGTCCGTGCCCAGGGGAAGGCACGAAGCCAAACTAGCCAACATAGGGTGGGAGAGGCTCTTATCAAATTGGATTAGTAACCTAAGGTGAGATTGCTGATTGAAGATAAATCAGTTGCAACTAGGTATCTTATGAAACACTAGCAGTGGTTCTGCTTATGAAATGACAGTGTCAAGTTCCGCTTCAACCTCAAGGTGATTCCGTATTCATCAAAAAGTTCATTTTGCTATTATTTAAAGGATGACTGAATCACAACAATGCTTAACTATGAATGAACTTTACTACATAAATTTCAATACTTCACTGATGTGTTACTGTAAGACTGTAATACTAGAATGAACTGGCTTGTCATGAACTATAAGTAGATGAAATGAATCAGATCACAAGACCATTCTAAAATTCATTCACCATTCACCCAATGCACAAATTAGTTAACGACCTGAACGGAAGAGCTAATTGTATCACTTGGAAATTTAATTCAACTCTATCTACACCAGACTCATTCGAAAGTCATAATACAGAATACTTTGATGCTTTTCAATTGGCAATATTTATCCAAACCAACTCTCTGATCTTCGTAACATTTGGCTACTCTAAATCAGATCCCAAATTTTACGAATTACTGACAATTTACAATTTGAATTTTTGTTACGATTACTAATTACAGCGCTTAAATGGACGATAAGTACAGCGAGTAACATGAGTACAACAAACACATCGATAAGATTGCTTTGTGTTTGGAATGAGGGAAATTTTCTTTAAAAGTCTAAGTATCTTTAAATGAAATTTTAAAGAAAACATATACCAGGCTTTAATACATTTTTCGGAACGGAAAAGGGTGAAAAAAGCTGCATATGTGCGCCATCACCATTAAAACGTTCAATAAGTAACATTTCAAAATCCTTTAGTCGACAATTTTAAAGTGCTATAGATTACAATGATGCGAATTTATGACATATTTCTTTAAAACTGCACTCAATCAATGACATGTTAAAAAATGTTTAACGGTGGCAAAATTCAGTGAAAAATCTAGTTTCAAATTTTT
This sequence comes from Prostheceraeus crozeri, assembly GCA_907163375.1. Classification (NCBI taxonomy): domain Eukaryota; kingdom Metazoa; phylum Platyhelminthes; order Polycladida; family Euryleptidae; genus Prostheceraeus; species Prostheceraeus crozeri. Next base: position 326,534 of record CAJQUW010010010.1, read on the forward strand.
TTCAATAAATCTGACTTCAGAAAAGTCGGAGTCCAACGATTTTTTGAGATATCTATGAAAATGCACACAAATTGATTTTTGAAGTCTCGTCGCGGCCCCTAGGGTGAATCTCTCTCAGCGATTGGTATGAGTCGAATCTTTAGGCTCAAGTCCAGCTCTGCCCGAAAATTATAAATGCAGCGGCCAACCAATTAAAATACGACGACCATGCATTTAATTGCATGCACTGTAGATAGTAAGACTGCACTTCTTTGGCTAAATAGCTATATAGGCTTGTTTTTTACTTCTGAAACTAATTAACAGAACCAGTGGTGGCTACCATATCACTCCAGTTAATATTCTTCCGAAAAAATCGCGATGGCTTACAGCATGTAGCAGATATCCTTGACCAATTACATTTTCAATTAATGATGGAAACTAACGGTGCTGATGCTGTGCATTACATTGACCAATGATTTAGCATCTTTGAAAAGATCAACATGTTTTCGTTAACTCAAATTTCGAGGTATTCTCAGGACTTGGTTTTTTATCATGTTGTTTAGCAGTTATTTAGCATGGCTTCAATTTTGCCTCGAACGGACAAAAACAATTTTATAATTGGAAATCCTGAAAAAGAACACTTTTTCAAATCTCAGTGCCGAATGTTAATAGACAAAATGCAGGTCAACAACACTAGCAAATCCTATCGTCTCACTTGAAAACCAACTACATATTTATATCGACTGTAGTCTCAAGCAGTCACTGACGAGAATATTTTTTCTAATTCATCAATAAAGAATACAATTCTAAAATTCCACAGATTTGTCAGAATTTGCATGCTGCCATGTAACTGCTCCACTCTCTTTTATCCAAATTAAAGAATCACATTAGTGATTAGTATAGAGTCAATCTGATCCCCTTTTGTTTAAAAGCGACAAAATATCCATTCGCCTCTGTTCACGACGAATGGAATTGTGATAATCAGTATCCACTATCCACCCTCAAAAAGTTCATTGTGCGAATAAAAGTTGACAATAGATTATATCTATAAGTCTTGTTGCAACTTCTTGCGTGCAAACGATGAATCAAATTTTTCAGCATTTCAATCATCATAAAAACAATTTAAATATATATATTATATCTATTATTCGGCAGATTAACTATGTTATCAGACATCCCATTTCTATAGATTGTCACCTTCATGATAAATCACAAAAAGTTCATAAAATGTGAGTGAATTTTTGTACCACTTTCATATGAAGATAATGTGAATTGTAGGTTTTCATGCGACTTATGAATAATGGAGTATGGCTGCAGCTCTAGATAAATTGTGGTTGAATCCATTCTTTCTATTTTGCTCGTCATTAAAAAGCTGTCTGTTTCTAAAAATGAGTGCTTGCCATAGCAACTTTTCTTCTACAAGTTAAAAAAAACAAGATGCGATTTTACTAAATAGTTTTCTGCATTTTCCTCATTAGGCATTGTACATTATGCACAATGTGCATGTAAGGTTTTTAGAATTTTATTAGTTACTCAAATGTAAGGTACTGTCTAGGCCGTACACTCATTTTCGAAACGTGTGTTTACAGTCTCGTCGAGTGCTACTAGTCGCACATCTCTAACATGACTATTTGTTCTATTCTAACAATGTGTACATTTCATTCACTGCAAATTGATAGCTACGTATTCACTGATTAGATAAAATGATAATAATCGAAATATAAAAATGCATTTTTTCTACCATAATTCACAGATATTATCAAAGTGTCAATAAACTACAGTCAATCTTCCTGTTCATTAGCTGCTTCCGGAACACTTTTAACTTGCTAACATTTGTTAATTTCATTAACAGTCTATACAACTGCGCAAATTGAATGATGATGATACACATGTACAATACTTTTCAAGACAGAAAGTCATGCACAAAAACACACTCACTGCTTTTAGAGCTTTTTGCACCATATCAATGTGAATTCGTGAAGTCTGTCTCATGATGGTCAATGTATGTTGCCGGTGTTCAATAACAATTCCAGCTAACTAATTAAAGTTTATAATAAAATATCATGAAATTTTCCATCACTCACGGAATGACCAACCTAGACATTTACAAACATATAACGCATATCTTATGAATGAATTATCGTTCACATTCAGCGACCAATAAATTCATTTAGAAGTTGGTAACGATAGTTAAGTATCACATGACAGTTACGGAGTGAAGTCATACTAGTCACACATGTTATTGCATGGCAACTCAATACAGTCTACCGTTTATTCATTTCCTTAATTATACGTGTGTCACGGCTTCAGATGCCCTACATTACTGACTGAAGCAACTTTAGCCATTAATGTGAGGCATGCGTGTCATTCAGGAAAAATCAGATGTCTTAGTGATGAAGTTTTCATTAATAAATTGAATGACAACTGGCATGTGACATAGCGCCACCGATCGTACAACTCAGTTGGTAGAGCAATTAGACTAAATAACTTGAGTGGTCATGAGTTTATAGCTAGCAGTTTATTTGTTCAACTCATGTCAAAAAGATTAATTGAGCTTTGAAAAACATGCATCGTACAAAATTACAGGCAGACTTCCATCTCTGGATTCAGATCGATATTGACTACATGAACGATAGGCAAATGCCTATTAGAAAAAGACAGTATTCACTTCAAATCATGTACTTCTTCAACTGCCTTCAAAACAAAATGGTGAAAGTCTCCTCTGATGCTATTATTCCATGATGAATTTGATCACAACCAATGAAAGACTTATCCATAATTCTTCGAACCATTAAATTTGCAATGAGACAATCATCGGACATCATTTTCGGAATCAATATTTTTCTGCACCAATCTCTTCTTGTAGGTGTCATCTAGAAGAATAAAAAATTCAACTGATAAGTGAAAGGTGAATAGATAGGAGCTTTTGAAGTGTCGGTCACACTCGGCAAATCAATATGTGTTAAAATTTGCTAAACGCCTTTCCAAGAACGCGATTTATCACATTCCATGCACGGATTGCAATAAAGTATCGAAAGTAAGACACTAGAACACTCTAACTCTTCATCAAGAAATGTATTACAACATATCTCGACCCACCCACCCACCAACGTCGACTCTCACGGTTCGGGAAACTGCCTACTGTGCGAGATTTCCATACCAGACTGGCGATTATATTTTCATCGAAAGATCAAAAGATAATTTGATGAATAGACATGAGGGGCGCAAGATCATACCTATGTTACAACAATAGCTCCACGGTTGACAAAAAATAGCAGAGAACTCTATTGCTTCACTTAACAGCACTCAACTGGCCGCTGTGGCTGTCGGGCATGATGATTGTATTCAATTAAAAAGCACTGTATGTATTCCCTCCGTGAATATCTCTACCTCAGAAGTCGGCTGACAATGACATTCAACACGTCCCGACACTTGATTGCTCTTCACTATTATTTGTCCGGAAAGGCGTTTAGCATATTGTATGGATAGGAGTTTAGACTCACAGAAGTTAACATTGAGAGGTCGCCAATGGATCATGGAGAATTCCATTCCTGCTCCTAAAAAGAAGAATATCGGTAAGAATCGATAAACACCAAAGCGTTCCTTTCCAGGCCATTTCCTCAAAAGTCGTACCAGTGAAGAACTTCTGGTTTTGGCGATTCTAATTTTCGGCATCTTCGAGACACATCCAAAGATAGCTAGGGAGGAGGATAACGCATTTTAAAGAAAAGTAAATATTCTGGCAAAATTTATGGGACGAATTTCTTATATTGTACATATTGACTACATAATAGGGTCGATAAACATAAAGATACATCGAGCATGTGCATCAAGAAATGCTTTCCACTTTCCGTATTCAATATCAGTTTCATAATGTGCTGAACAGCGACAAAATATCTTCATACTTTCTGTATTTCTATAAATCACGATTGCATCATTCCTACGATTTAAGATGATTTAAAGATGTCAGTTCAGTCTGTTGGTCAGTTGTGTCTAATCACTCAATTCAGGAACCAAATATGGCCAATATAATCAAGCAATTAATCAGCTATTTTAAATATAATTATTCATTTAAATTCGCAATTATTGTACGTCAATAAAAATCGGCGATCTTCAATAGCAGAACAAAGCGATCGTTCTATTGCATTTGTAGTCATTTTAAAATTCATTACCTTTGCTCTCCCCGTCTGAGGCGCGAAGCCATTCTAGTTGGGACAGCCTTCCTACACTGACAACTCATCTGTCGAGGGTTAGTGGCAACCTCAGTGAAAACGATAGCCACTGTACTACAAGCGGGCAGACTCGAGCAATGGACACTCTTTTGCAGAATTTATACCCCAGCACAGGTACCAGCCATGAATCAAGCTAGGGGTTACTCGGAGAAAAATATAAAAATTTAGGCTGCTCAAGATAAAAGGAAACATCGCATCTTCTATGCTTGAGATGGCCCATCAAAAATCGTTCGCAAGCCTTTTGAACATGTCAGGATCTGAGGTTAGAAGGCTGATTATAAAGCTGGGCCCGTGCGAACCAATCATGAAAACGTTCCACACGAATCGATGCAGTTATAATCTTGCCGATTTTGTCGCTAACATTCGTCGCAAGTTGAACGTTGTGTGAGTAAGGGGTTCTAAATTATGTGATGGTCTTTTCTTTAATTATGCGGAGTTGGAAATGATAAATAGAGCGCTTTTCAGATTCCCATCGCTTGTTACTAGGCCTACTTGTATTTTGACCATCGTACGGCATCAGTTTCGCAATGCCAATTCATTTCTTAACTAAGTGATCATAACTTAATAAAATTCCTTTTAGGATTACGTAGTATTAAGTGAATCTGATCCGTCCTATTTATTACGCACAAAGATGATTGATAATATTATAATTTTTGAGTTCGTCATGCAAGTACATAGATAGAACAACAAGATGCAAAGAAGTTCATGGTAATGAATCTCAACAAAGCGTAATACATACATAAGTTCGCGATCAATGCAAATTTACTTGAAAAATAATAGGTACCTGTTCATAACACTTGAAAAGCTAGGTCAAGCTATGCTTAAAATTGATATGAAGCAAAATCGAAAGTACGATGAAATATTCAACCAAGGAAGTTTTTCTTAACTGACGAAGTTTGGCAAAAGCAGATGATGAAAGCACTATAACAAAAACATAAAGCTCTGATCTACTACGTCAAAATAGGTGCTGGATGAGGCAAAACAGCACAACAAGAGTGTTAAAACCCATCCGGAAGCAGTCGCTCATAATTCTCCACGATTGTGAACAAGAGAGGGGATTCTATTTTATCAGGTTGCAGCAGCCAGCTGAAACATTTTCCAACTTTTTCCATATCATTCACCTCAACCATGTTCTGCATCTGCATTTTTGACATTTACTTCACTTCGCAACACTTGACCATCTTAAATCAACATGACTCCTACACCCACCTGGATTTGTATCGCAATCGTATGAACTCGTCCGACTAACATGACCATGAAAATCTCGAATCAGGTTTGAATAGACGAAGAACCCAGATTCAAGTGATCCTTCATTTATTTGTTTTTTCTTCAAAATGATACTATCGAACGTTTTCGGATAGTGTCCACTAGCCATGTTCACGACAAATTGACAAAGACCGGAAATCTCAAATCAATGTTCGGAATCTCAAATCAAGATCTTAAATTCCCACATAATTGGCCTTAATATTCGGCTGCTTGATGTTCTTTACAATATACTGCGCATATTTCGGTCTACTTTTGATGAGTGGCCTAGCACCGCTGATTCTGTCTTCGCTTTCCATCTTCGCATCATGCTGTTTACGTATCCTAGTCTATTATCCAATCGAGTACTTTTGTCCCCCTGAAGCTGGTTGTGACTGCCGAAATATCGGATAGACCATATAATAAAAGGCTTTCATTGAAACATCGTATATGAAAACATTGTATGTCAAAATATCGTACAAGAAAATATCGCAACATCATACTTAACCCTTTGGCGACCGATGCGTGCAGAGCACGTCATGGGTACATTGTAAAATATCACTAGACTATTTGAAATATCATTGCCAATTCATCTTTCAAAGGCATAGAAAGTCGATGTTTAAATAGCTGTGAAATCAATGTGCGCGTTATGAGAAAGGAATCGTTGTCATAACAGTAACATAGAAGTCGGCTCAATCAATTGAATGTCAATATATCTCCAGTCCAAAGTCACCGCACCGATAAATGATGTCTAAATACAAGAGACGTAGAACAGAAGAAGATATTGCTCAGCAAATGGCCGCTTTTTCTTCGAGTGATGATGATTCATGTGTGAGTGATGAAGATTCAGTCCTTCCCGATCGAGTAGCAAGATCGCAGAATATTAATATTTCACTATCCGACGACGAAGATCAAATTGTCGCATTAGATACCAGTTGGAAAATAGTCAACTCAAGTGACGACAAAAGACCAGATCCTATTCCCGAATTTCTGGTAACTTCAGGGTTGAATCCCTCCATAAATTTTGAAGATGAGCCTCCTAAAGACCATGTTTTATATAAAGTTTTTCACAGATGATCTATTTTCCTACATCACCGATTGTGTCAATTCATGAGCTTGGGAAGATGCCGAATATTATGTTGATGAGAATGAACCTTTACCTGACTCCAACTGGCGTAACGCGACCGTCGACGAAATAAAGAAATTTTTTGGAATCGTCTTCTCCATGGGCATTGTTAAGAAACCAAAGACATATGATTATTGGGCGAAAGATCTTCTCTACCACAATGACCTATTCTCAACAAAAGAGTGTTTGAGCAGGCGACGCTTCTGTGAAATACTGAAATATTTCCGCGTTTGTAAACTATGCTGAGCGCAATCAAGTGGATCCGATTGGAAGAATACGTCCTTCTATTGATCTGTGTAACAATAATTGTCAAACACAGTGTACATGCCTGAAAAAGAGATCTCCATCGACGAGCGACTGATGAAATTTAAAGGGCGAAGTAAAATTTAGCAATATATACCATCGAAGAGAAGCCGGTATGGCATAAAAAGTTGTGTCTTTTGTAAGTCCTCATCAGGCTATGCATGGAGCTTCAAAGTTCACAGTGACAGTGTTGAAAATCGAAATATCGTTCTTGATTTAGATGGGGCCGACCAACTTTCCACCACCGAAAGGATTGTCGTTTATCTTGCCCGTGATCTCCTAGACCTAGGATATCACATATACATTGACAATTACTACATGTCCGTTCGTCTTGCTGAGTTCCTGTTGCAACACATGACTCTTGTCACAGGTATGTGTAGAGCTAATCGTGGAGTTCCTCCGATTCTCAAAGATGTGCATGTACCGGTGAAAAGTGTGCGCTATGCTCGTAAGAGCAATCTTTTAGCCCTTAAGATGGTTGATCATAAGTCGTCTGGGAAAAAACGATCATTATGCTAGACACTGCTCATGAAGCAGGTGGGCGTGAAGTTGAGGTCAGGAAGAAAGGAGGAGCTAAAGAAAAGATCAACAAGCCTGAAGTTGTTATATCCTACAACAAATCAATGGGTGGTGTTGATCTTTTAGATGCCTCTATTCATCACTACGATTGCACTCGTAAAAGTTACTACTGGTTTGTGAAGTATGCTTTATACATTATTCAAACAATGCATCGTAATGCATTTGTGATTTATCGGAAATATAACAACGAAATGGATTATCTCAAGTTCATGGAGTCTACAATAAGTAGCTTCATTTTTTGACTGGGGACGGCAGGAAATCAACAACGACGTTTTCCCCAAGATGCATAGTGGTCCCAGCATTAGCGTCAAATCATTATCCTTTACGCATTCCACAAAAAACTGAATCTCGAAAGAGACCTGCCCGTCGGTGCAATGTATGTTACGAGTCTGGGAGGAGGAAAGAAACTGTTTTTTTCTGCACCGCATGTCCGGGAACTCCAGCGTTGTGTGCTGCGCCATGTTTCAAGGAATTTCACTTGAAGAATGTGCCTCAGTGATTCTGTTAGCCTTTTTCTACATCACTGTTATCCATAGGATTGATTGAAAAGGATGAATACTTATCATCCAGACAAGTTTTACATGTTTAAGAAATAATTCATATTTTAGAAATTTATTTTTTGTCTTTTTTATTTGTGGCTATGGGTAAAACCATTATTCATTACCTATATAATATATGTTCAATGATATCTTATAATGATGGGGTTAATACTGATGAAAATATAAAGAACGTTACAAATAAATACATTTTAGAAATAGAATAAGAAGTAATACATGTATGCATACATGACGTTACTTGATTTATCGATATAATACACACCTGTTTGAACATTCATCTATTTATATGTAATAATTCGATGAATATTTTAGGCAATGAGTGAGGATAGAGGGCCTTCACTGATTTATAGTGATTCTAATTGGGAGTAATAATCATGACATCTTCTTATAAATTTCTATCATAACACTTTCTATCAAGTTGTATGAAGACATGAACGATATCTTGTGGAAATTTTTAGGAATACAGTTGATTGAGTAATATTTTCCGAGACGATCGTTCAGGTCTCGAATTGAGTAAATGTAATGAAATAGAAGCCTCGATTTATTATAGTAGACTTCTTCATTAACTCGCAAAAACGGCTTAATTAACAGCTTACTTCGGAAACTAAAAATTAGAAGGATTTAAAAGGCATTTAAATAGATAAAATTTACTTATGAACTAATTTCCATGTGCATAAATAATAGGAATAATAATAGGAAGCAGTGTAGGAATAAAACCCTAAATGAAGATAAATTTTCAGTCATTGCTGATGCGTGCAGAGCACGTCATGGTGACATTGAACCATGATTAAATGTGCGTGCAGAGCACGTCATGGTGACATTGGCGCATGATATAGGGATGCGTGCAGAGCACGTCATGGTGACATTGACGTTAGTATTATACGTGCAGAGCACGTCATGGTGACATTGGCACATGAGTATTATGCGTGCGGAGCACGTCATGGTGACTTCAAACAATGCAGCTAAATTCACTGCGGTCGTGAAAGGGTTAAAAACATCATAACATTATATTAGAAAATGCTATGGATGAATAGACATCCAATAAGTGCAAAGATTTTCATGGTCTGAGCATGGATATCTGTAGGATGAATCCTGACATTCATGGCAAATTGAAAGTTCAAGAAGATGGACTGTACATGTATGTCTATGATCTTATCAACGCATGGAATTATCCACACGAATTTCAAAGTCATCCAACAATATCCATAAAAAAACATATATATACTATTCGATCAAAATTTTGATGAGTGCATGAAATGAGGAAGTTGCGAATTGAATATTGTATAACAAACACGTCCAATCGATGCTTAATGGTGAATGGTCACAAATTTATTATGGATCGGAGATCGGTGATGTATCAAAATTTATTTCTATGTAAATAACATTGTTGGTTATGCTATGTTAGAATCACCATACGATCTCCATGACTGGAGACTGCATAATCTATCATATCGGTGATGTGAATTTTGAATTTGTTATGTGCCCTGTACATCTGTATAATAATCTTGAGCTAAGACCAGGATTGACCTTCCTTTAATAGGAGTCTTCTGTATGCGCCTTGATGGTCCAACTAAGGGGACTTGTAGTATGATCACAGACAAAACAATTGGTAAATGGTGAAAATGGGAAATGCTGTCAATATCCCAAATGCAAGGTCCGATTTATAATGAGAATAAAAAAGAAAACCAATGCCCACCAGTACACTCATGAAATGGACCGAAAAGTTCAAGTTGGAAAAAGATCGATGAACTGATACAAACATGCCATTTCACTAAACCTGGACAAAAAATAACAAGAATAAGAAGTCACTTACCAGAGAAATCTGAAATGCCATCAACATCTGCATTGAAACAAGGAATACAAAAAAGAAAAGAAAACTATATCCAATAGAACCATGGAAAACAGACGAAATATATTTAGACAACGTGAAAATGATGTGTGGCGATGAAAAAATGATTCTTTTCGACAACAAGAGTGGTAACAGATTAATCATTATTGGAAATGCTCACTCTCTGCAACGTCTAGTCATCTCTGATAGTGGATGGGCGACGCACGTTTCATATTGTGCAGCGTACTTTGGAAGAGGACAGTCATTCACAATTTTGGAGATGTATAACGAATGATACCTTTTACTTTTTGCTTTGTCAGAAAAGCGCACGTAAACTGTGTACGAAACAATCTTTAGATCAATTATCACAATAGGAGCTATTCATGATATTGATTTCCAGAATGATATGACAATTATGTTGGATTTTGAGACAGCATTAGCAAACGCCTTCCTCATGTATTTTCCTGAAGGACTTGTGCACCGATGTCTTTTCCATCAATCGCAATCCATTTATCGCAACGTTCAGGACATGGCTTGACAATTAAAGATCGCGAGGACCAACACTTTAGAGAAAATGTAAGAAATCTAGTGGCAACTGCTTTCTTGCGTGTGAATAAGGTGAAACATGCAATATCAAATATGGAATCGAAATTTGATGGAGATGAAAGAGAAATTTTCAAGTATTTCGATTATTAATTTGATGTTTCTAGCAATATTAACTGAACTTTTAAAGAAGGATTTAGATAACATTTTGATAAAAGGAAATGAAATTAATTTATCCTTCGACGCACAGACAATTTATTTTTATTACGAAATTAAAAAAACTGTCTGTGCGTCGAAAGATAAATTAATCATATGTTCATGGGTATCAATGGGCTGTCATTCGAAACAAAGTTATCTTCACACCCCAACATTTCAACCAAAAGAGTGGAATGTTCATAACCAAGCTTTGCAAAAAGAAGACAGAATCAATAATATTTTGGAAGGATTTCACAATAGATTAAAAGTTGTGTATCGTTGTGGGAAATTATTCAAATCATAAACGACGAATTTCAGGAAACTGAGTCAGATTTATCAAGAAATTTGACTGATGGAGCAGATGGACAGAAGAAGAGCAAAAAACAAAGAGAAAAGGAGCATAATCTGTACAAATTGGTGACCAATTATTGCTCTGATTCCAATTGGCGATTTTCTTTTTGGAGTTTCACAAAATGTGGCCATGTGAAAATCGTTTGTGAAAAAACATTTGTAGTTCATGCATAATACACATTTTATGAATCTTTCCTGAAATTTATCACGTTCAATATAGATGAAATCTCGAAACCTCTTTTTAAAATGAATTAAAATAAGAGATAAACATGAAAGATGCAGGTAGCATTGTCACAGTTAAATATACAGATTTCATGATGCTCCTACTAGCATAAAAATTTCAAGAATAATTAATGCAAGGTTATGTGTGTTTATGAATACACAGTATTTGAAATATCAAATAGATATTATTGATACAGTGGTTTCGTTTACAAAAGGGAAAATGTCCATTGAGTTGATGGCATGAATTTAAATTCAAGGCTACGTAACATGAATCTAAATTAATTTAATTGTCAGAAAATGTTGCTGAATCAATTATTATCAATGACCGAAACAAAGGTCAATTGAGTGTGAGCAACGATCCTGATTGCAACAGCAGCAGCCTACATAGTACATCGATATACCAGCACACGACGTCGGGAAACAATTGAGAAACATACCACGCTTGATGATCCGACTCATTCCCTAGTAGGATTTATGCTGAACTTGCGGATCTCATCGCGTAGGCCTATCCCTTGAATGTGACCTCCGACGAATCAATTCGCCAGAGTGACTTTCAAAAAAAGCTGAAAGGATGGCCACATTGCTATCCTCCCAATGACAAATCCACAGATATAGACAAGCTACGTAACAACGGCATAGTTGCCAGGTACGTCAAAAATCCTCGAAAGAACGGCTCTGTGCAACATGAGAGGTAGCTTAATTCCATTACATGGCATTACTGGTGCATCGACAACAATATTATTGCTGCAAATCATGGATACCGTTCTACGCTTCTATGACGATTTGACGTTATGCGTCTTCGCGTTGATGAGTTTAGACCTGTCCAAAGCTTTCGATCGAGTCACAACTGCAAAATTGATCTCAAATGAGATGCCATGCAACTTTGTTCACTAGATCTAGTTATCTCTCCAACAGAACATTCTTCGCCAATTTATGACTCACAGAATGATGTACACCCTATGCCTACTACGAATTGTCAGACAGGATCAAAGAAAAACACATGTAAATCCAATGGGACGCAGATTGCAGTTTTTGGATAAAATGAAATTTTCTATGTTTTCTCGGATGAAACGAAAAGTAATAAGCCCAAAGACATAATTTTTGGCATGGAATGTCTTCAGGTCATTTTCTTTCATGATCATGCACCCCTGTCTATAAAACTAAACACATCAAGATTTGGCGAGCCTCTCAGTGTCGGCAAACACAAACAGTTTGAGCAACTTTGTCCGCATTCAACCACATTCTCACATACATTGCCGATTAGATGCATGATAATAGCACATGCACATCATAGGAAATGACCTGAAGACATTTCATGTCAAAAATTATGACTCTGGACTTAGTACTTTTCGTTTCATCATAGAAAACATAGAAAATTTCTTTTTAGTCAAAAACTGCAATCTGCGTCCCATTGGATTTACATGTGTTTTTCTTTGATCTTGTCTGACAAGAAGAAGAACTCACTAGAACTCAGCAGACTTGCCGATTCGTAGTAGGCATAGGGTGTACATCATTCTGTGGAAGTCTCACTTTCGGCATCGTTCCCTGCAGAAACTCGTTCTGGCTGCCGGACTATTAGTGCATTTTCTGGACTCAACGGTAATCAGATCCAGAATCCATGAACAATTAGATAATTCCGACACATGGCGCATAAACAACATGCAGATTTTCAATGAGAACAAGTCACAGTTGATGCTGCATCTGCAAACTCCAGTCAGCGTCAGTAACCGCATTAAGATTCGTGGTGTCACCTTAAACGACAAGCTGACTTGAGACAGCAATATTGACGATATTAGTCGTCAATTATGTAAACGCCTACATACCCTTCGAGTCCTGAAACCTGACGTTGAATCAAAGAAACATAACAAAGTAGGCCATATACATCATCCATAAGATGGATTGCTGAATACTGCCCCCGTGGTCTAACAGAGCAGGTCCAGAAAATCGATAATCGCACTCATGGCTCATTTTCGGAGATGGAAGGTGCGGATGCAACAAAAAGAATTTCTTGTGGTAAAGAAGAATGAACGCTGGTATGAAGTTACTCATGAGGATTGCTTTCGGATCCATCACATATTCTGTCTGGTTACTGTTCAACTCGTTTTACATAAAGTGGCGAACTGACTAGGTTTTGTTGCCGCACTGAAAAGCGCAAAAAAACTTCCCATTCCCTACGCGAAAGATGAGCGAATTATAGTGTGTCGTCTTTGTGTAGGCCCTAATCATGAATTCAACTCTTTTTGCTCATCTATTGATGCTACCCTAAGTACTCATTTCTGCTCAATATACCGAACCATTTACTGAAGGCCTGCTTACTTATGAAGTGCAAATTGTTGATGACATTTTGACCCTTTTTAAATTGTCATTGATCTTAACTGTGTCTCTTGTACAAATCATTAAATTTCATTCTGACGCCATTGACATATACAAGCATCTGGGCGACCAGACCTGCAGATTAAGTTTTGTCAGCAAATTCCGCAATTGCTACACTGCCAAACATACAGTGTGGCAGAAAGTTCTCTAGTAAGTTATCAATTTTTTTCTCACTTTACTTATTTTTACAGTCCTTTTTTTCATTACCTACCATTTGAATATTATCAACATTTACATTTGTGTTTTATTCTTATTTTTCACATTGGCTTTACTGTTGAGAGATGTGAACTAGTCCTGCTGATGATTCCTGATATTGGATGAAATAGCAGCTATGCAGGTTTGTTTCCATTTTTCAATTGAGGATGCAACTCAATGTTTAATTATTCTATTTAGATTTTCAATATCTTTACAATTTACCAAAGTGCCCTGGAATCACTGTAAGAATCTACTAAAGATCATAATTTAATCTACTCAATCAGAGAACAATTTACTATCTGTATGTCAGCTAAGTTAGGTGATATACTGTCATTTATGTGACAGCCAATATGGCCAGACTTTAAAAGCATAGCCTAGGCTATACAATGAAGCAGTATTGAGAGGAACCGGAACACATACTTTGTCGCAGAATTTGGAGCAGTAGCCGCTGCATTTCAAAAATGTGACATTTTAATTTGAACACCAGACTGGTGCGCACATTGTTGAAAAATGCATTCAATCTGTTTGTACTATTGAAATGAGGTAGCCTACTAATTCGTAGACTATAGCTGATGAAAATGGTTATAACTGGAGGGTCATGAACAATTATCGAAAGATTTCAAAATTGCTTTTGCCATTGCCAGTTCAAACTTCAAAATTGTTTGCACGCTACCTTTTTTGCAGCTTTATGCACAAATTTCAACGATTTTACGCTGCGTGCTATGTTGCTGACAGACTACATGATATTTTGTTTTCATTTAAGCATTGATGTACATGGCATCATATTCTATTTGATAGTTTGACATGACAATCATGAGGGTTGACATAAAAATATCAGTTAAAACAGTGAAAATGCTTATATATAATTGCATCATCTGATAACATTTTGATACAGATCATTTTCCATGAAACTTAGAAGCTGACGATTTGTAAAAAATGAAAATACAAAATGATTTTCCTCGAGCATTAAAAATATTTTGAGAAAGTGCATCATTCAATCACACTATGTCATAAGAGGAGGATGAAATTAAATTCGGCTGGTAGATTTTTGTATCACATCAAATTTTCATCGAAATATGTACAAGGGTAGCTGGCACATGAATCAACATTCATCTCCCAAGAACCTCAGTCTGTAACTGTCTGTTAGAGCCTGTCAAACGGTGCCTAAATTTTGTTTAATCGAGGACACATCAATTGCTACAGCACGCGTGAAGCGTTCAATAAATCATTTGCGCAATAGACTGAGGATTTGGCTGAAAACAAGATAACGACGATCAGATCTGAAGTCAACGGTTCTGGTGATCACCTCTATGCATCCTTAAACTTGAGACACATAGACATCACCTTCTCCAACTACACTACAGCCATCCGATTAAAAGAGACAATATTATCCTTTACGGTCAACGGAGTATCGGCCTATTGCATTTATTCAAATAATAGACAATTCCGATCAGCAATTGCACCTAAAGTCAATGGGCCTACCTACTGCCAGTCGTGGCAACTGTTCGAAGAAATAGGCTACGTTACAACTTCACAGTAAAACTTTCCGCATTTAACAGTGGATCACTCATGCCACTCGGGACACCAGTTAATTAAGAGGCGGAATATTTTTTACACATTTTTTACTTTGATTACTTTACTAAAAGCTTGGCTCCCGAAAATTCACGCATAATTTCCGTATATACGTGAACCTCACGTACTGAGCATTTGATGTTCTTAATCGATTACTGCAATTCTATGTGCACATACTTCGGAGGACACCAGTTAAAGATTAACAATAGATTCATAGCAGCCTTCTTGAGAACCATTCTAGCCAAAAGTCATGTCATAATAAAAAGGATAATTAACTGCGGTACGAGTGAATCTGTGCGGCGAGTGATTATCTCCATTTTTAAAAATGTCATCAAAATTATGAAGTTTAACCCTCAAAAAAAGTGGTGACATCTCTCTTTCCACACGTTTCAGAATTACATGTATTAACCGAGGACAAACAGGTTGTGATGTTTCTATTTTGTCACGACTTAGCGAAAACACAACGAGACCAATTTTTATCTTTTACCAAGAGCACATTTATTAATTATATTCAGTGAAGATAAGTATTGCCGTAGGTAAGAACCAACAAGAACATTTGTTGTCAATATGTACATCTTGTAATTTTCCTATTGTTTTCTAGAAATTGTGAGGCGAAAGTGAACAAAAACTGTGCCAATGGTGATTGCATAATTGTTAGTCAATTGTATTTTCTTCCTGGCTCCCTGCTCATGTAGTCGCCATGCTCTTCCACTCTATATAGCAATTAAAACCACGGTGTATCTCGGTTGGGCGCAGATGAACATGCACCAAAATGTTTGTTGAAGAAGGCATGCGACGCATCACAATCTGAATAGTCATTGATCATCTTATCATATGATCATCTTTATAGGCATCGAACACGGAAATGAATTTTAAATAACCGACAATAATTACATATCAATCAATTTATCAAAAATTGAATTCAGAATGAAAAAAACGATTTAGAAATTGCCATATTCCTTGAAAATACAACATCTCATGACAATCATTTTGTACTACAAGATTTTCTTACTATGTATTTTGTTTAGGTATGCAGATTCTGAGGTCAAAATGTTGCCATAGATACTGCAGTAAATACATCATTATGAATGATCACTTGATAACTTAACAACTAACATTTAGCGCAACTAGAAATTTTATTAATTACATGAGATCTGTATCATCATGCATTTCCTAAATTGTATGTGAAGTTTTTAATTGCGCGCTATATTGGATCTGTGACGCAGCAATTTCAAAATATTTCAATGTATAAAATTTGAAACCGCGCATCTGGAGGCCCTTCGCCAGTCTTCACAGCAGAATATACCCGGTAGAAAGAGTGCAAGTGAATTATGCAATATAAAGTACAACTGCATGTTAAAATAGAGAGTCCCCCTTCATTACTCTACGGCCAGTCACTTCTATACTTAAGTGCACGTACTTCGTTGCACGCTACTAGAGATTAACTGCCTAATTCCTGTTCGTATTCCATGTAAAAAATGCCTTGGATCATTGCAAATAATACAAATGTAAGGGAATGCCAAGTAAACTTATATTAGTATAACAACAAATTATTTCCAATTAACTTCTGTGTTCATCACGAAGCTATCTATGTTCAGGGAATACAAATGTTAGTGTTACAGATTGTAGCTATCCTGTCATTAGCAATCAAATCATGCATAAAATTCAAATGCAAAATGTTTAATAGGGAAAAGAGAATGGAAATTAGAGAAATAGAATTTTTTTCAGGTAGTTCATTTCACATTTTGAGTTGATGTTTGGCTGCTGATGTTTGATTACTATTGCTTCACGAATAGAAGATTGGCTTCAGAAGATCGGACCCGATGATATTGATATCAAACGCATTGCCTATCATGATGTCATGGTTTGAGTACTGAATTGCATGTTTTTTAAACCGATGATTGTCCATTTTTCGTGTGTTCATTGATACGTACCGGGTATATGCAGTGGTCGTTTTGTGATGCCAGTTCCTATAAGTTAAAGGACAGCTACGGCGTGTAAACTTGTATACTATCATTCTGCGGTGGCACAATTCGTTGTTTTTTATTAGACATTCCGTCATTTTGCATTCTTATAATTGCTTGCGTTGAAGATGGTTTCTCAATCTTTTGGTTTTAGGTGTTATTCGTACATTTAATATTTCATGTAAGAATGTGATCTTTAACTTGTAGTCAACTTCATCGTTATGACACGAGTGTTAGATAATGATGGCTGAGTTTGTTGTTGTGTCTGATTTAGTTTGGTAGCGCTCTGCTGCTGTTGATAACACGATCAGGATAACCATTTAAACGTAGCGTTTTGTTGAAGTTTTCATCATGCTTTCGTTTTGATTCATTGAAAGTACAACGTTCTTTGATGTGTTTGCGTTCATTTATGATGATGGAATTTTTCATTGATGATGATGAATGTGTTCGGTGATGGACAAAAATGCTTTTCTTTTGCAGATTTTAGAAATTGAATATAGATGATTCTTCTTCCAAAATAACATTGAAGTCGAGAATACTTAGAATTTGATCTTGTTGAAGAATTCAATTTCGAATTTGATGTTGGATCAATCCTGTTGAAATTATCTAATAATTCGAACTCTTCTGCCTGGTTTTGAATTAGCACGATACAATCATCAAAGTTATTGTTCCTCAACTTATATTGGTAGCACTATGCGACCACTGCATATACCTATCAATGAACACACGAAAAATGGACAATCATCGGTTTAAAAAACATGCAATTCAGTACTCAAACCATGACATCATGATAGGCAATGCGTTTGATATCAATATCATCGGGTCCGATCTTCTGAAGCCAATCTTCTATTCGTGAAGCAATAGTAATCAAACATCAGCAGCCAAACATCAACTCAAAATGTGAAATGAACTACCTGAAAAAAATTCTATTTCTCTAATTTCCATTCTCTTTTCCCTATTAAACATTTTGCATTTGAATTTTATGCATGATTTGATTGCTAATGACAGGATAGCTACAATCTGTAACACTAACATTTGTATTCCCTGAACATAGATAGCTTCGTGATGAACACAGAAGTTAATTGGAAATAATTTGTTGTTATACTAATATAAGTTTACTTGGCATTCCCTTACATTTGAATTATTCCGTCGTTTACCGATTTCTATGCAACTTGAGAGTCAGTCTATTACGGTAAGACGAGCAGAGGGCTCACTGTTCGATCTAAAGAACACATTCCTAATTGTCTCATCAAAGGTGCAATCGCCGTAGTTCCTCTGCCTCTCTCATGTATCTGATTGCAATTGCGATCGTAGATATCTTCGTGACAACATTTACATTGTCTTTCTCCATAGAAATGACAGGTTATTGCGTCTTTTTGAAGCTCTGCATATTCGCTACTTCAAACTAAATTTGTGCAAGCAACGCGTGAGCTGCTTTTTGGCATTCATCTATCGTGGTGAACCCATCTCCATTTTAACATGTACCGGTAGTTGCACTTCTCATTTGTCATCAGACATTTTCATTCTCTCCGCCTGCTATGTTCTGCTGAGAAGACCGACGAAAGGCCTGCAGAGCAATTAGGACAATAAATTCGGTTTGATGCGCGCTTTCATTTACTTGCAAATTGTCAATATGGACGTAGATGCTTCAATATCTCAATATATTCATTTTATGACAAAATACTTATGCCGCTATACTGAATGTCTTGGATTCGCTTATAGCTCGGAAATAATTCTGCCTCACTTAAGAAATCTTTAAATTTTCCAAAATTATTAGAAGACGAATCAAGGCGAAGCAAGACAATGCCAAGAGTCAGGATGCATTCTGATACACTTTTTGCTATATTAAATGATTGGAGTCTCATGCGGCTGAGAAATATCAGCCGCGACTATAGCCATGAGAGGAAAATTATGCCGACTCTGCCGTGGTAGTAGCCACTGCCTTGTTTACACTGGACGCTACAGTGACGTCAGTTTCATCTAATGATTGCAGAGTACGAGTATGTCCCGGTGTCCAGCTAGGAGATGAGTCAAAGACGTCTTACCTCAACGTCCTTTGCACGTAGCACTTGCTTGTTATTGTCGAGGAGTTGATTGCTAACAGACAACTGTTATGGGGGACTGCAAAATCATCGTCGCTTGTTCACTCGGAGATTCTTCCAAATCCCCGATTTGGAAGGATTCCAGTCCTTTCAGATGTATTCCAGTTCTTCGGTTTGTAAGATGTTATGTTTCTTTGACATATTGTCTTGTTTTGATCTTTCATATTTCTTTTTGGCTGCTATATATAAATTTATTCTTTCTTCTTTTCCATTCTGCGGTTGCAGTTTTGTGTATGATGCGCTCTTTCTTCAACTGGATAATCTTCTGAGAAGCATTTTATCACTCTTTATAAATCATTCACCAAGATATTTTGTTAACAACCTGTTGAAAAAGCAGAGTTTGATAAAATAGCATGCTCATCGCTCATTAATGTGGCACCGCCAAACCCGGGACCAGATGTCTCACATGTCGCAATTTCTATTTGAAAATTTATCAATTTTCATATGTTTACCAGATAGCAATAGCAGTTTTAGATAAATCGGAGCCACTTCTGTTTTTTTAAAATAGCACCTCAGCTATTTTGAATTAGCAGTACTGAGGACAAATATGCTTAGACTATAGCACCATGTCATACTGCCGTTCAAGATATTGAATCGTAATAGGATATGTCAGACACGAAGCCATATCATATTGCGGTTCAATATTTTGCAATGCTACGATCATCATGTTGAGGCGTATAGAGGTCTAACTGTACCTACTCGCATATCTGTTTTTCTTGAACTGCAATATACCTCTCATTGCAAATCCTTCGCAAACAGTGCATCCACAAACAGATTAATGCAGTCTGAAATTTTGCTATAATAAACGATGACTTTTTGTGTCTTTTAATGCTGGCTTTGAATTAGTGACATCTTGTTTCAGTAGTTTGGCTTGACGGAGATTGCTATGTTGTCTTGAAGGATGAAGCCATCTGATTCGATATCGCGGATTCTTCAATTGAGGACTTATGTCGTTCAGTCGCTCGTCGTTAGCTCAGTTGGTAGAGCGTTGGCCTAGAATGCCAGAGGTCGGTGGTTCAAATCCACCTAGACGCGCAGTTATTTTCCGTCTGTTGAATTACTAGACTTTACCCATTGAAAGTCATTGTGAATGAAAACTTTTTCGAAGAAAAATGTTGAAGAAAGAGTGAAGAAAATTTTTGGTCTCGATTTGTGGAAGCACTCTAAAAGTCGTGACAGACCTTCGGTGTCCTGTGCCTAAGGAAGTCGATGCTAGTGTCAGCAGCCTTTGTGTGAGGGTATTTACAAAGAGATATTAAAGTTTTTAAGTTTTAAGATATTAAGCTTGTTGTTTGTCCATTGTGAGATGATCGAGTGTGAAGTCAGACTGTAGAAAAGTAATTAATGTTTCCTATTGATTGTAGGTTTAAGCTGTGTGATTGCTTTTGCTTCACTGAATGTTTTTTCTCGAGTGTTCACGAGTTTATCAATGAAATCGACCCGGTAATGACTTTCATTGGAAAACTTGCAGTACTGAACTTAGGCATTATACGAGTACTCGTACATTGGAGAAGGATCAGCGGCCAGACTTCAGAGCAAGCACTATGCTTGATTTACTCCGAGCAAAGCTGATCCTATGATGTTTGATGTTTCTTACGATCAAGGTCCATGCTGAGGTGTCCCGAAACGTGATGATGTTGTACCAACAATAGAAGATTTGCCTTTTTATGTTATAGAAACAACATATGAGTTTGAAATGTACTAAGTCATCTTTTTAAAATCTCAGTCATCTCTTGCGCAAATGAACGAGCATACTGAGCGTTTCAAGGGCTTTCTACAATCGAAATATTTGAGTTATGATTGAAAAACGTACCATCGCAGAGGTTAGCACATTATTTCAAATTTTCAGAGACAAGCTAGTATTCAACACTCCGAACGATGGGGAAAACCACTACAGCCCGGCTTCAATGATTTGTTTTCTGTATGGCGATATTTGACTTCAGCAGTGTTGATGTCAATTAAGTAATAAACATTATCAGCTTTTCCATCTTAATGACTGCAAACATGCCAACTGCAATGAGCGGTAAATACCAAGACTCCAGAATTGCAAAATCAACATATATGGACGGAGACAACAAATAAGAATTTAGTCAAGCCTCGAGCACTCTTTAACGGGAAAGCACCGGTAAACTTGCATTTTGAAGTGTGGCGCAGCATCATTTATCACTTTTTATTACTCATTATCAGGAATCGTGGGCGTGGGGCGTTTCGGTCTTTTGACACATATTTATATAGGCACTTAACGCGTTGGTGCGAGTTTGAATACAAACTTGAATAATACTACGTGAAAACTAGACGAGTTGACCACGCTTGCTTTCCTTAAATAAACATCAAGGAATGATAAATGCAATTTACAACTTTCACATGTCTGATACTAACGAATAGAGATCAGTCACGTGTTTGAGAGATACGATGCTTCATAGTCACGTTGCATAGATATCAAGAGAAACATGACAATGTCAAATCAATGTCAAAACATGATAAGACAATGTCATTATCAATCATCTTAAATAGTAGGTGGATACAACAAAAATATTATAGAGAGAGGTTGCCTCAAGGGTGCTCGTCTAGTTTTCACTTAGTATCAATCAAGCTTATATCCTTGCATGTTCTGAACGACGATACTGTCGGATCTTTATTGCTACTTTTTCGATTAGGCCCTATTTATTATTTTTCGTATTAGAATAAGCTTTGCCTACCTTGATATTGCGCTGGCTATATATTTCTATGAAGTTGAACCTCAATGTCTTGAAGAGGCATAAGTTGGTTCAATGATTAAACGTGGGGAGATGCCACAACACAATGATTCTTTGAATTTATGTTCCACTCTGTTCTTCCTTTATAGAGAATGTTTTTGATGATATCACAATATTGTATTTCATTTGCGCTTTATGTCGAACTCAAAATTATGCTCCCGACGGCTGTAAAGGACAAGAGATCAATTATTGCACTCGGTTTTGAGACTGATCTGACCAAATTCAACATCAACCACTATGGAGAGTTGTCAGATTTACACAATCTAACAAAGGACTGACGCAGATTATATATTGTTTCACATATATTATACTGATTAAGAGATGTTCATAACCTTGTAGAATAAAGAGTGCTTGCGGACCATAAAAGTTGAGAACCATTGATTAAACTGATTTGTTCTGTTTGATGATACGCTTGCCTTCTATACCATGTAGTTTTTCTATTTTCATGTCTTTTCAGAGAAAATGGTTTTTGCTTTAAATATTCGCGAGGGTGAATTTACCGCTACTATCTACGGATACATCAGAGATCAAAAATATCGAGAAGCGGTAAACGTCCTTAATCATCAATTGGAATCTCACCCCAGTAATCGAGCTGCCTTGTCTCTACTTGGATACTGTTTCTACCAAATGCAAGATTTCGTTAGTGCGTCGGACTGTTATGAGCAGTTGACACAATTATACCCAGAGGTGGAAGATTATCGCATCTATTTTGCACAATCGCTACACAAGGCAGGACTCTTCCAGCCTGCAATGAAAGTTGCTGTTCAAATTGACACTCCGAAGCATAGATCGAGAATTCTGAAGCTTCAGGTAAGACTTCACAATGTGGTTTTGTATGATTAATTGAACATTTATCATGATCAGATGTAATCATGTAAACTAATCTTATTTAATATCTGCTTTTAGTGACTGGCAGCAGCAGATTGAATTGTACATCATCAGATCATAAATAATAAACTACGTACTTGGAAGACTAGTCAGTAATATCTTTTGAGCTGGAAAGTAATTCCTGGCTCTTTCCAACTAAAAAATATTACACAATAGACTGTATGTGTTTTAGATAATAATTTTACCTTCTGTGGTTAGAAAGGTAGTTGAACAAATATTCTATATTTTTGACAGATGTTATTATCATTGAATTGTTTACACTACAAAATTTTCTACTGCAATCCTGCAATCATCTTCAATTACAAAATAGGTTTAAAATATTAGCTTAAAATATGTGATTAGATTGAAAATGATGTTTTTAACAATGAGGATATATGTTGGAGCACATGCAGAATGCGCAGTACAACTTCCTCATATCGACATTATCTGCACAGAAAAATTATGATTCTTGAAAATACATCATATAGTAGACATCTATGTCTTATGAAGTTTACTGGTTTAAGCATTTATGTATTGGAAAACGTTTCCTTCGTCGCAATCAACGGATTTCATGATTATCCGGAGGGGTGTGCTTTACATCGAATGCTGATTCAAGTTGCTTTGACCATGTTTCACAACATCAGTGAAATGACTAACAACCTGCAATTCGATTACTACACATTATTCAGTAAAATTATTGTTTCCTAGTTTTGCAGTAGAAATAACTTTGAATCTATCATACACGTAGATGAAGGGTAAATCTCCAGTGAATCGTGAACTAAACGCCTTTCTGACATTTCGCAGAAAAACAGAAAATATGATTATATGTGCCGCACCAATCGGTATTTCAACACTTAGACGTCCGGAGACGAGTTGTCGACGTGTCAGACAATCAGTTTCAGGACATCTACTCACGCTAAAGTCAGTAACAGCGCATCAAGTCCTCCGTAGATTAGTGGTTGCCGTCTTGGAAAAGAAGCCTCCATTAAAGTAGATGAAAAAAACGTGCTATCAATTATTGCTCTCAATGCTCTTTGAAGTATATTGGCCAAACAAAGATTACTGTCAAATCACCATTGAGAGAAAAAGTCAGTTCGCCATCTTCGGCCTTCTATTAGTATGTATCAACCACATAATTAGATTCACCTGCGCGTGTCTTCGGTTTTTCAGAAAGTAAGAATCATATCTAGCCTTTACATCGAAATGGCACATCACAGAATTAGACAACTTGCTCCTTCTCGAATTGATAATTCGTGTATCGCTTGCTATTGGAAATGGCAAACAATAAGCTATCATCAGAGGAACCAGAGCCAGTGAGAGAGACGTGCGTGCTGTGATATCACTTCGCACACAGCAAAGCGCACATCGCTGTCTTGGCTAACATTCGATTCAGTGTATGCACTATACAGTGAGGAATGCTGAAGAGAGGATGTTAAAACATCAAGTGAACTAATTTTCGTACGCCTGCTACTTTCTTTAATAATGATCGGAAAGGCCAACATTATGGAGAAAACTTGTGCGCAATGATCTGAATTCTTCGAATCTGAAGGAATTGTGGCAATGGAGGAGGCACTTTCCTTGAACTCACATTATTCCGCAAGCGACGCACGACTTTTTTTCCTATCTCTGTAAGGTATTAGGAATTCCTTTTTGCCCACTCAATAGGTTCCTCCATGTGCCGTCGATTTCGCATTAATCACACTTCTAGCAAACCGAAGCAGATAAACAAAATATTTAATTCTGTGGTATCAACGGTCCATGGAGAAATGTCTGACAAATGTTTGCTCTTGAATCAATTTACACTACCTAACCAGGACTCCCTTGTAAATAACTACACAGGACAATCACTACTTCCTTTCTTATGAGTAAAATGCTGTGATATCTTATTTATTAAGAGATCACAAGCGTACATTTTGCGGCTATGAATATTGTTCAGCTGAGCTTTCATGCTTGTCTGATATCCGTCAGTGCATGTCAAGTCCCCGTTGAAGATGGCGAAATATCGGACTTCAAAGTTGCCAATTATTCCTATGAAAGCCGGAGGCACAATTCTTTTCATCTGTATCACTCCGGGGATGGCCGAATTGTCTAGTTTATATGCATTAAAGTAGACGGTTCGATTCCGCTGAATTGTGATTTTTCTAACCTTCATTTACTTGGTCGCTAATGGACTCTTGAAGTCTGGAAGGTCGATACTATCGAGGCTGTCAGTCTGGACTTTTCGGAACTCTTTTGTTAGAAGAGAACGAATTGGAAAACTTGTTGACTTGATAACTGATGATTATTGGTGACAAATGTAGATGTTTCCAAAATCATTTTGATCAATTTTATTCTGTTCTGACAACGCAAACTGAAGAGCGATTTATATTTGATTCTGAAAAATATCCGTGTCAAATGAAATTTAAGGAAAGATGCTTTGGAGTCCCGAACACCTGAATCCATTCATTTCAGATCCAATTTACTTCTCAGTTGGGCCGTGCGAGTACTCGAAAATTCAAGTGTAGCAATCGACTTGACATGTTCCAGTTGCTCGAGCTACTTTCCAAGCGCAATTAGAATGTTTGTCATGTCAATTGGCCTTTGCACACAATAGAGTTCACTGCTTGTTCTTTTATATATCCGAAGACTTTAAACTTGTCAGCAAGATACCCAGTTCCAAAGAATCAACCGACATTAAGTGAAATTTTCATCTGATAGATTTAAGATTGTGAATAAATTTTGATGTCTAAAATTTGATTTACTATTCAAAACGGAAGCATGTGGATAAGAGTATAGAGTATCAGAATGACAAGTATGATGACAGATAATAAATTCGTATTTATCCTACCACACTGATGTTTCTGTGATGTTAATTGACATACATACTCGTACAAGTGTCTTACAGAGACAGCTTACGCTCGTACAACTGGATATAGCACAGAGGTGAAATGACTTAGAAAAATTCAGGATGGGTTGAATCAATTGAATATTCTGAGCCTTCTTGTTAGTTTGCCGCCAAAAAGTGTACAATGAGTTAGGGAAATTGTGTTTACTTATGATTATTTGGCTTCCGATGTGATCATTTTGCTCCTTTATATTCATAAATTGACGACAACTACATACATTTCTTGGGCATTTAGATTTCATGCACAGATTATCTTTTACAAGGATAAGCGAATGCGTTCTAATATTTTAGGCTGCCATCAAGTATGGAGAGGATGATTTAGCTGGTGCTCAAAGTCTGGTAGAGCAATGCGCTGCCGATGATCCAGACACAGATGTCAACTTGGGATGCCTGTTATACAAGGAATCCAAGTACTCCGAAGCATGTCAGAAGTTCTCTCAAGCCATGCAAGTGACAGGATTCCGGTCTGATTTGGCATATAATATCGCCTTGTGCCATTATCAACTAAAGCAGTACGCACAAGCGCTGAAAAATATCGCTGATATCATTGAGAAAGGAATTCGAGAGCATCCTGAGCTTGGTGTTGGTATGACAACTGAAGGAATTGAAGTAAGTTCAACCTCTTCACACAACTGATTAATTATATCTCATTTATCCGACGATTTGATCACGTCAATCAGAATAGTTGAGAAGACATACTTAAACGTGAACCCGATACTTTTTGCTACATTTGTTCTTGCCACCTGCGATGCATGTCATCGTCAGGGTAAACGGATCGACTAGATCTGATGATGATAAATGTCGCTAATTGGCAAGACCTTATTACGGTTAGTCGTTGATGAACTAGACCGTGTGATGGTTAGTATCGCTGAACGAATTGACCTGATGATGATTAATGCCAATAGAATAATTGAATATTTGAGTTGCATCCTCAGTTGAAAAATGGAAACAGACATGAATAGCTGCCATTTCATCCAATGTCAGGAATAATCAGCAGGCCTAGTTGACATCTCTCATCGACATAACTCCCTATCTAAAGTTTATTAAATTGATAATTAAAAAGTTAGATGTTAATTAAAAATTAAAGTTAATTAATAATAAAGTTAACTTTAATTTTAAAGTTGTTTGCAACTCAACCTTAGATAGGGAGTATTGTCGATGTTGAGAAGTGTGAACTTAGCCTGCTATTCCTGATATTGGATGAGATGACAGCTATTCAGGTCTGTTCCAATTTTTCATCTGAGGATGCAACTCAATATTTAATTGCTCTATTTAATTTGTGTTTGCAAAATGCAGCATTTATCAATTATTGCAGGCGAATTAACTTAGTCGATTTGCCAGTAGTGTATTTAAAGTGATATTTAATGAATGCCCGTCGAAATTTGCCAATTGCAAATCTATGATTAATGTCGTTGATAGGCTAAACCCTGTGATGGTTACTCTGAGAAAAAAGCTCACGATTTCTTTAGAAAGTTTGCCCTTGACTTTCAACCAGACATTTCCTGATTTGGTTTTGAAATCAGTGCTTTGTTGCGTAATAAGAAATCAGTGTAAATAGTAAATCTGACTGAAAAGGCCAATTCTTCGAAATACATTATATTACAAATGAGAAATGAACCATTCGTGCTGCGAAAAATTAATTTATTGAATTTCAATTATTATTTACCAACTAAAATCTACTAAACATTTGATTGCAAATTTTGTTACCACTGCTGCAAACATTTTCAATCATTGCTGTACTTCTTTGCTGACCTTCTAGGAAAATCAGATTTTTAGCATGACAATCTTGCAAGTTTCTCCTAGGTTCTCTTCAATTTTTAAAGCTAAAGGCGACTCCTACCTGTATGTGTTTTCACTAATATATTTCGAAATATAGTTGACAGAAATGTCGATCGAGCTTGAAGTAATTTTAAAGCCAGTGGAAATTCAACGTATCCATCAGAACTTAAACTACCGAATTTGAGGTAATGAACAGCACCTGAAAAAGAACAAAATAACAAAGCTCACGTTTTCTCTTTCTGGAGG
The DNA here is from genome assembly GCA_907163375.1 of Prostheceraeus crozeri. NCBI lineage: Eukaryota > Metazoa > Platyhelminthes > Polycladida > Euryleptidae > Prostheceraeus > Prostheceraeus crozeri. The sequence continues at coordinate 354,429 of CAJQUW010010010.1, forward strand.
CCCTGTAGTAAGAGGTGTTCTCCCTTCAATTCTTTACACGATAACTGTCTCTATATATATCCGGTAGTGAATCAGATGAGAGTGTAAAAGCGAGAGAATGTCGTTGATGAGAATTAGCAAGAAGCTGTTCAAAAAAATTGCATGCGCAACATTATATATTACAATAATGTATTCCAGAGCGCCAGCATTACACCAATCATGACCGGAAAGATAGTGATTTTCATCAATGTAACTTTTGTGTCAATTTATTTGACTCTTGTCTAATCATGGTTTTTTGCATTAAACTGTTTTTATGTGTAACTGAAGTTGTCTCACATTTTCCTCTGCATGTATGATGCTCATTTGGCCAGAAAATTTGAATTTATTATTATTATTATCCTGCAGAATATCCTGGCACAGGTAATTCTGGATTAATGTTTTCGAATCTTTCCGAAAAACTGCAGAAGTAGATTTCTCTGCACTGTAAGCAAACTTTATAATAAGCAGGGATTGGAAAATTAATTGCACTTTATTTGAATCAATTAATTGATTAGAAAAGTTTGCTCAATTATTAATTGAGCTTTGAGTAATGAATAAATTGTCATTAATTGGCATGAACAACAAGCCTCAATTCTTTCATTTTGACGTTTTACAACGCTCGACTTAAATCAACAATCATTCTGGTAAATCATAGTTGCAGACTTAAATAGACATGAGAATTCACCACGTCTAATTTTGACCCAAGACTCGTAGGCCGATGATGCTCAGTATGTTAAACTACTAGCTTTGACTATTGGGATCAAAATTTATGAATTACAGTTATTACACCACCACCTATCAGCGCACAATTAGTTTCACAAAATTGCATCATGCTTTTTGCCTACATTAACAATAAATGAGGTATTATGTATTATCGATGCTAACTAAGTATTGGTACGATGAATAGGCTTGCTGAGCATGAAAACATTAATTACAGCACTACCAATCAGTCAATTGCCAATTAGTTCAGAATGCAAAATTCCGATTTCTGGAATGATTATAAGCTCGTAAAGTTAATGTGCGACTTACTCGTTCTTGCATTGATTTCATCAGTCCTCCACTCCCTGCTCATAAATAGCCAAGACCGATCAACTGGAGAAAATGTCATGTCGATCGGCCGGACCTAACGTTTCTGTGATGGGATTGTGTTGAAAGGATTGAGAACTCTATGCTTGATGTCCATGTTTCGCACTCAGTCACTGTGTATATCGCCGCTTGCAGCTTTTTCTCTGACTACTAATGAAGTTCTTCTGAAAAGATCGAATATCAAAAATTCGAAAAATGTTTAAGAATGTTTAAGTTCATGTTAACTTCTGACAACAGCCTTCACAGGACAACTGTACAGTGTAGACTATAGGCCATTGTCCGATGCATTATTGCCTCTTTGTTTTTGTTTGAAACATTTTTGATCTACTTTTTATCAAAATATGTGGAGAGACAACAACCGTATACACCAAGGGTGTCCCTCAGCAGAAGATCAAAGACAAATAAGCAGAAAAGTTAAGAAAGAAAAATATAAAGGTGTTGTAGCTAAGTTAGTAAACAGTATATAACTCATAACTATATAAGTAAGTAGATTAATAACAGAAAAAGTGGAAATAAGAAGGTGATAGAAGAGAGAAACAGATATTGGGATGTAGAGTGTATAATAACTGAGTAAAACCTAATGACTGTCTAACTCGAAAGGGTAAAAAAGGAAATACCCAATAAGATGATGATATTAAAACCTTCAAATTATAAACTCTCCATAGAGCTTAGTGAACGCTTTCTGACGGCCCTCTTGAATACTTCAACGCTAACAGATGCCGGAAGCACTTCCAATATAAGCTCATTCCACAACCCTAGTGTTTTGTGAAAGAACATCTTGTATTGAATTCACGAATCACTTTGGCCACATGCATTAAAATCAGTCTTCATTTGTGAGTCGTCTATTTAGTTTTCCTTTTATAGTTTGGTGAATAAATTTTACCAATGCTGTTTTCTTCAGGTACGAAGTGTAGGGAATACATTAACACTGCATGAAACTGCTTTGATAGAAGCCTTCAATCTGAAAGCAGCTATCGAATACAATTTGAAGAACGCGAATCAGGCTTGTGAGGCCTTAACTGACATGCCTCCACGCTCGGAGGAAGAACTGGATCCCGTCACTCTTCATAATCAAGGCTTGATGAATATGGAGAACGATGCGGCCCAAGGCTTCCAAAAACTCCAGTTCCTTGTCCAGCAAGACAGCTTTCCTCCGGAAACATTTGGAAATCTGGTGCTTCTGTACATTAAGTACGAATATTTTGATCTCGCCGCTGATGTGTTGGCGGAGAACGCATCCTTGGTCTATAAATTCCTCAGTCCTTATCTGGCAGAGTTCATTGAAGCAGTCATTATACGTCTCACGGCGCCTGAAGAAGCCTACCGTCGTCTGGACGATATGGCAACTCGTCAGACCGAACATCTACGAAAATTAACGAAGACAGTTCAAGAGGCGAGACAGAATCATGACGATGAGGCAGTGAAACGAGCCGTTGGTGAATATGATGAGGCTCTGGAGCGCTACATCCCCGTTCTCATGCAGCAAGCTAAGATCTACTGGGATCTTGAGAACTTCAACCAAGTTGAGAAAATATTCCGCAAGTCTGTTGAGTTCTGCAACGACCATGACGCGTGGAAACTCAATGTCGCGCATGTCCTTTTCATGCAAGAAAATAAATACAAAGATGCCAGTGGCTTCTACGAACCAATCGTGAAGAAAAACTTCGACAATATTCTCGATGTCAGTGCAATCGTTCTGGCGAATCTGTGTGTCTCCTACATCATGACCAGTCAGGTGAGTTCAGCAAGATTCAAACTGAGGTACTCAGATGTGGAGAGGAGGATAGTTTCTGATGTCATGCTACTGTTCATGGAAAGCTCCAAAAATGATGCAAGGGCTGTATTTTGCGCAGCTACGAGTACGTTGCCATGATCACGCATAATGAAAATCGTTGACACGAATCGAAAATTCGTCGAACTGAGAACTTAGCTTAATTGCCACTTCCTTTGATAAAGATAAGTTTCCGGTTGGACATGGTGTTCGGTTCTTCCTGATCTTGATTGAGTTGCTTTTCTTGATAATTTTCTTGAATTCTTATTTTCTTTGTTTTACATTTCTGTCAAGTATCTGCCGATTATTGCCCTTTACTTGCCCTCTAGTATTCCGTATCACCCTGCACGTCTGAACATCTTGATTTATCTTCAGATTAGGATTTGTTTATGATTTCCTTGAAGAATTGATTGTCTCTTGTCCATAAATTACTCTGTGCTCTTGCCTCATGATTTGTGCTCACCTTCAATTCGTGTCAATGCTTTTCATTTTGCGTGATCAAGGCAGCGTTGCTGCACGAAGTGCATCGCCCTTGCATTAGTTATGGGGTTTTCCATAAAAAACAGCAGAACATCCGAAGTTATCCTCCTCTCCACATTATAGAAAGGAATGATGACGGATTTTTCCATCAGATTAGTCATATACAGAAAAAATCATTTATGCAGGTATTATCTTTCATAAGGCACTATAAATGGCTAATTTTCTATTTATTGGAACCCGTGTGTGCCATCTCTCAATAAAACGATTGAGCTCAGGGTTGAGTGCGCCTCAATCACACGCTTAATCAACTTTTTGAAAGTGTGTCGAAGTTGTTGTGAGCTTAATTCAGCATGCTTGCATTTTGGAAATTTCTTTCATAAATGTATTTATCAGAAGAGACTTAGAAATGAGTCTACGACTATGTTTTACAGTTACGTAGCTGACATGTTAGCTAGCACCAAGCTTTATTAACCATGCTACATGTAAATAGGATCAAAGTGACGATCAAATTATGAGGCTGTTCTAGTTGATCTACCTGTCATCCTCTATACTGTAGAGACTACTTGAGAAGATTTTGGGCAACCCTACCACAAGCATCAGCTTATTGAATTCATAAACATAAACGTTTGCGCTTCAATAGTTTTACCCTAACATGTAAAGCTGCTCAATTGATGCCCTAGCGAATACAGAAAATCGTTTTTCATAAGTGGCATGTGATTGATTGTCAGCAATGTTAATCACGACCAACTCGTATTGTATTGGAATTCCACTATTTGAGATTTTGGTCGTGTGTCTGATGACTTTGAGTACCAGTTCGCCTGGCTACAGGATATAGAGTTGTCCTCAGACTTGAGCAATTTATGCACTATATTCCAAGACAGCCGTAGACTTTTCAGGGCGTGCCAATACAGACTTGAAATGACCCAAGCTACTTTATGACTTCCAGAGTGGCTGAACATTCTTACAGATCGTGCAAAGCCCTGCTCTTTGATTATTATCCTGACTTTGCCGTGCGGCTGACGAGCCTTTGTTGGCCATAGCGCAGCGACTGTGGCTGCTACGAACCATTTATGATTATCAGCTGTACTAGAAAGCTAGGATTACATAGACGTAGAGTATTGTACAATGTACATTCATTAAGCTTGCTCTGTCATTTCAGATAGTTTAAGCTAGCTTGGACCATTCTGAGCCGCACTGACGAGCCTTCGTAGGGCGAAGCATGACGTCTACGGCTGCCACGGAATTTTCGTGCTTGGTAAATTCGGAGGACATCTTTCTACCCTTATGACTCACTCATCCTATGTGCCTCCGACCTACATTAGGCTATAGACACAATGCATGTATGTCATAAAATACAATCTCCTTTGATAAAGCAGACAGTTACTTTTCACAGTTAAGGTAAGAAGTCCGAAGATATCTGTTAACAAAGACCGAGTTGTGTTCCGATTGTGACCAGTAAGAAAGAATTGAATATTATTCGAAATAATTATCTATTCTAGCGTAGACGTCATAAAAGTTTCTTTTTTGTTTTGACATAATTGTATTTCTCTTCAACCATCATAGGCTGATGATTATTTAGACTATACAGATATTTATATCTCCATTAGAAGCAAACTTATCTATCTCAGTGATATTATCAGAAATCTGATGAATAAAGCAAGCTTTTGATTAGTACATGAAACATGAAAGTATGCTGGACAAAACCCATTCCAATAAAGTTGCTTATTTATGCCCTTCCGTCACTGATCATTTTTTTTGGCAGAACGAGGATGCAGAAGAGTTGATGAGAAAAATCGAAAAAGAAGAAGAAAATTTGGCATACGAAGAACCTGATCGTAAAATATTCCATCTGTGCATTGTCAATCTTGTCATAGGAACCTTGTACTGTGCGAAAGGCAATTACGAATTCGGCATTTCTCGTGTGATCAAAAGTCTTGAGCCATATCAGAAGAAGCTAGGAACGGATACTTGGTAAGTCAATTTGGAGCATTAAACAGAACAAGATTTTAAGACAAATTCATTCTGCAGGTTCTACGCGAAACGATGTTTCCTATCTCTCATTGAGAATATGACAAAGCACATGATTCTTCTCAAGGATTCGGTCCTCCAGGATTGCATTCAATTCCTCGAACATTGTGAATGTGAGTGTTCGATATGCGAGTATTGATCATACTTTCCAAGTTTGCATCTGTAGTCATAAAATAATCATTATAATCATATTACTGTCTTTCTTTCTATTGCAAAATGATGAATTATATTATTGTAATTAAAAAGATAAGCAATCCTTATTGAGAGAATGCTCGTGCTTCAAGAAAGTCGATCAACACTTTTGCGGCAGACAAAGATGTATGAGCGGTCACTATTCGCGACAGAGCCGCAACGGGCATACAAGTTCTCAACGGATACAACGACTCCAAAACGAAGGGCAACAGCAATACGTAGTTGTTCGTCAGACAAACATAGGCCAAGATGGCAAGTGCATGCGGAAGGCAAGAAACTAGAAAGCTGAGGAGGTGGAATGCCGAAGCCGCCAAGTTTTAAAGGTTAAGAAACTTGAAGGGGTACGTCCTGAGATTGAATAACAGTCATCACATGAAATTGGAGTTGCGAAGAAGGAAAATGGCATCATGGGGAGGAAGCTTCAGCATTCTTGAAGATTGCACAGTGCCAGTTCGACTGAGCATGGAACAGAAAGCTAAAGGTCAGAGCAGCCTGTTGTGCAGTTCTTCAGCTTGGTCAGCCATTATAGATATTTTGCTACTTATGGGTTACCTTCCCCACGTTTTCAAATTTGTCTAAAATCCACAAAAATGTCAATTGTCAAAAACTTTCGGTACACGTGCTTGAGTACATTTTCTACCCATTCACCAAATTATGCAAATCGGACACGTACTTTTTTTAATTAGAGACGACAGCGTGAAGTATAGCGATGTCTATACCAAGGAGATTACAACCGATTGCGAAGTTGCTGAATACTGAATTATTGACAACAATTATTCATGCTTTTGTTACTTCCTCCTTGGACTACTGCAACTCACTACTCATTGGGGCACCACAATGTCAACTGCACAAATTACAAATAATTCAAAACTGGGCAGCAAGACTAATATTGGATTGTAGAAAGACGGACATGCATGTAATTGAAATGATGAATAAGCTCCATTGGCTTCCTGTTCACAAACGAATTAAATATAAGGTATGTCTTCTTGTATGGAAATGCTTTCATAGGATGGCTCCTGATTACTTAATCAAAGATCTTACGGTCTATCAACCATCACGATCTGGTCTTAGAAATCATGATGATTTGTCACTATCACAGATAAAAACATCAAATGTAACGCATAGTGATAGGAGATTTTCTGTTTTCGGAGCTATGGTATGGAATAAGTTGCCTTACAATATTCGCTCAGCAACCTCACTTGCAACTTTTAAAAAACTATTGAAAACATTCTTCTTTAGTAATGTGCTTAATGTATAGCCGCTTGAGACTTTTTGTAAAGCGGGATAAAAATAAAGGAATTATTATTATTATGTCGGCAACTTGATCTTTGACTGTTCGATGCACTATTGTTACTCGCATGAATCGTTCTCTCTCCCTCTTCGTCTCATTTACTGTTATTTGAAATCCTCCACGACCATTGACCTACCACACTTCTTTGAGTTAAGTATATTGGGGTATTGCATAAATTTTGGCATGTGAAGAGAAAATATCCTCACCTACGCCCCTATAGTTATGTGACGACTGACCAATTTTTACAGATTCCAGGCAAATTTGAAATTGTGGGGGAGATAACCCATAATTACCGATATTTTAAGCCATAGTGACGAATCTTCAGAGAGAGAAACGTAGTATGTGCGGCTGTCAATGAACTTTCGCGCTCAAATCGTCCAGTCCAGATTGTGGTGAGTCTACGTGAGATGAGTCCACCAGAGCTGCAACAAAAACCCTAACTTTGCCAGTTGGGACAATTTCAGACCGGGAAAAATTGAAGAAGAGACTTTATGATCACTGCTTTGTCGACAAAATAAATTATTTCGTATTCGTTCAACGTAAAATTTAGGGCCGACGTCTTTAAATGAATGAATTCCTCCAAAGCCTGCAATGTGGACTGAGGGTCACCTGAGAGGACTATTTCATCTAAGTAAGCAACTTGGTGATCGATATTCAACTTTTCCAACATAACTTGGGTACTAATACAAGCGTAGGTTGTAGCTAGGAGGTTGCCTTGTTTCTTGGCTCCGAGTAGCAACCAATGCAAGTATTGAATATCCAAGGGAATAGTTGACAATTGATTATACCATGTGATTACTGCGGATTGTGTTGAAAGTATTAGAAAAATCCAACAGAAAAGCACATGAGTCTGGATTGTATGTGGATGATATCTTAGGACTAATAGAATAAATCGCGGCATTAACGCTAGCTGAAACCTCGCAACCCAGCTGTTTCCGAAGAAACTTTGAAATCTCAGGTCCTGCGTTCTTCACATTGCGCTTACAAGCAATGCGACAGAAAGCTTCTCCTACACTACAGCGATGAAGCCTACACCCTTTAAATTTTACCGAGAGCGATAACATTGGCTCACAAGAGAATCGGTTAAATATTTTTGGTAATTTGATAATGAATGAAGACGCTCGTCAGGGCAGTTGTTTGTGCTATTGTAACGCGATCTCGCAGACTGCTGATGTCAGATTGCAAAAGGTCCTTCAGGTGTTGAGGCCTGAGACAAATTATCCAACCTGAGTAACCAACTGGAAATGATTGCATGGCATTAACAACAGCCTTCATGCCGACCAAAAGCGTGGAATCGTCCGAAGGAGATGGGAAAGGTTGAAAATCCTCTTCTTATGTAATTCTGACAATAATAGACGTGCAGAACGGACCTATGCAATCTCCAGAACTTCAAAGGCAAACGAACAGCGTCACAAACATCACCGTCTTTGAACTTAAACGGTGAAGCGAGGTATGGGGTATGACTTTATCTACTGAGGTCTATACTAAAATTGTTATAATAACCTTCTGACGATCACCAAAGAACTGGTCGAAGTGGGCCTGTAACATAAAGGAGAATTTCAGAAATACTTAGAATCCTAATTTAAATAAAAGCAATCCAAAGCCTGCTCACATATATTAATCATGATTGACTGAAACTACAGACCTTTCCATTATTACCAAATTGCTTTAATGAAATCGAAACGTGAAGCTCATTAAAAGCACTTGCGGTGCAAGGGAGGTTGCAACCATTGCTGTCTTTCATTGTCGAGTGAATATCTGCTGTCATCTTTCACCATAGATGCTTGATCAGCGTGCGATCAGACTTACAGACTCAGTCTATGACAAGCTATTTCTATAATGGCAACCCGCAGCCAATTGACATTTGTGCATCCTTTGAAGCAGGATTGACATTGCAGTATTCCTTTCTTTATCTCGTTTGAACACAAAAATAATTATCTGTAATCGAGATGCAAGTGTTCCTTCGGCTAGTAATCGTACGAGAATGACTTGTTCATCTTAAAATACTGTCGAAAATGTCCTCTCTTTACATAATAAGATAATTCACAGCACAAACAATGGTTTAGCGATAGCAGCCCGTTAGAAATGTAGTCTCACAAATTAGGACCCACCAGTTACAAGAAGCAGTATCTTTGACAAGTGAAACCTGAATTGACTGACAACTTTAGGGCATTATTCTTTTACAGTCCACATTTTATGGCTTTGATTAAGTGGAATGTGTCTCCAAATTTAATGAAGATTAAGAAGACGCGCCCATGTTTTTTACGCAACTGTATTGCAAATAATGGTTAACCTTTTCTCCTTTCCTTGCAGTGTACGGACGTGATGTGAAGGCATTCGTTGAGCAACCGCTGGAAGAGAATAAAGTTCATGCTGGAAGGAACACTGTTACATACGAAGCTCGCCTTCTGAAATGTCTGCTTTTGGAGCTCCTCTACGCTTGACACCAGTGACTCTGAATACAAGGATGTTATATAGGATAGTTATCAACTTCTCCCTGTGTAAATACATATCTGTGCAATATTTTGTTCTTGTTGAGTTTTATCTAGTTGATTTTTCAATATATCACTAGTATCTTCAGAAGTGAGGAAGTAATTGAATATATCAAGTCATGTTTCGTAGTGGGATGCCGCGAACTTCTCGTGTTGATGCAAGCGATTTGCATGAAGACATCAAGGTTATGAAAGTGCTAGCTGACTATTAATTTACATTCTGGGTTGAAATCTGTCGTCTAACACTTCTTCGATAATGCGGCTTAAAATATATCAACTAATTCACGTGTTCTATATCTGAAATGAAATCATTGACTTGAATTATTGGACAGATTTATCCAACTATCACAAAAGTTTCGATTAAGCTTAGACACTAGAGTTCGCCGCAAAGAAGAGATCAGTGAAGCCATCGTGTACAAACTTTTGGTTTATGTCTTTTGATTGTTGTGACTTCTTGAATACTTGCAGAATTCAAATACCGACTGCGTCTTCTCCTCGGTGCTACATATACTTGTGCATTCTTTTCTGTCACTCACAAAGATGACAATTTCTGAAATATTTTGCAGTTTTAGTGCATAAACGTCTTAAACGACCTTGTAGAAAGCGACTGACTTTAGGAATCCTAGTCATTTAGGCCCCAGTACATTTAGGCCCCACAAGAAATGGTCATTTAGGCCCCATGTTCTTATGTTATTTTAACTACAAGATTACAATGAAAACCAAGAAAATGTTATGATACATAGGAGCCATACATTACAGAAATATGCTTGGTTTTATC
>CAJQUW010010011.1:0-23547 GCA_907163375.1 Prostheceraeus crozeri
ATGAAACTTCATTTTATTTCTAACATACAAGCTGATAAAACTTTATTGTTAACTTGTAAACTGGTGAAGCTTCATTTTATTTATAACATACAAACAGATAAAACTTTATTCTTAATATACACACACTATTGAAACTTCATTCTTAACTCGCAAACTATTGAAACTTTATTTTTAACTTGTTAACGGTTGAAACTATGTTTTATTTCTAACATACAAACAGATAAAACTTTATTTTTAACTTGTAAACGGTTGAAACTTTGTTTTATTTCTAACATACAAACAGATAGAACTTTATTCTTAACTTGTAAACTGGTGAAATTTCATTCTATTTCTAACATGCAAACAGATAAAACTTTATTCTTAACTTGTAAACTGATGAAACTTCATTTTATTTCTAACATACAAGCTGATAAAACTTTATTGTTAACTTGTAAACTGGTGAAGCTTCATTTTATTTATAACATACAAACAGATAAAACTTTATTCTTAATATACACACACTATTGAAACTTCATTCTTAACTCGCAAACTATTGAAACTTTATTTTTAACTTGTTAACGGTTGAAACTATGTTTTATTTCTAACATACAAACAGATAAAACTTTATTTTTAACTTGTAAACGGTTGAAACTTTGTTTTATTTCTAACATACAAACAGATAGAACTTTATTCTTAACTTGTAAACTGGTGAAATTTCATTCTATTTCTAACATATAAACAGATAGAACTTTATTCGTAACATACGCACTATTGAAACTTTATTCTTAACTTGTAAACTATTGAAACTTTATTTTAAACTTGTAAACGGTTAAAACTTTGTTTTATTTCTATCATATAAACAGATGAAACTTTATTCTTAATATATACACACTATTGAAACTTCATTCTTAACTTGTAAACTATTGAAACTTTATTTTTAACTTGTTAACGGTTGAAACTTTGTTTTATTTCTAACACACAAATAGCTTAAACTTTATTTCCAACATACACACTGTTGAAACTTTATTTTTAATCTGTAAACTGTTGAAACTATATCTTTCACTTACAAATAGTAGAACGCTAAGTCTAACTTGCAAACTAGTAAATCTTGCGATCTTATTTTTACAAACAGATAAAACTCTATTTCTAACATATACACTATTGAAACTTTATTTCTAACTTGTAAACTCTTGAAACTTTATTTTTAACTTGTTAACGGTTGAAACTTTATTCTATTTCTAACATGCAAACAGATAAAACTTTATTCTTAACTTGTAAACTGATGAAACTTCATTTTATTTCTAACATACAAGCTGATAAAACTTTATTGTTAACTTGTAAACTGGTGAAGCTTCATTTTATTTATAACATACAAACAGATAAAACTTTATTCTTAATATACACACACTATTGAAACTTCATTCTTAACTCGCAAACTATTGAAACTTTATTTTTAACTTGTTAACGGTTGAAACTATGTTATATTTCTAACATACAAACAGATAAAACTTTATTTTTAACTTGTAAACGGTTGAAACTTTGTTTTATTTCTAACATACAAACAGATAGAACTTTATTCTTAACTTGTAAACTGGTGAAATTTCATTCTATTTCTAACATATAAACAGATAGAACTTTTTTCGTAACATACGCACTTTTGAATCTTTATTCTTAACTTGTAATCTATTGATTCTTTATTTTTAACTTGTTTACGGTTTAAAACTTTGTTTTATTTCTATAATACAAGCAGATAAAAACTTTATTCTTAATATACACTCTATTGAAACTTCATTCTTAAACTTTGTAAACTATTGAAAACTTTATTTTTAACTTGTAACGGTTTGAAACTTTGTTTTATTTCTAACACACAAACAGCTTAAACTTTTTTATTTCCAACCATCACACTGTTGTAACTTTATTTTTAATCTGTAAACGGTTGAAACTATTCTTTCACTTACAAATAGTAGAACGCTTATAGTCTTATCTTGCAAAACTATTAAATCCTGCAATCATATTTTAACAAAAACAGATAAAACTCTATTTCTAACATCTACACTATTGAAACTTATTTCTAACTTGTAAACTATTGAGAACTTTATTTTGATATACAAACACTAAAACTTTATTCTAACGGTTAGACACCTTTTGAAGCTTTATTCTCTAACTTGTAAACTAGATAGAAACTTTAATTTCTTTAACTTGTTTAACGGTTGAAACGTTGTTTTATTTCTAACATACAAGCAGATGGATGGAACTTTATTCTTAATATGTACACACTGGTGAACCTTCATTTTATTTCTACGCGCTTGGTAACTTCTTAGAATGTAATAGGCTGGGGTTTTGATATACAAACAGCTAAAAACTTGTTATTTCTAACGTATACACCATTAAAAATTAATTTCTAACTTGTAAACTCTTGAAAACAGTTATAATTTTATTTTTTAACTTGTAGCTGTTGAAACTTTTAATTTCTAACTGGGTAAACTGGTTGGAAATGATATCTTTTCATTTACAAACATAGTAGAAACACTTTCGTCCAACTGTGTAAACTAGTTAAATCTTGTTCGCCCATCGTAATCTAACTAATTTAAATCTTCATCATAGGAGAAATTTCATATGTGCCACAGTCGGAGGAATAAAAGTTTGAGATGATGTCACTCCTGGCATACTAACTCATGAAGTAGCTTTGCTGTTAATACATTTCTATCTGAAAACATATGATAAATGTTAAAGTGAATCTAAAACTTTTTCAGCTTAATTAATTGTTCATCGTTGCATCAGCGCTTTAACACGGTGAACAGTTATTTAATTTATTTTTAAATTTACACTTAGTCTAACTTGTTAAACTAGTAAATCTTGCGATCTTATTTTTACAAACAGTTGCACCTTTATTTCTAACATATACACTATTGAAAACTTATTTCTAACTTTTTGGTAAACTCTTGAAAACTTTATTTTGATAGACAAACAGCTAAAACTTTTAATTTCTAACTTTGTTAAACTCTTGAAACAGTTATTAATTTCTATTTGTTTTAAATTTACACTTAGTCTAAACTTGTAAACTTAGTAAATCTTGCGATCTTATTTTTACAAAACAGTTACACCGTTTATTTCTATACGCATACACTATTGAAACTTTATTTCTAACTTGTAAATCTTAAAACATTTCATATGGGCGATGATGATAGATTAAATAGTGTCAAATAAAATTAAGATAGCTTACACTTCTGATACAGGGATAGCAATCGACTGCGATCCATGTGTAAAGAGCTTGTTAGACTACGAAAGAGAGAAGTGTGTTATTGGTTTGGTGCTGCTGGCGCGTGAGTGTCCTCCCATTTCATTCCATTCATCAATTCGTCTCATTGATAGAGACAGGTAGAACTCATGGTTCTCATAACGTATGCAATGGAAAGTTTTAGGTAACCTTCGACAGTTGGCTAAATGTCGCCCTGGCGCGAATGCATACTACGTTGAGACAGAGGCAATCACTTGCAAACATGACGCAGAGAGGTTTAACAAGATTGACCATTGCCGAATGTCCCTTGCGGTATACATAGCTACGGGTTTCACCGCCGCCCTTTACAGGAACGCCCGTCGAAAGGAAGTATTACACCGTACTTCATTTGCAACGTTCAAGTTGACTGATAGCAGATTCAACTTAATGATAGTATTCGCCAGTCCGAAGACTGCCCAGGGCAAACCGCGTGGAGGTTCTATCATGTCTTGCCCCATAGTGGACGATTATACGGTAGTGTGTTAGGGTAGTAGATTTCAATCATTGAAAAGGGAAGATGAGAATCATTTCATTTGTCTCATCAACGTTTATCATGGGAGCAATCATTGAAGGGACATCTAATGAATTACATTTCACTCTACTCCATATCATAAAGACTAACCTTTGTCGAATGGCTGAAGTACTCTGACCTGGCGAGAGAAAGCGTCACGTTGAGTATGAAGCCGAACGCCCAACATGAGCAACGGCTCAGAGGTTTCGGTCTAACAAACGACGAACAACCCGTGCAACACAATCCCTCTACGGCAGTACCCGCCGTCCCGACGGAACGCTCGAGCAAAGGAGGTATTACAGCGATGATGTGCTTTATGAGTAGAAGTGAATATCTTGATAGCAAGAGACTATTCAACTAGATAGCAAGTCAAAAATAACCTGATAGCAGGACAAATGTATAGTCAGTAATTTACACTTAGTGAGGAATGATAGATTTGAGTGTAGTGAGTGGCACTCGATCCCGTCGACAGCCCGAAGGCCTTGTACTGATCACTAGGGAAGTGAGAGATCTTCCCCGATACCCGCTCTTTACAGCTGAAGACATCATTGTCACTGCCCCGAAGTGGTAACAGCAACGCCGAGTCAAAGGTAGTGAACAGTAGCTGGGATCTAACCCCTCAAAGCTGCCTTAGTCTTAGTTAAATTTGAAATCTGATAGCAGATTTGAACTCAGCATACTTGAAAACCTTGAGGAAACATCCCAAGTTATTGCTTTGATCTGCTTGATAGCAAGCCGTAGAGAGCTTGATTCACCAGCGTTTTGCAATGGAGATGTTTAGAGGCCACCCATGACAAGATAGCTAAGACTCAACCGATTGGCGTTCAAAGTGCTACGTTGAGAGCTGTGTCAAATGTCCAACATGAGACATGAGTTGTCCCAGCGGTTACGGTCTTAAATATGACACATTCCCTTGCCACACTTATCACTACGGCATCGTCCGCCGTCCCGAAGGAACACCCTGTCAGTGGAATATTACAGCAAAACTCTCCGTGTCTTGCTCGCTTTCAGTGAAAAGCCGCTTATACCATGAGAAGACTGGCTCAGACATCATTAAAAATGCTTTCATTGACTTCAGCAGGGTCGAAAACCCCAGAAAACCTCCAAAACTAGTGAATTTAAAATTTTCAACTTTTTAGCACTACTTATGAAATTTTATAAGTAGTCCATCACTTAGGACAGGTCAATAGCGACCGAACCTTTTTTGAATCAAGTCAAACGGACTTGTAGAAGCAAAGTTACGAGCCTTTAAAGTTTTGGAGTCTTTTATGGCCTGGAGACGAAGGCCATCTCCTGGCGAACCTCTAAGTCTGACGGCTTAGCTGATATCAGCAATGAAATTTTCTAAGTCGGTTTCTTACAGAAACTTGGAATTTGGAATGTCCGAAGCTATCATCGGAGCTCAGAGAGACGACCTACCTCTGACAATCGTTCTCCTCTAAATGACAAGTCTCCGTCG
Source organism: Prostheceraeus crozeri (assembly GCA_907163375.1). Taxonomy (NCBI): domain Eukaryota; kingdom Metazoa; phylum Platyhelminthes; order Polycladida; family Euryleptidae; genus Prostheceraeus; species Prostheceraeus crozeri. The sequence continues at coordinate 5,227 of CAJQUW010010011.1, forward strand.
GTTCCCAGCTTATATAGTGTGTGGCGATCAGCTGATGACGTAATACCCATCATCCAAACACTAAAAATCCCGTCTTTCTCCGGTTCTAGTGCTCCGATTGAGCTGGAAATACACCATTTCCATGTAGAATTTGACGCTGAATCCGAATCTGGCCTCCGTTTTCCCATCCGATGCTTCGTTTTGGCTCTACAGTAGGCAGCCATCGCAAAAATTCTAACTGTCGTTTTTTCGAAAAATGTTGAAAATTTTTTCTCTCCGATTGACTTGAAACTCACCATACAGATAAAGAATTTCACGCTGATTCCAAATCGGAAATCCGTTTTCCCATCCGATGCTTCGTTTTGAAGCTAGAGCCCAAAACGTCCCAAATTCTAACTCTGTCGTTTTTCACCAATGTCCCAAAATCTTAAATGGCATCTCACATCTAAACGAAGACAGATAGGAACAAGCCGATTCTTTCATTGAATTTGTCTCACTCTTAGCTTTCAAACGAGCTATCGCACGACAAAATCCGTCCACTGGAAGCCAAAATCGAAGCAAGCTGTCCAGAGGGGGGGGGACGTCAGTGAAATTTCAAAATTTGATGAAAAATGTTTTGGTGACGGTCCCAGGTCGAAATTCTACACTTTGGAAAATTTTCAAAATTTTACCCATACAAAGTCACTCTGACACTTAGGATTTTTCAGGTAAGCGAGCTCCGACCTAAAATCTTGTAACCGCTCTAACTTTTGAACGAAGACAGATAGGAACAAGCCGATTCTTTCACTGAATTTGTCTCACTCTTAGCTTTCAAACGAGCTATCGCACGACAAAATCCGTCCACTGGAAGCCAAAATCGCAGCAAGCTGTCCAGAGGGGGGGGGGACGTCAGTGAAAATTTTTTCTCTCCGATTGAGCTGGAAATACACCATTTCCATGTAGAATTTGACGCTGAATCCGAATCTGGCCTCCGTTTTCCCATCCGATGCTTCGTTTTGGCTCTACAGTAGGCAGCCATCGCAAAAATTCTAACTCGTTTTTTCGAAAAATGTTGAAAATTTTTTCTCTCCGATTGACTTGAAACTCACCATACAGATAAAGAATTTGACGCTGATTCCAAATCTGAAATCTGTTTTCCCATCCGATACTTCGTTTTGAAGCTAGAGCCCAAAACGTCCCAAATTCTAACTCTGTCGTTTTTCGCCAATGTCCCAAAATCTTAAATGGCATCTCACATCTAAACGAAGACAGATAGGAACAAGCCGATTCTTTCACTGAATTTGTCTCACTCTTAGCTTTCAAACGAGCTATTGCACGACAAAATTCGTCCACTGGAAGCCAAAATCGAAGCAAGCTGTCCAGAGGGGGGGGGACGTCAGTGAAATTTCAGAATTTGATGAAAAATGTTTTGGTGACGGTCCCAGGTCGAAATTCCACACTTTGGAAAATTTTCAAAATTTTACCCATACAAAGTCACTCTGACACTTAGGATTTTTTCAGGTAAGCGAGCTCCGACCTAAAATCTTGTAACCGCTCTAACTTTGAACGAAGACAGATAGGAACAAGCCGATTCTTTCACTGAATTTGTCTCACTCTTAGCTTTCAAACGAGCTATTGCACGACAAAATTCGTCCACTGGAAGCCAAAATCGAAGCAAGCTGTCCAGAGGGGGGGGGACGTCAGTGAAAAATTTTTCTCACCGATTTCGCTGGAAACATCCTTCCTAACCCAAAATTTCACGTAGATTCCGAATCTGGCCTCCGTTTTCTCATCCGATGCTTCGTTTGGGCGCTACACACCAAAACGTCCCAAATTCTAACTCTGTCGTTTTTTCGAAAAATGTTGAAAATTTTTTCTCTCCGATTGACTTGAAACTCACCATACAGATAAAGAATTTCACGCTGATTCCAAATCTGAAATCCGTTTTCCAATCCGATGCTTCGTTTTGAAGCTAGAGCCCAAAACGTCCCAAATTCTAACTCTGTCGTTTTTCGCCAATGTCCCAAAATCTTAAATGGCATCTCACATCTAAACGAAGACAGATAGGAACAAGCCGATTCTTTCACTGAATTTGTCTCACTCTTAGCTTTCAAACGAGCTATTGCACGACAAAATTCGTCCACTGGAAGCCAAAATCGAAGCAAGCTGTCCAGAGGGGGGGGGGACGTCAGTGAAAAATTTTTCTCTCCGATTTCGCTGGAAACATCCTTCCTAACCCAAAATTTCACGTAGATTCCGAATCTGGCCTCCGTTTTCTCATCCGATGCTTCGTTTGGGCGCTACACACCAAAACGTCCCAAATTCTAACTCTGTCGTTTTTTCGAAAAATGTTGGAAATTTTTTCTCTCCGATTGCTTTCAAATTCACCATACAGATGCAGAATTTCACGCTGAATCCGAATCTGGCCTCCGTTTTCTCATCCGAGGCTTCGTTTGGGCCCTACACACCAAAACGTCCCACATTTAACTCTGCCAAAATTTTGAAGAAACAGTTTTTCTCGCCGATTGAGCTGGAAATCACATCACAGATGCAGAATTTGACGCTGAATCCGAATCTGGCCACCGTTTCACCATCCAAGACAACCTAGGCGGTCGCCCATGTCAACCTAGACGGTCGCCCACGTCAACCTAGACGGTCGCCCAGGTCAACCTAGACGGTCGCCCAAGTCAACCAGGCGGTCGGACCAACTCACTCGAGTCTCACACTCTGTCGTTGCAGAGGGGGGGGAGTCAGCGAACATGTTGTGAACCAACCTGGCCGGCACACCACGACAGACCACAACCTCTGTCGTTCCAGAGGGGGGGGGCGCGCTGTGTTTATTCTGGACCTTTTGTTACTACTTCTGTGAGTGAGCATGTTTTTTTCTGAATTTATCCATCGGATAATGCCATATGAGAGGGAATGGTGTGACAAACCCAAACATTTAAAAATAAGTAGGCCCCTACTTATTGCATGATAGGACAATCGCTGGTTGTCCTGCTGGTTGCATTAGATGCAGTACTAAATGCTATATCATCATTGAGCCGCCATTTGCAGACTTTGACTGTATCTGCATCTAACATCGAATACTTCTTTCAGTCAACGAAAATCATCTGTCTGACATAGTTAATAATGATAATGCTTCATGGCGTGATCAAGCACGGATTCTTTAGGATAAAGCTTCAGAGGTTGTACACATTGAAGATGATGATACTAGTGAAGTAGCGCCAACCATCAAAAGACTACATAAAAAGTTTGTTGATACTTTAGAATCAGAAGTTTAATAACAGTGCAAGCATTTTCATGCGAAGTGCGGCTGTATTATCAACTTACAGAGCATGTGCGGCTGCTGATGACTTTCAGACATCTGTAGAAAATATTGGGCGTCTTTTCCCACATGTTTTTGAAATTTAGATCGACTAAGATCTGAGGCCTTGAGCTTTCACTATTTTGCTCAAGAGAAATCCAAGGAATTACCGGATGGGAAGCCAATACATGACTTGCTCACTAGGGATCTGGGATATCCTCTCCTGCGAGCCCTGAGCTGCTGCATTGAATGCACTCCATCTGCTAGTGTCGAGCGGTCATTTAGTGCCATGAATGGCATTCACACCAAATTGCGGAACAAATTGTCCCCTGTGTCCCTTAATCATTTAATGATGGTTGCAATTGAGGGACCAAATGAACTGAGTGACGAAACAGTTACTGAGATCATGCGATCATGGTCATCGCAGAAGTGTCGCAGAATAAAACTTTTTTGATTTGAATATACTTACATTTCTTGAACGCATCAGTTTTTATTTCACTTATATTCATATACATGTCTAAGCTGATCACTAGTTCAGTAGTGTCAGATATCTTTCTTAACCGTGTCTAGTCGGTAAAATATAGCAGATTTGCCTGCCCCCTGCAGCTTGTAGGACCCCCCGGATTTCATATCCTAGATTCAGCACTGTAGACAAAGCTGAATGCTGCATGTGCATCAACCAATCAGGATCTAATACCGATGCTAATATCATGTCGGAAAGACAGGAAGGTTTGGATGAATCTAAGCAATTAATGCAAAATCATCGACATCGACACGATTAAATTGCGCTTATCGAATTCATCATTTAATGGCGAGCAATTCACCATTAATTTTTTGAAGGCTGATGTTATGTTCACATAGCCGAATACGATTTTTGTTGCAGCAGCTGTTTTTTGTAAGTAATAAAACCTTTTATCAATTGCGCTTACTCACGCGAAGGAATCACGGTTAAATTTGAAAGTCAGGCGTGCGATCTTATATAGAGAACTTAGCAGGGTGGGAAAAAATGTTTGAAACGTTTTTTTTTCAAAAAAGCATGTTTTAAACATGTTTTTTTTATAAAATGTCTTTGCTGTCCTTGTATTCGATTGAGACATTGTAGGTTTATCAATTTATGGTTAAATAAATAAATTCAACATCCAAAATGAAGAAAAAATTCATATTAGTCGATATCTGACGAATCCTTTTTCAATCGTGATAATATCACGATATATATCAAATACATAATTAGTACGAAGCGATATATGAGAATTGTAAGAGCGTTAACATCATGTTCTGTCAGTAGCTCAAATAAATTGTTTTGTCTTATTAAATGATAATTCTCTTATTGATTAGTACAAAAGCGGTATATAATTTGAAAACGTCTGCACATAACATGATCACGAGAATGAGGAATATTTAACAACAGATTTGCGATATATTGTGGATTTCAATGGCAATAGGAGAAGGATTCTTGAGTGTCAAATGTCACTCCGAGCTTCTCTCAATGAGAAATAGGTAGACAAGTGATGTGAGTTCTTGTTTCGAGCAATTTTGCTGATGAGTCTAATGCACAGTTTGTCAAAACATAATTGAAGACACGGTTTTTCATATGACTTTGTCCATCTTAAGACAATACGGTCAATGCGGTCGAGTTTGTTGAATATGTTGACTGATGTTGACTGATGTCACACATCGCAGGATAGCAGCAAGATATATTACAAAACACTAAACTATGATAACTTTTCCAAATAACACAATCTGGGTTTCTGTTATCCTTAAGTTTTTTGACAAAAGATAAAGAATTGCAACACTTTTTATACAGTTCAGACACTTGTCTGGTCCATGAGAGATCGTATGAGAAAAACATACCTAAAATGTTGATATGTTTAAAAATGCTAAGCGTTAATAAGTGACACTGAATTTGCTTTAAAGAAACATTATTAAAACATTGCGTGTTTAGATATTTTGACTATATGTATAGGCCTGCCACCATCATCCCATGAGCGTGATGTATCTACATGAAAGAAATAATAAAAATGTAAATCATGAAGTAAATTTAATAACTCTTTATATTTTAAGAAATAACAAAGTTCATGATGCTGAAACAATTTAGACTTCGTGATGCAATAAATCCGTCTTCATTGTTACAATAGGCAAATCTTTTGTAGTTCATCTGCTTAATTGTTTGTAAAGTAAGCACATTTTCCCGTTTCTATACTCCGAGATTACTCCACAGCATTATAATTTGTAATGCATCAACCCCATTGTACTAAATTGACGTTCGAGAGCCGCTGTGCTGTATGAGTGCAGAATAATACTTATGCAATCCGAGAGGGTTTCGTATCTAAACCCTTTCCGACCGCCTTCCTCTACCAAGTTCCACGAGGCTCAGCACTAACGATAAAATTCCGAGCAGGTTTCGTTTGCTCTGCGGTCATATTCAATTTCGTATATTGAATCGTGGATCGAACAGAATCACAGCACCTGTCGGTGGTTGCACTGCCCATAGAGCAAGTATATCAGGTTGAGTTGCAACTCAGCATTAATTAAATCCCTAATGTGCAGGGATTCGATTTTATTTAATGAACTCGAGTTGAAACCCAGTACCAAATATATGTGATGTGCAGACTTTTGAAGTTTTGAAGAAATTACCAATTGAGTGATCATTATAGCAAGACAGGAGGAATAATAGTATTGTACAAATCCTCCGCATCATGACAACATTGGAGAGGCAGTGGTCAAATTAGCTATTCGATGGGTTACTGTTGCTTCAATGCTCAGCCTCATTAATTAAAGTATTTTGCTAAGTGTGATCTTGCATATTGCAAACTACGTCACGAAAGAGCAAAATATCATAATCAAAGACAATTATCATAATTTTATAACTTCACTATTCACATTCAAGAAATGAAATATGAATTTATTAAATCTTGAAATAATGCCGATGAAAATTGAATTAGAAACTTGAAACTTCAGCCAAGAATCACAATAAGATCTCAAGCTTTCCATGAAGACTTGCACTGTAATGCGGTTCATGAAATTTCCTTCATAATCAACTTAATTTCAGCTTAATTAAGTTAAGACACCTACTCCACCTGCTAGTTAATTTTCATTCATTTTGATATCCAACACGTTTCATACTACTTATACCGAGGTTCCAAATCTAAACACAGGAATAATTAGCAAAAATTGAGCTTTCTAGAAAATGATTGTATGATATAGTTGACCACTCGATGGGTGATCAATTTGATGAAAAATACACTGTATAATAAAGAAAACTATTCAAATGTTTTGGTCGAAAATTATTCATCATTAGTTAAAAAGTCACTTTACAAGACGAACTTTCGACATCCAGCACCTCCTGACGATCGATGGTAACGAACTCTCATGACGGTTGTGCAATTTTTTGGTTATAGCATTGAAAAGTCACATCAAAAATCGCTTCTTAAAAACCATGTTCTAAACATGTTCTTTTAGTGTGTTTTAACAATTTGTTTAAAGCATCACCCACCCTGCTACTAAGGCTTTTTCTTTAGCGACCTACAAAGTTATTGGGGTAATTCCTAAGGAGCATTCGAGTTATTTTATATATACTTCTTTTTCGATAAGTAGAGGATTCAGACTTCTATCTGCCCCCTACCCCTCCCCAGACATCTGCCTTAGCAAGCACCTCTTGATCTCACCAGTTAGGCTACAGGAAGTTTAGCAGACGTGTCCTCTATCGGAGCAAAAGCCCTCTATCTATCAATTTGCAAAAAGTTCCGGACGTTTACATACACCAATCATAGGAGATCGTTACATTAATCAGTTCAGGAGGCCTTCTTTCACAAAGTATGTTCTATACGTAGCCTTACGTCGTTTCAGAGATAGTTTTGGTAAATTAATGAGCACTAAAACCTTATTTTTGATCAGAATGTTAAGGCATCTTTAGTTGCTGCTGGCTTTGGTTAGCATGCTGACTTACAACCATGAAATGCACTAGGTCCTTATACTTTTGAATGCGGAAGCTGAGAAAACTTACTAAATTGCTTCTACAAAAGGTTGTCAAAATTATGATATTTTTTTGATTACAGAGAGTAAGAAATTGAAATATTCATTTAACCCTTATTTTTATAGGCCTACTGTCAACCAGGTTTTCGGAGCAGGAGCCGGAGTCGCAGACTCCAGGAGCCATGGTAACATGTCGGAGCCGACAGCAAATACCAAGGCTACGGCTTGAAGTTTTATATGTATTAAGAATTCAGTCACTTTGTGAGACAGAGTGATATTTGACAGTGTAGCTGAAACGAATACATAGGCCTAGATCAAAGTAGGTATATAAGGGAAGTATGGAATCAATGGTTGATTTGTGGCGACAGCTATGATATTACTTTTTCGCCAGCTCTTATAAGCAGTTTTATTTGATATCGCAATTGACAACAGAATAGTATTGAAATATTGAATGGAAGGGACTGAATAGCTATGTCAAAACTATGAAGTAGTGAAAAATTACATAGTTATCCGTAGACATCTGGAAGACAAAAACATGAGATGAAGATCCATTTCTATGGTTAAAATGCTAGATTCGATTTGGCATAGAAATTAATTGATTATTAGGGTACTTAATGAGCGACTACAATCCACTCTATGCGATTTAAGGGGGGACTTACACTTATCCCAAAAATGTGTGTTATCTTTTATATAACCAAGCAAACCTCTTATCATACTGTAATAAATGTTTCTATTGCGTAAGTTAAGAAAAACAATTAGCCTCATGATAAATGCTGATATTTTCAAAGGATTATAAAATGTTGCTACATTATCGAAAGAGACCTGATGAATTGATCATACTTCTGATTCTTTGAAGTATAAATATTTATTGGTATCAACTGCGCTCTGAGGAATGCTCGTTCAGTCTTCGACCTTCCATGGATTGTCAAGTCCTTCAAACAATTACTTCCACCTGTTCTTGATACTTTCCTGTACGCCAGATCATATCACATATGTTCGATAGGATTAAGATCTGGTAATCTTGATGGCCGTTACTATCTTTCAAATACTTCTAGCATGATGAGACTGATCAGCCAATGATGAGCTCTGTTTCATGAAAGATGGAATCCGACGGTCTGCTGATGATGCATAGAAAAAATACTCGGGGTATTAACGTAAGTATTCACGTTTTTTTAATTTTACGAAAGATTTCAGAATTTATAGCTCACTAAGATCATAAAGTCAGATCACTCCCAGAACATCTATTGAACTAGCTTCCTATACTTTGTATGCCCTATCTGGAGTTCTCAGCTTTCATTCGCTCATGCGCTCTTATGGACTTGAATCCGCCTGTCATTCCTTAATCTCCGAAATTTTCTCTCGTTCGCAAATATCACCTTCCTCCAAATTTCTCTCCACTCGCAATTTTTCGCAACCAATCTTTCTCTTGTTCTCGCAACGAATGGTCTGCGTTTCCTCATACCGGCCTAACATTGTGCAGACTGTTGTAGACCGCTGTAGAAGACAATCGCTCATTCCAGATCATTAGTAACTCTACTGAGGATAAAGTTTTGATATTCGGAAGATAGAGCCTAAGCAGTGGGCGGTTGCTGCGTGCGTTGGATTTCCTTACTATCAGTAGAGCATTTTTTATTCACTGAATATCACTTTGTGTATCGCTCTCTCTACCCTAAAATTATTCATTTGCCAAAAGTGAGATGCTAAACAAATTCTGATATTGACATCCTCATTACTGAAAAGCCAAAAGCCTTTACTATAAGCCATCTTTTCTTTAGTTCCCACCATTTTTCTCTTTCAATTTTATTTCTCATTTGTACTGTCTTCATTATTTGATCGTGTAAGCATGCTTGAGTACAATTGGCTTCAAAATCAAAGCTTTCTGATATCTGTGGATCTTATAGCATTCATAGAAATATATTTCAATTCAATGACTAACTTTTTCATGCCATATAGAGTATTCAATGTTTTCATAGATATAATGAAATTGGCAATTTTATAACGATGTCACCTATTAACAGTAGAAAGCACAGAATTAGATTCATCTGCGCGCGCTTCGGTTTCCTAGAAAGGAAGAATTGTATGCAACCTTAATATCGAAATGGCACATCACATCACATAAATTGCTCCTTTTCGAATGGATAATTCGTGTATCGCATGCTATCGGAAATGGCAAACAATAAGCTGCCAGTAGGGGACACCAGAGCCAGTGAGAGATGCGTGCGTGCTGTGATATCACGTCGCACACACCAAAACACACATCCCTGTCTTGGCTTCGATTCGATGTACATGTATGCACTATACAATGAGCAATGCCGAGGAGAGGATCATCAAGTGAACTAATTTTCGTACGCCTGCTACTTTCTTTAATAATGATCGGAAGGGCCAACATTATGGAGAAAACTTGTGCGCAATGATCTGAATTCTTCGGATCTGAAGGAATTTTGGCAATCGAAGCACTTTGCTGGAACTCACATTAATCCGCAAGCGACGCACGACTTTTTTTCCTATCTCTGTAAGGTATTAGGAATTCCTTCTTGCCCACTTTATAGGTTCCTCTATGTGCCGTCAGTTTCGTATCAATCACATTTCTAGCAAACCGAAGCAGATAAACAAAATATATAATTCTGTGGTAGAAAGCAATTCAAAAGGTGACAGACATTTTTGGGATTAGTGTATGATTGCATTCATGTACTGTGTATGAACGTGTTTACAAACTTTTGCCCACTGAACATCTGAAAATCTTTGTATCGAATCTAGAAATACTTCATTTTCTTATCGATAACCAGCTGTACATACATTCATTGATCAGTTTTAGATTTCCATTCATGAATGTATGTTGGAAACATGATGGACCTTATATACTATTTTAGTCCTAATTTTTTCATTTGATTATGAAAGTATCCTATGTGAAATTTAATATTTTTTTATTGACATCCTAACATCTCATTTTCTTCTTACATCAGAGTATTCCCTTGTATTTCCTTCTATGATCAATAGCAGTATTTGATGATCCGTGTTGAGATAACAATTTATGAAGAAATAGTCAAATTCTGAAATGTTGTCACTTAATTATTGATGTATCACGTAAATGACTGTTTTTGTTAGTGATGAAAATAATGAAAAATGGTGAATGACGCTCCAGCCTTAAGCTGCAGATACTTTGCATTAATTGCATTCGAGTATATTGAGCAATTAATACAATAGTTCCTCGGCTTCCGGCAAATCACTGAAAAGTAAAATTATATTCACAACAGAAAAAAGAAAGCAACACGAAACATTCAGATGCAGATGAAAGCATTTGGGACGCAGCTTTGATTTCATCGGTTGGAACATCATAGGATGCATCAGTTCACAAAAGGCCTTCAACCGAAATTTGTATTATAAAGCTATATAGAATAAACCACAAAACGTTTCACTTTTGATTTGATCACTTGTCCCAATTAAATTTCGAGTGCTGTTCATTCAAGTTATTGTCTAGACGTTGTGAATAATTATCAATTTATTTCACCGTACCTGTTCATCTGACATCGGTATTAAGCATTTCAAAGTGCAGTATCGAGTACTGAATATTGATTGCCTCATACTACTTCACGATGTTGACAAAAATGCACATACATAGGGATGATCTAAAGTAACTTCCTAATGCAATATTTCAATTATATTTCAATATTTCAATTTCAATACTCCAAGAAAGTAATAGACATGAATAGCATTTTTTCATGACGGAAATTTACTGGGCATTCAAGTTCATGACAAATTATTTTTGGCAGTAAAATCTCTCAGAATTTTTATTATTTCGCTGTGAATACCCAGCTGTTGCTCCTCTTGCGAATATGTAGGCCATCTTTATTTTAACAAATTATATTTCACCTACAGGCCTACTAATAATTGATTCAGCATGACTTCTAAAATTTTCGGTGCGAGCAGGTGAATGCAGCACACACCCATGAAAAATCATTGTTTTTATGTAGCTAATATCATAAAATATACGTAGCGTAGTTATTTTGGACATTTTCAAATCATAATAAATATAAGTTTCGGTTGAAGAAACAGCTTTTCTAAATTGATCAAAATTTGATTATTGAGCTTCTGTTAAAGGCTTAAATAAAAAATATTGCAACAAATGTGTCAGACTCATCACAATACAAGTTTGTAGGTATTCGATTCATCTAACGGCCGATACAGTGCAACCGATTGTGATGTAAGCAACTACATCTGTAAGTCATCACTACCACAAATTGGTTGCCTACCACTGACATAGGTATAGGTCATAATGTCATAGTGGCCATCATTGAGCAAATAAACAGATTTCTTACCAACAATGACTGATTCGCCCTAGTTTACCGTATGTCAAAAAGCTTCATCCGAATAACTAAGCAAAGGAATCAATGCCCGCTTTAACATTTTGAATATACCTATTCCTTGAGATTAAACAAGTGCATCAATTTTTACCTTCTAATATGCCTACCACTGCTCTCAAACATGTTGATTTCACATCAAATCAAAAACTGTACAATTACTGAAGAATAATGATGATCATGTGGAAATCGCGGACGAGCAGCGACTACGAATTGCCAAGAAGACAGATTCAGTATGCCATTAAATGCATATGCTAAAAAAATTGATACTATGAAACTTTGGCAACGTGTTCAGTAGACAACCACTTCTAAGAAGCAATTGCTTAATTCTAACGATGAATGCCTAAACAAATTATGCGGAATATTTGAAGTGATCATGCAAAAATATAACCGCTCAGCAAAGACAGTTACCATTCCAACGAATTGTTGCGTCTGAAAACCTCACTTTTTACGTGGGAATTACTTGGCCTCAGTTGTCTGGTTATTTACATGCAACATTGCGTGCGAATAAACTCACGTCTTTTGATATCGGATCAAATCAAGCCTTGTTAGCAACTAAAAATTAATTTCAATTTTGCTAATTGAATGAAAGAACCGCCTTGTTGAAAGTACTCTCACAAAAAGACTCTCACAGCTGTCATTACTCTTTCTCTAATAGGCCTACTAAAATTGTTATTTAACGGTGTTCGTTATTAAACATAGTAACTTGGAAGAAGCTTTTCGTATAACATTCATGATGCGGTAAACTGGGTTGAATCGGATCAGCAGTGCGAAATTGACCTTGTTGCCCAGTCATAATGGGCATGGCGGAAATTATTTCACCTTGTACACTTATCGTCTTTACACATAGTTTCATTATATGCCAAAAATTTGACCGACTTACTGATCCAGTTGATTGTGTCAAACTGTTTTTTACAAGATCGACCATTAGACAGTGTTTGTCAACCTTGAACATTATCATGAACGAGGTTGTGTGGACTATGTAGTTAACCATCACTGAGTTGTCACTTAAAAATTATATTTACTTTTACTAAATGAAATGTATAGCTATGGATGGGTGATATCAACTGCATCAGATGTAGTGACTATACTCGTGTTGCAAAACTTTGAGTTGATTCAATTAACTATCATTAACATCAACCTACCAGACGCCATTTCACGCACAGATCATAATGATTCCCTGAGCAGCAAAATTTAGAACATCGTGCGCCTTGTGAACAGTCTCACAGAAGTGACTGTCCGTCTGCTTCCTTAGTTAATAAAGCAATCAGACAGCGACTAAGCATGACGTCACAACAGTGAAAACGTAGAGTGATTTGTGTGGGAACATCTCGCTCAATTATCATGGAGATGGTGGAATTTCCGGCAACTGGTGCACTCAATGTATGAACACAGATATCAGTAAAATAAGAGCATGACGGGCTGTTTTAGGACAAGCGCAAGAGTCACGTGCGTCAACCACGCGGAGTTGATCTTCACTGGCAGATGAAACGTTAAAGAACCATCCAAAGCACAAAAATTGTTGCTAAAATAGCGAGCAAATATTCCTTTCTTCTCATTCCAGGAAATATTTGTATTAGATGCATCTTCAATATGTAGATAAACAATATCTGAGAGCCAAATGACACCATTTCTCCACTGTTTCATCTATAAAGCCATATTATCCAGAAATGACACGTTCAACATCAAAATTGATGTGAAAAATGAATAAAGCAGTAAATTTTATGTAGGAATCACTAGAAAAATGAAGTTGTCACCAAATATTTTAGCCACAGCGACTTCTTGAAATTGATGAATATAAATACCTGAAAATTATCTTGGCGAAAAAAGATGGCGGATTTGTCGCCACTAAAAATATATTAGAGTAATGGGGAGTTTCCACACTTGATATATTTAAACACTTTGGCCTAGATGTGTCATCATTGTAGGTTATCGTTGTAGACCTCCCAAAACCTGCGGGTCTTTATTTCCACTCAATACATGGCCTCTACTGCGAATCATTTATTTTGATTTTAAAGGAGATCGCGGACTTCCTTAGTTAAGATTGAGTTCCATCCGAAAAACGCAGCTGTTTGGCGAACGGCTCTTGTCGAAACTCATGCACATGCAATCTTGCTTCAAATCAAATGTATTATTAAAGCACATTCTAAATTATCATTCCCTTAAAAATGCATGGTCATTTTATCTACAAGACCGAGGTTGCAAGCTTAATCCTTCCAATCAAGCCAGCAAAGTCCGTATGGGAATTAGTCAAATGCCGAATCAACATCCGCTATCTAATCTGGCGTCAATGATATTCGAAAAAAGTTGTTACAAAACATGACAGACTCATAAAAATAAAGCATTTTAATATGATTGCAAATTTCTCTATAAGTGCAAGGATGGCACTGCAGGTACATATGCTTATTATGTAGGCCTATTTTTGCTCTGGCAAACGCCAAACGGTACCGTATATAGCTGGCTGAGCAAATATGGTAGGTAGCCTACATGAAACCAAGCTTGACTAGTGGACAGAATTGCGGAAACATTGCAATTTATATATGATTTTATGCGTTAATTGTAATTTATTGTCATTTTACACGATAATTGCAATAAAATGATGCAACATATAAATTGCAATTTTTGTATTTTTCGTTTGCGAAATTTTCATCGTACATTTATCATCATCGATTCATCTCAGTGTTGCTTCCTTTACAAAGATTTTTGCTCTCTTCAGGATAAAAAATGAAAACATTCATATCATTGCTACTTTTTGTTGATTATAATTGATATCACTGTAGTATACGAAAATTGTAATAAAAATACCCTAATGACTATATTGCAATATAGTCATTATAATACTATATATATATATATATATATATATATATATATATATATATATATATATATATATATATATATATATATATATATATATATATATATATATTTGAGACATGTATTGCACAAAAGCAAATCGCAATCAATTTCAGATAACTTAAGGTAATAGTTTTCAAATGATCGATAAATTGATTTCACTTCGGAACTAGAAAACTTAAAAACGACTTTAAAAAACCATTTCACTGCAAAAATATTTATACCGGCGCTAAAATATTATCATAATCACCTAAATGTTCATATCTGAAACATTTTACAAATATTTATAAATTAATTTGTCGATGTAACAAAAATGTTTCTGCATACTTATGTAATTGCTACCATTAAACAATGCAGTAAGCGGAGTTCTGAACTCATCTGTTTAGCTGCATGATAACAATGTTTACGTCAAATGATTGAAAAATCACAACTTTTTATCACTAGCCAGCAGCTGGTGTCAAAACGGAACCGAATCTCCAAGACAAATACGTTAACAATGGAATTGAACTTGAACAGTGTAACTTGCAAAGGAGCAGTGTCTGTGTTAATCTTCACATCACATTGAAGTCGAACATGCAGTTTGATTTCACAGACAAGCACAATAGCAGCACCCATATTCCCCATACTTCATTAATAATTGCAGCTCTACATTAATATGAGCGTTTGTTTCTTCCTAGCATGCCTTCAGTCGTGGTATGGTCGAGGGGAGAGCGGCCCAGAGGGGGAGGCGTTGGGCGGGGTGGATGGGTACATGGGGGCTTTGTTGGGTTGTGGGTACATCGGGGGGACGGGAATCGAAGGAGAGGGAGGAGGAAGGGAGATAGGGGAGGGAGTGTTGGGGAGGGAAGGCGGTGGAGTTAGGTGGGGGGGTAGGGGAGGGGAGGGGAGGGTTAGGGAGGGCTTGCGGGTTGATGTCAGGGCGGCTGGAGGCTAAGGATTGGAGGACGGCGGCCGGAGAGGACGGTATGGAAGGGAGGGAGTGGATGGGCTTGGTGAGGAGTTGGGGGCAGGTAGGGCGGGGGGGGGGGGGGGGGTGGAAGGC
The DNA here is from genome assembly GCA_907163375.1 of Prostheceraeus crozeri. NCBI lineage: Eukaryota > Metazoa > Platyhelminthes > Polycladida > Euryleptidae > Prostheceraeus > Prostheceraeus crozeri. Next base: position 20,723 of record CAJQUW010010011.1, read on the forward strand.
TGGGAGGTGGGCAGGGAGGGGGGGGGGGTGACAAATATTGTTTCGTTAGTGTGGGTGGTGTAAGACAGGTGTGGAACGGAGGTTTGGGAGGGTGAACGGGCGGAGGCGGCGGAGGTGCCGTTGGCGCGGCTTGAGGGCCTGCAGGGGAGTGTGTTCCGGAAGGGGGTGAAAGTGAGAGTGGGGGTAGGCGCGGCTTGGGTGCATGTCTTGAAACACGGGCCGGGTTCGGATAGGGTGGAGAGTGTGGGGGGGCGATGAGGGAAGGTCACGGTGTGGTGGGTGGAGGAGGCGAGGCGTGAAGGTGGTCGGGATGCGCTGGCTTTCCCTTGTGGCTGTGATACTTCTTCGACTTTGTATTTTTTGTTGCTCAGGTTCTTATTTTTGCCCTTCTTCGTATCTTGCTTTTCTTCTTTTATGCAGACCTTAGGCTTCTATATAAAATACGTTCGAGTGACAGTCATAACAACATCAATCTTGCCTTACACGTATGGATCATTGCTTTTATAGACATGACTCACGCATAGATGCGCCGTGCCATCGCCGCTTTGGCGCGCTACTGACTTACTTTGACGTGTTCTTTTAACAATGCGTGACTTCACTGACTGTGCTCCTAGTACTGCTGCGCTCGTTTCGATTATGCGCTCCTCTAGTCGAGACCGAAGGGCTGTGCATTGTAAAGCTGTTCACTGATGTGTGCCAACGACTTTTCATGCTGATTCTTTACATTGGTAAACTATGATTTCGTGAGTCTTCTTCGAATTTAACGAAATATGATAGAAGTGTGAATCGAATACCTGTGTGACTCAATTCTGCCGATTCTCTCAAAGTATTACGTGCTGGGATGGAAAGTATAGAGCGAGGCCACGCAAAAGAAGGTAAGACGATCACTCATGCTACTATAAACAAGTGTATTATTCCATTGAAGTGTGAGTTAAATTTGTATTTTAGCTGTAAACGTACACCTTCATGGTATCCTTTTTTGAAATAATTGTGCTTGAGATTGAAAAAAAAATTAACATTTTTTCTAGATCCATACCGGTGCTAAAGTTTTTGATTTAAAACAATGATTATTTTTCTGATAATTCTGTAGGAAAGTTCAAGCGTCGCATCATTATCAGCGTGATCATTTTTAACTGTGCTTCAATTGAGGGTTCCATTTCTTTTTCTCAACTCTGACCGGGTTTCATTCGGGAATGAGAGATTGGAGAATGTGACAGCGGCTGTTTTTAGACAACTGGGTAGGAAATTCAACAGTAACAGCTTATGTTTTACTCCTTTTTCATCCGGTAGATGTATCTACGTTCTCTAGGTTTGTACAGCATCAAGGTTTCAGGTAGTATCAGGCAAGGAAACTAAGTAGGCTATTGATAGAGGGGTAACATTATATAAATTGGAAAATTAGTAAGATTTCTGCGCAATTTTTTTTAAGGTGTCATGCTAAAATCATGAGTTAATGAAATTGAGAAAAACATGATATTTATAATATACTATAAATTGAGACCACACTTGATGGTCTTTGAAATGAGTAACCTACTTGTTCTTCAAAAGAGCCTCTGATACGATTATATCGAATGACACACTTGTCTGCGGTCCTGACTCAAAATAAGAGATTCAGAAAGCAAGCGCCACTGCCACTCGGTTTATGACATGCATCTTAGTGACGGAGTAGTAGGTGGATCCATTTGCTTTTTTTGTAGATGGGGCCCTGCATATGAATCCAACTGGTGCCCATGCTCCTGATTATTACATCTTTCTCAATCTATAACAATATACTTTATACCCAATTTACCCACATATTTTTATTATCTTTTTATACAAATTAACTCGTTTAAATTATCATAACTGATTAACATTCCTATCACCTACTACTTAAATTAAAACTCCTTAAAAATTATTCAACATCAAATCACTCTCAACTAATTCTCTTTTAACACAACCCATCAACACAATATAACTACCAAACTAATCAATACATAACAATAAAATTATACAATTTATATCAATCCTCCTACCATAAAAAAAAATCCAAAACCTAAATTCCGATATAATAAAACCTACAAATATACAACAATTAAAATAACTCCCCCTTCCCTATCACACAAACACATAAACATACATTACCCAAATTCATTAAATACCCAAAAACTCACTAGACCTACCCAAACAAAACCCCCCCATATTCCTACATATCCACTATAAAAACACCCTACCACACCACCTCATATTAAAATTTCACCTATAAAACCATCACTAACCACATCAAAAACATACCATTCAAACCCTCTCTCATACAAAAACAAAACTATCCAACTTCAAAACAACAAATATTCAACTTAATACAAACCCCAACATAAACTCCCACCCAAAAAAAAAACTACCCTTATTACTTTACCCTCCCACCCTCCCAATACTAATTATCTACTAACCCCACTCACACATACAATCCAAATAAGTAACACTCCCCAACCACCACCACCCCAACCCCACAAATCATACCCCTTATACACAAAATCCACAAACATCACACCCAATTCACAAACTCAACAACCATATACTACAAATTAAACACCCACCTCCACACACCCCTCCTATCAAATTCCCAATACCACCTATCACAACAATCTTTAATCCTTACAATTATTCACCACTCACAACATTACCCATAAACACCCAACAAACATCATTATTCACAAAATACAAATTTCACCTCCAACACCCCTCCATAATTCTACCAATAATCCAAAATTCAAGATATCCTAAACCTCAACCCCCCCTCCTCTCCCCATAAAACCACCAATTCCAAATTTCCCTACTTTAACCCCCAT
>CAJQUW010010012.1:0-62109 GCA_907163375.1 Prostheceraeus crozeri
ACCCTGTGGGAACGAATCTTGCGAAAAACTGGCGAATGTCAGCTGCAGAATATCATGCTAAAGTTCAGTCATATTTGCGGGATATTCGCTGGCGAAGTTCGCCGGCGACATTTCGCGCTCTATATGTCACCTTTTACTTTTGACTTTCTCTTATTTTCTTTAGTAATCCGCCTCTGCAACCGAGGCTCTATTCTCTCCCTCACCTCCTCACTATCCCCCACATATGGCTAATCTATCTAAGAAGTAAGTGCAGACTATCATTCTTTGATAATGATAAGAATATAGAGAATCCGCTTATATCAATTTTCATAACATCTCTTGACATTCAATAATTTACAACTATGACAAATATTTGAATAATATCATAGTATTTACTGCGACATTTATGGAAGATACTTACTTTTTTAGTTTAAGCCTTCGTGAATTAAAAAAAGATCCCTTTTTATCAGATCAGACTGAGTATACAATATATGTTCATGTGAAGGTAATATACGAACATTACTACTTACTACTAATTAGTTGCTACAATATCCACGATTTCGCCGGTTGGCGAAAAATCAGCTCGCATTAGTAAACAAATATCTACCAACTAATTATAGCAACTTTTTCGCCAACTGTCGTTTTTTATGTTGACACATGTTTTTGGATAAATGATGACCATTTTCACATGCGGAGATAGTTTTTACACGAAATGAACCTTTAAAAAAATTATCCACAAAATCGCTACCTCGCCAGATAATCTGTTGATATTAGCAAGATGCGTTCCCACAGGGTATGTATCTGTTATGTATCTGTAAAAGGAAGGATGAAATAGAATTACTGACAGGCGACATTGGCAGTCATTTCTATAATCATACAGTTAAATTGTGAGATTGGTGGAAAGTGTCGAACCTTTGAATCTGTTACAGGCATTACTCAGAGGGGATCTTATCCCAACTCCAAGGCTTCGGCCCACAAATCCAACCGCCCGCGGACAGAGCGTGCGTAATATCACTGTGTTGGCATCCGGACCCTGATTTTGACATGAAAACCAGTGGATTGTTTACAAAGGTTGCAAATTCGAAGCCAAAGCTCGCCTCCCACAACTTTATAAATGTCTTAGTTGAATTCAGCAGGGTCGAAAATCCCGAAAAATCATCAAAAATAACAAATTTAAATTTTTCAGCATTTTTGCACTACTTACAAAATTTTATAAGTAGTCTATAAATATAGCTCTCATCGAGAGCTAACACATGTCATTTAAATCAAGTCAATTGGTGTACTAGAACCGAAGATACACCGCTTACAAGTTTCTGGCCTATTTGTTCAAAGTGATCACCAGCCTTATACTGGCTAACCTATAAGTCTGACACCTTAGCTGATATCAGCAATCGAAAAATCTAACCCGTTTTTCATTGGAAAATGCGATTGAGAGCCGGAGCTCGGAGCTGTTCACCAACCTGTAGCAAGTTATCAGAACAACTGAGTTCTCAGTTGATGCTCCACGCTTTTATAGTCGGACAATTGTCAAATCCTGAAAAATTCCTAAGTTAGAAAATGGTAGAAATTGACTTTTTTACGGTTTTCAATGGCATCTCAACTCACAACCCTGACTCCCATCCGTCTCAAAATTTCAGATCTAGCACATCTCAGTGCGGTCTGTCCACTGAAATAGGTCCGAAGCCTAATTGAATCGATCTAGTTTTTCGACAAAAATAGTCAAAAATGCAAAAAATTCATCATTTCAAAAAATGTGCAATTTAAAATCTGAAGTGGAGTTTTCAATGAACTCCAAATCAAAAAGTCTGACTCCAATCAGTCTCAAAATTTCAGATCTAGCACATCTCAGTGCGGTCTGTTCATTGAAATAGGTCCGAAGCCTTGAATCGATCTAGTTTTTTGACAAAAAATAGCCAAAAATGCAAAAAATTCGTCATCTTGAAAAAATTTGAAATTTTTTTCCTCAAAATATGATGTAAACACTCTTCCTATGGTGAATAAATGACGCTGATTCCAAATCTGAAGTCCGTTTGGCTCTCCGATGCTTCGTTTTGATGCTACAAGCCAAAACGTCCAAAATTTTACCTCTGTCGTTTTTTCGCGAATTCCTGAAATCTTGTTTCCGCTCTTACTTCTAAACGACTGAATCGACTGACAAGAAATTTCAACCGTGAATTCGCCTTACTCTCAGCTTTCAAATGAGCTATTATACGTCTCAATCCGTCCACTAGAAACCGAGATCGAAGATACCTCTCCCGAGGGGGGGGGGAGAGGTCGAAACATGAAAGTCGCGAAATTTGATGAAACAAACTTTGGTCAGGTTACCAGGTCGAAATTCGACACTTTGGAAAATTTTCAAAATTTTGTCCATACTAAGTGGCTCTGACACTTAGGATTTTTTCGTGAAATCCGAGGTCTGACCTAAAATCTTGTAACAGCTCTAACTTTTGAACGGCTGATCCGATTGAGATGGGACCACCGCCATTCTCTTTTTCTCACTCTCAGCTTTCCAGTGATGTAGAACACGACCTAGTCCGACCACGGCAAGCCACCTCTCCTGAGGGGGGAGGTCGAAACATGAAAGTCGCGAAATTTGATGAAACAAACTTTGGTCAGGGTCCCAGGTCGACAGGGTCGGACCACGTCGGCCGGCCTAGGCTGACGAGGGGGGGAGGTCGACGGCGGCCATCTTGCGCTATCCAGGACCAGAGGTGTAGAACTCCTTACTACTGTCGGTCTGAGATGCTAAGTTTATTATGGCAATTCGCAGGCGGCGCATCTCTGGCAGTTGTTTTTTCTGTAGTCGATTATTTTCAGGCAAAAGTTTACACATCTGAATTTCATAGGATGGACGTTTATTGATTACTTGAGGTGGAATCCGCTCTTGTCTTTGGAGTTTCAACCTAAGAGGCAAAATTCGTTGCAAACGCTTCTGTCACTATCAGATTGTTCAGATGAAAGTGTTTCAGGTATAACATCGGTTCCATCACTATCATGCTCATCAGAATGGGCGTCGTCTTCGCTTCGTTCAGCCATAGCATCACATTGTTGAGAAGCTGCCGGTGCTTTGTTCGAAGAACTGCTAAGGAATGAGGAGCTTAGGTTGAAATTGGAGTTGCTTGACTTCAGTTTCTCTTGAAGTTCTGCTGCTTTTGATTTAATTTTGTGCAAAGATTCGGAGGAAGTAACGAACTCCGCATCAAACTGGTTCCTCGTGCCATTTGCTAAGGTTACTTTATCACCTCTTTTGAGATTTTTTCCGTTCAGTTCTTTCGGCCACCATTTTGACCTGAATTGAAGTAGGTGTACTTATTTTCATCTTTTATGAAAAACAAGTAGAAATTATGGGTTTCAGTTTCCCATGGTTTAGTTGGGATTTTCTTTTGGCGAGCACTTTTCGCTAGCTTCTCCACCATCAACTGAAAAATAACCTGGAAAATCATTGTTCATTTTATCAAGACAACAATTACGCATGTATAAACAATTTAATGATAGATGTTTAAGATAAAAATTGCATGACTTAATATGCTTTCGCGTATCTTTGTAGCTGTATCTACCTATTCTATTAGGGTAAACTTTCCTAATTCGGACACATTCCTAATTTGGACACTTCTAAGTAAAATACGAATATTACTAAGTCAAGATCAGCGGAATTGAAATTTTCGAAGACGCAACCTGTATTCTATGCCATTCTAGTATATAAACCTCTAAAAGAAATTTTCTAAGTGATTAATATCACCCCTGTATGAACCAATTTTCATCCAAAAAGTCGTTCCTTTGTGTGTGAGAGCTAAGGATTGGCGAAAAATTCCTTAAGTTCAGAGTGCAATTACGAAGTCAAACTTAAGTCTTTTTCCATGAGTATTTTATATGAATTGACAGAGAAATTTCTGAAGTTTCTTTTGCAATTTGTCGCATGTTTCTAGGTATCGTACTTTTTCTTCTAGAGGACTTTGTGTATTTTTTTGTCATCTTTAACTCCCCTTGCCTTATTTGGACACTTTTTCAATGAATGACGACCCCACTTGCCTAATTATGGACAGTTTTATAAAAAATCTTTTTGATGTAGTTTTTTCTGATAAATTCGAGTCATATGAAGTGATAGAGCCTTGAATTGGGATACGAGATTCTCCTCGATGTGCTGTGCCAACAAGAAACAATAGAACAAGAGAATTGAGCTGATGATGCCTGCCGTCGATATAACAACGATGACGTCGAACTCATTTGTCTATTCACATCCCATAATAAGGAGGCTACTGGCGCTCTCTGTCTCTTTACACTATTCCTCGATAGCTGTACTGACATGAAGCCGAAGAGAAAGGAACGGAGTCAAGAGAATATGCAAGAGGCACTAGAAGATGCCAACGAACAGTTCGCACAGAGTCAGTGTTCAAGCAAAGAAGTAGCAATAAGTAAGTCATAAAATTATCTAGACCGGGGTGTCAACCACAGCTTTTATGGAGGCTGTGGCCGATGGGTCTACCATCCGTAATGTTACCAGATAAATATGATGCATTTAGTCATCGTGCTACTAGGGTATAATGAACAGTGCATATATACGAGCTATTTTGTTTAAATGCTTTAATTTACATGAAATAGTGAGCTTCTTCCAAAGGAAATGACATTAGGGCGTATTTCAAATCTCGTAGGCCTATTACAAATTCTCAACTATTGATTGGTTGAGGCTACACAGTTTATATCTAGTTTCCTTAAATAAACGACGATCTAGACGTAGATATTATACAATAACATCAAAATTTTGTCACATATTGTCACATCCTCTGTCACATGAAATTATTCTCAATAAACCTAAGTCTGAGCATTTTTTAGCTTGCTGAAGCAACGTATAGCCTAATAAGTATATTTTAAATTAATAATTTCTTACTGTGTCATCAGCTTTGAATATGTTTTGTGCAACGATCGAAGTACTAAGCTACATTGTAGAACAATAGATAGCTACTGTTAATATATAAATCATATCATTCGCTCCGCTCATTGCCATGGCTTGATTGGAATTGCTTTTCTAAACGTACAGCGTTTTCTTGATAGAGACGTGCTCAAAGAACATGTTCTATATTACATCTTAGATAAGGTCTTTCATTTCAGGTCTACGGAAGGTCCGCATACAAAGAATTGCCAAAGCACACTCCGTGCCTCGAACAACGTTGCGAAGAGCATGGCTTTGCGAAGAGAATAATAATTCAAGATCATCAATAGGCCGTCCAGTAACACTTACTTGTGAACAAGCGAAATGTCTTTGTGAAATTATTAGTAGTAATAAAACGGCGAACACCCGACCGGCGCCCCCCCTCAGGAACGTGAGCCAGAGGTTGCGTTCTCCAAGGTGTCGTGGTGTGCCGGCCAGGTTGGCGTGGTGTGCCGGCCAGGTTGGAATGGCCGCTCCCATCGTTGAAAGCAATCGGAGAGAAAGAATGTTCGCTGACGTCCCCCCCTCCCCTCGATAAAACGACAGAGTGTCGTGGTGGACTTGGGCGACCGCCAGGTTTTGACTTGGTGCTATAGTGTGTCAGGATTTTCGTGAAATCTGATAAATTTTGGGGTGAAAATGGGATGTTTCGATGCTCGGAGGACTTTGCAACTGATTTTTGGATTCAGCGTGAAATTCTGCATCTGTGGTGTGATTTCCAGCTCAATCGGCGAGAGAAAATGTTCAACTTCGGAAAAACGACAGAGTTAGAATGTGGGTTGGTTTTGGGCTGTAGCGCCAAAACGAGGCATCGGATGGCAAAACGGACGCCAGATTCGGATTCAGCGTGAAATTCTGCATCTGTATGGTGAATTTGAAAGCAATCGGAGAGAAAAAATTTTCGCTGACGTCCCCCCCGGCACCGATCTTCCAATTTTGCTTCTAGTGATCGTAGAAAGTCGTGCAATAGCTCGTTTGAAAGCTAAGAGTGAGAAAAATTCAGTGAAACAAACGGCTTGTTCATATCTGTCTTTGTTTAGATGTGAGACGCCATTTAAGATTTGGGAGATTGGCGAAAAAACGACAGAGTTAGATTTTCACAAGAAACAGCTCCAGCGGGCGAACGAAGGCTCGGATTGGTAAACGGAGGCCAGATTTGGAATCAGCTTGATGTTATTGTCCAATGAGGATCATCATCCAATGAGAATCAAGCATTTCTATATAAATAGCGAAAAAAATTTCTCTCTATTCTATTATCCAACTAAAATGGTAAGTCGCTACTTCCCTCCCTCTCCTCCCTTGAACGTAAACTTAATACAATCTTTTTCATTTTCAGGCATCTACTCCATCTGCTGCACTAGTAGGACAAAATGGCGGTCAAACGTTACAAGGTTCGGTACAATCAGATCATCTACAACTGAGGCCAGTGGAAGAAACAACCAAGGTACATAATCCTACACCGCTGCAGCGTAAATTTAAACAAGTCTTGCGTTATGACGATCATGGCGTAGTACTCCAAACGGGAATGCTCCCTTCCACGGATGTCAAGATAATGCACAATCAGTATGGGGACTACATACTGATCCCCGTGAGTCCGTACATTCGTCACCAACTTGACATTATTGAGGAGTACGTGACGTTAAATATGGACATTCCTACTCCTCTTGCTCAAGAGTGGAAGGCCAGAGATGACAAGGATACTCCCTATAGAAAGATTTGGGATGGTAATCACATTTGCCTACCGGTATCACATTGGTGCGCTTACTATAAGAAGGAGGGAGATCATTCAATACCCATCAGATGTGATGAGCTCGGAGAAGGTACTTGGGATATCCTTTTCAAAGTGAATGGGCTATATTATGGTCGGCATAAGGATAATAAAATAGCCTCTCTCTCCATGCATATGGAATCCATCCTATATATTCCAAAACCACCCAACGTGGATGACATAATTGATCAAATCCTTAACAGCAGTGGTACGAAGCGCAAGTCGGAGAAGAATGCTGCATCAAAACGCAAATCAAAGAAGGAGAATTAATAGTCCTTTCCTAACTCTACCCTATGACAATTCGCTTATGTGCTTTGAGTGTCGTAGACGTGGTCTTATTAGATACATTTTACTTCTTCGTTGCCATCATATCATTTGTGTATTTTGTCGTGAAAAGCATCGATGTAATTCTTCATTTTGTAATATGTTATAGAACGTTTCCTTAGATGTGTAAATTTCCGTTTTAGGCTTCTATCATCATTTTTATGGATTGTGAGGGTGAACCTGTACAGGTGCTCAGTGCTATTGCTATGAACAATTGGACATATCAGATTGTTAGTGTCTATCATCAACATGCCAACTGCGATCCCAATGTTGATCAATGGGCGAGAAAACACATTCATGGACTTAATCTGAAATATTTGCAAGACTATGGCTTTTCTTGTGAGAGTGCTCTTCTTATTGACTTTAAACGATGGTTAGCTGCTTTCAATGTTATACGCATCTTTTGTAATAATCCTGGTAAGGAGAGGAAAGTATTTCCCAATCTAATCATTGATAATATTTTGCTCCCACCTTGGGATAGTAGAGTGAATCAACATTATCATGAAGTCACGAAACGTTTTAAGGATTTGTCTGTTCCTATTTTGTCTGTTCGTTGTAGTAGCTACATTCATAACCAATGCTTCTTTCCTCCTTACCTCAACACTGCCAAAGTCCTGTATGGTTATCATTGCTCGCTGTATGATAGTTACCAGCTGTATCTATTTTATCTGTTTCAAACCATTGATTTATAATGCATGCTTGTTACAGTTATTCAATAAATGCTACTATGAGAAGAGTTGTTGTTTTCATGCAATGGATGGGTTAGATAAAGGGCGATCATGTCTTCTTCAAACGACTGCGGAACATTACATTTTCATAGGCAAAGTTTAAAAGGAGCTGTTCAAGATTATGTGATAAATTTTCATAAAGATGAGACCGACATCGAAGCAGTGGTCGATGATGCTAGCACTCTATTTCTAGAGCTAATGAATACATTCTCTGATAGCATTGTCATGGCGCGATTAGTTGCGAAAATTAAGTTTAGTCATTTTGGAAAGGAAGAGGTGGAAACTCGCTCTTTCCATTTTGCTTCTTATTCAATGGAAATGGTAGATCACCCCAAACAATTTTTTAAAAGACATATGATAAAAATTGCTGAACGTCTTAACGCATTTAACCATCATGGCAGCAGTCTAGTGATTGAAGCGATTTCAGATATTCACATTCAACTTTCTATAAAGAAAAATTGAAAATGCAGTGGTACTTGATTGTAGCACAACTGGTTTTCGAGCTATGTCTGCTCACTCTTGAAGTATATTCCTTCTGTACATGCGTCTATTATTTAGAAAAGGCTAGCAAATTCATATCTTCAAAAAGACTTGCTATAGACGTTACCAGTAACGGTGAAACTATGTGTTGTGATGTATGTAAGCGAAAGGATGGAAATGAAAAGCGCATCTTTAAGAGATGTAGGCATGTTTTTTGTCAACGCTGTTTCATACGTAATTGCATTCAACTTTGCAAATGTAACCACTATGATATTGCTCATTTCGAGTGTCACTTATGTCGCAATAGTTAGTACCTATGCAAATGTGGTAAAGACAGATTTTAGCAAAGACTAACACGGAAAATGGCGAAACGTAAAAGTCAAAAGCCATTCAAGCTCTCCGACGAATGAAAGCAAATCAGCGATACAATGCTATATGACATGCTAACGATAAATTCATTCATGAAATTATTTCTCATGTGAGAAAGTTGAGGAAGAAGAAATTAGCACCAAAACAACGAAAGTTACTTAAACGATATGCTACGAAATTGCGTTTCATCTCCAATCCTAAAGTCACCCTTCAAAGAAAGAGGAAACTCTAACACAAAAGGACGGTTTCCTTCCAGCGTTACTACCGATGCTAGCTCCTGTCGTGGGCAACGTATTGGGTAATATCTTTGGCTCTAGACGTTGATTATGCAAATGTTGAATCTCAAAGTATTATAATGGATTTCAGACTTCAATGTGATAAAGTTCTGACTGTATCAGGTCCATCTCATGCAGGTAAAACTATTTTCGCGCTGAATGTATTGGGCTGAATTTATTGGATAAAAGAAGGGAGTTGTTTAAGGAACCTATCAATCGAGTGATTTGGTGTTATGGTATTTATCAACCGTCGCTGTTTCAGGAATTGCAAAGTCGCAACTTTATTCGACATGAAGGAATTATTCCAGTGGATAAACTTCAGTCTAATGATGTTGTTGTATTGGATGATTTATTAAAAGAAAGTAAGAATTCCAAAGATGTTACAGATATGTTCACTCGCGCAGCACATCATAAAAGGTGCTTCGTCATCTATATCACACAAAATTTGTTTCCTGATGGAAAAGAAGCTCGTACACGAAACCTGAATACACACTATTATGCTATTTTCAAGAATCCGCGAGATAAAAGTCAATTTGAAATTTTAGCGCGACAAGTTGCACCAAGAGGATCAAAAGCCTTAATTGAAATTTTTCAAGCAGCTACTGAAAAACCACACGGTTACTTATTCATTGACTTTACGCAAGAGTGTCCGGAAGAATTTAGATTTCGAAGTGATATTTTGAAAACTGCCATGATTATCTACAAACTATGAGTTCTTATTCTCGCATGATTGTTATTCCTCAGGATGAATATGTACAATTGACTGCCATGCAGCAAGTAAAGCAACCACTTGCAAATCAAATGTATAGGAAAGAAATAGATTATCAGCAAAATGTTCACATCAAAGATCCACATCGTGCTGTATTATTACAATCGGAAACTGTTGAGCAATTGAAAAACTTGAAGAATAAGATGCGTGACTCTGTATCGACTGCTACACCTTTAGCATCTCGTGCACATGCCATATCTCTTTTCAACAGTATTGAACCCCACCTCAATGTAAATGATAGAGGAGAAATCATTACAGATGAAAATAAAGTGATTGATGCTTCACGTTATGAAGACTTGATTCAGTATGCGACACGTAGAAAGCGCCGTCAGGGCTATGTTCCACCTGGTTGGACATACTTTCTTAAACTATTGAAAAAGCATAATGTGCCAAAATTTGCTTTGAATAATGAGACATTGAAAGAACTTGATTCAACAGTGGCTACTGCTCCAATGCTTCAGACGATGAAAATGCCAACAAATTGGTTTAAGACGTCACCTGCTACATCCCATCCCACACTCACTAAGCAAACAAGAGGAAGAACTCGACGTAGATCTACGCCACCACTAAAACTAGTAAAAGGAAAACGTAAAACAGCTCCTCCCAAGAAATACATGTTCTCAGACTATTAATATGAAGCAGATGTGTTGCTTGCCATGTAATGAGCCGCCAGAGGTGAATGTCGTTGTCACTTGCACTTGCTGCGTCAGCTCTCATAATGAAACCCCTAAGCAATGTGAACACGATTGCAAAACCGCTAAAGCTAAATGCTGCAGTTGTTGTAAATGTAGAAAGGCAAGAAAACAAAAGGATGAGAAGGAGAAAAAAGAGTCAGTCGTCATCGACTGAACGTTTGAAGTCAATCTATTATGATGTAAAACATCCGGCAGGATTTGCATCTATCAAGAAATTGTCAAAAGCGAGTGGTCTTCCACAATCACAAGTGAAACGATGGTTAAAGGGTCAGGCTACCTATACACTCCACAAACAAGCGAAAAAGAAGTACCGCACCCGCCATTATATTGTTCATGACATTGATGAACAGTGGCAAGCAGATTTGTGTGATGTCGCCTCCATTTCAAAATATAACTCGGGCAATAATTTTATTTTAACCGTCATTGATATTTTCTCGCGTTATGCGTGGGCTCAACCTTTAAAAACTAAAGAAGGGAAAGGAGTAGCAAAAGCATTCCAAACAATTTTTCGAGAAGGTCGCATTCCAAAAAGAAATCAGAGTGATCAAGGAAAAGAGTTTGAAAATCAGCATGTGACAAGATTATTTGAGAGGCATGACATTGAGTTGTTTAGTGTAAAGAGTGCTTATGAAGCTGCTCTCGTTGAACGTTTTAATCGCACATTAAAAAATCGCTTGTGGCGACATTTTACTGCGAACTTGACATAAAATTGGACAAAGGTTCTACAAGATACACTCCATGCCTACAATCACTCTATCCATCGTTCTATTGGACTCAGACCAGTAGATGTAAATGCTGACAATGTAGATAAAGTGCGCGAATCATTCCAACGTAAACGCACTCATGTGAAAAGTGATGTGAAAATTGGTGATAAAGTTCGTATCTCAAAAGTGAAGAGTGTTTTTGCTAAAGGGTACCTTCCGAATTGGACAGAGGAGGTATTTACAGTATCAAGGATTGATCAAAAAGACTCTCCCACCACCTACAAGTTGAAAGATTACGATAATGAAGAAATTGAGGGTAGCTTTTACCGCAATCAGATTGAGGTAGTCACTGAAAGTGAAACATATTTGGTAGAGAAAATCATCCGATGTAAAAAACGGCAAGGTGAAGAATGGTGACTTGTTAAATGGACTGGTTATCCTTCAAGTATGAACTCTTGGATGCGTCGTGCCGACATCTTTCATCTAAGTGGTCGACAGTGATTCATGCAAAGTTGTAACTAACAATGTTTAGGGTTTGAGCTATGAATCTAACTGCCTCATTTTATTCACGACCCTCCTATGTAAGTGGTGGAGGACAAATTTACAGCGGCGCTCGCCGCCAACGTGGAGGTAGCATACTTGGTGCACTGAAATCTGTTGTAGCACCTCGCATATCCAATGTCGGAAGATCTTTAAAACGAAATGTTTTAAGTAATGCCGTTGACTTTGATGGTGATGTTGCTAGTGATCTTTCCAGAGGTAGAAGTTTTAAGAGCAGTTTGTTGAATCGTGGGAAGGAACGCGGTTTAAAAACATTGAAGCAGACCTTTGCTGGTGTTACTCAAGGAAAGAAATCGCCTAAACGAATGAATAAAGGAAGACGGATACATCGCGGAGTTGGTAAGGTGCGATCTTCAGTCAAAAGGCATTCACGCAAACGTCGCAGAGGCTCTAATCATTCATCAGGCGCCAAACGACGACGCTGTCATAACTTCTAATCATGGAGTGTAAGACTTCCGGTTTTTGTTTGTTTGATCAACAAGCCATACAGACAGATATTCTTAGTTCAAGTATTGTAGATTATCATCCTTGAACAGCTGAGAATGCTGGCCCCATTGAATTTGTTATTCCTGGTGGTAGTGTTGACTACATAGATTTGAGTTATGCGATGCTTGATTTGAGGTTTAGAATTCAGCAAGCAGATGGAACTGCTATTGACGATACACACAAAGTTGGACTGAACAATTTACCATTGACTACATTACTTTGCGATGTTTCTCTAACGATTGGAGAGCAGCAGGTGGAAGGTGGTCAAAGCGATTATCCCTATAAATCATATTTCAATCATGTATCACAGTTTCATCCAGCAGCACAAAAAAGTCATATGGAAGCCATGGGATGGTACAGAGATGAAGCAGGAAAATTTGATGTTGAAACAAACAGTGGCTTTGTAAAGCGATCTGCTATGATTAAAGATAGTAAAGTATGTCAGCTATATGGTCCGCTGAATTTAGACTTCTTTAGACAGTCGAAGTTTTTACTCTGTAATACCAGCATGCGACTCAAGCTGATATTGAATAAGCCTGAATTTGCGCTGAATGCATTTGGTAAAGTTGACAATTTTAGAATTCATGTGGAAGATATTGCACTTTACATTCGTCGAGTAGTACCGAATCCAAGTGTCATTAGAGGACATGCTGAAGGTCTTAACCGCCAAAATGCCATTTACCCCGTTCAGCATACAAAGCTTCTCACCTTTACAATTCCGAAAGATCAAAAGAGTTCCATGAAAGATGGCCTCTTTCCATCGGAAGCACCGAAGCTCCTGATGGTGGCAATGGTTGAAAATGATGCATTTAATGGTAATATAAAGAAGAATCCTTTCAATTTTAAACACAATCAGTTAAGTGAAGTTGCTTTACGTGTAAATGGTGTGAGTCATCCTGACCAGATTTTGCTGCGGATCAATTTATGCGCAGTTATGTTGACTTTATGGATGTCTTATGGATGGTTTATGGATTTTACAATACGGATGATACCAACGGACTCACTATGAAAGAGTTTAAGAGTGGATATACTATTTATGCATTTGATTTGACTGCTGACAGCGATATTAGTGCACCCTATCGTCAAGCGAACGTGCCTCATAATATTCGTTTGGATTTGACGTTCAAAAGAGCACTACCTGAGACGATCAATGTATTAATTTATGCAGTCTTCGATTCAAATATCGAAATAACTAAGTATCGTGACGTGATTCTTCAGTATAATCGTTAATAAGTTGGTTGACTGCTGACGATATTAAAACTAAAGTGCAGAGCAATGCAGACGAAGCGACGTTGAAAGCTTTCGATAATGTCTATTCGCTCGATACCTTACCACCTGCAGTAAATCACTATCCCATCTTTATTGTGCTAAACACTCATTCGCAGAATTCAGGCGGTGAACATTGGAAAGCGATCTTTATTGGAGAAGACCGACGTGGTGAACTATTTGACTCTCTTGCTCAACCTCCAAATATACCAACACAGCAGTGGTTGAGAAAACATACGCGTCAATATCAGCGAAATGAACGCATGCTACAACATCCACTTTTATCAACGTGTGGTGCTTTTGTACTGTACTTCATCTTAAAACGTTTACATGTATCTCGATTTGTATCTGTTATTCAAAACTTTTCATGTAATCAATCCTCTAATGAAAAAATGATTTGTAAGTTCTATCATGATTTGAAATAAAAACATCATGTTGGAAAAATTGTTTTTTATTTTACAATCCGCTGGGTACGTACATACTCAATGAGATAGTCTAGGATCACATTTGCTTGTACATGAGATTTTAGTCCAGTAATGATCACTTTACTATTATGAAAGATTGCAACATGCACAGGTAACCAACAACTAATGAGAGCTGCAGGAAAAAGTTCGGGTTCATAACACAAATTGTAACTGCTGGTACGAATCTTCAAAAATGATACACTTTCACTCAATTGAGTAGAGATCACCATATTGTCCACAGTCAGATTCGACATCACACACCTCTCCCTCTTCCATATCCGACGTAGTAGTCTCTGTAGCTCTAAGCGCATTGACTGCGCCGATAAATGAGAAAGGGCGCCGAGAATCTGTAAGTCCCATTTGGGAAGAGTTGAAGATTCCGTGAATTGTTCATCTTCACCACTAACATTTGAGGTCGGCCCGGGTAATACTTGCTGTTTGGAATGTGTTGGTGTAATGTTGTGAGATCGATTTTGGTGTAGAGTCTGAAGCGACGGAGAATGTTGAAGATGGTGTACCGATGGCGCTTCATGATGAAAGAATGAGTAAATTGAGCGATGTACCTTCCTTTTATACTTTTCCCAACTACCTTGATGAAATGTGAAGTTAGTATGGAGTTGGGAATGATAGAGTTGAATTCGCCGTTTGTTGACGCGCAACCATATGCGATTTCCAATACGTGAATGTCTTTTCATATAGAAGTATTTCAAATCCTTCATGATATGATGTAGAGATTGAAAATGACGATAAGATTAAGCAAACTCTCTTCTCACATTTCCAGTTGAATCTTTGAAATAGACGTTTCGATCATGATCCGATTCAATACGTTGTAGGGAATCTAATTTCCAACTCATGGTGCGTGGTAGTCATGTCTGATTAAGAATTGCATAGTAGGGTGGTGAACTCACGACGAATAAATGTCATGATGGAGCGATGTATGTATCTTCTATACTTCTCCCAATTGTATTTGCGAAATGAGAAACAGTTTGCGGAATGAGAATGGCAGATTTGAATTTCATTGTTGCAACGTTGAAGCCAAACTTGATCACCCAAGGAGATGAATCTTAATGTTTCAAAATATTCCAAATCCCTCATGATATCATTGAGGTTAACAAATTGTCGCCATGTTAATGTAATACCTCTTGCAGTATGACCATGAGAATTTTTGAAATGCACGTTTCCATTACGATCAACTCTGATATATTGTAGAGAGTCCAAAATCCAAGTCTTCATGATGTTATGCAAAGCCGCAGATCAGCAATATAAAAATGTCGTTTTATCATATTTTGCTTAGCAATGCGGCCGCAAATAGATTTGCTAGTAATCGAGCCGCACTCTTTTCTACTCCCATTGATCATACACAACAGCTAAATGGAAAGTGGGAAGTGGGTGTCACTCAACTTGTTCATAGCAACTGTGTCTATACTTTTGATCATGAGGTGATGACTATTAATATTTAATATGAGACGCACAGCTGCCTACCAATGTGAAAAGGGCTGCCGAGTATACATTCCACAGTGGCCAAGAAAGATCTCTTATCATGTAAAAAGTTTATATATGATTTCCTGAATAAAGCGTGTAAACATATTGTCCAATTTACTCCGCACAATGATGATCATAATTAT
Organism: Prostheceraeus crozeri; assembly: GCA_907163375.1. Lineage (NCBI taxonomy): Eukaryota > Metazoa > Platyhelminthes > Polycladida > Euryleptidae > Prostheceraeus > Prostheceraeus crozeri. The sequence continues at coordinate 15,421 of CAJQUW010010012.1, forward strand.
GTACATCATGTAGTTGAGAAAGATTGGATTGTTGGTGTAAGTCCAAGTTTAAGAAATGATTTAGGCTACCTCGCTAGCGCCTTAACAAGCTATGATAATTATAACGTTAATTACCACATAAGTGGTCATAAACAGTTAATATATCGAGAGGAAGCTTATTATGTAGATCTTATTCCAAGAAATGAGAAGACGTTGGTGAAGAAGATTGTGATTAAGCCAAGAAAGACAAACATGACTCCTGAAACATTATTGAAGAAATTTAATTATCTCCTTCGAGTTGATGGTAAACAAGTGGCAACATTGACTTATATCAAATCATCTAATCATATTGCAATAAGTAAATTAAATGATGATGATCTAGTATTAGTTTGTTCAAAAGATTTTCATCAGTTCTTACGACATCGTTCTGCAGCTGTTCATGGAAAATTTGATATGCAACATTTGCCATGTGAAAGGTCAAATCAATTTGATACATAATGGACCGTATCTTTATACAGAAAGTGTGTAGAGCCTTTAGGTGGTATCTTACATGAAACAAGAGTGTTGATGCCTCGCATTATTACTTCAGTTAAATTGGTTGTAGATTATTTAAATGAAGTGATTAATGAGCAACAAATTTCATTTTCTGAAAAAGGAGGTGCTTTGTCTCTCACTATAAGTGGAAAAGGTATTGAACTAATTATGGATAAAACTCTAATGGACATTTTGAGTTTTGATCAAAATATCTTTAAAAGTGGTACTGTAACCAAAGCTAGCGCAGACATGTTGCTATCGCGTCGTATTAACTATTTTGAGATACATTCCAATATTGGTGAAGATGTACGTGTGGGAGATGTTAAAGCTCCATTGCTAGCAATGATACCTTACCAGCCAAAAAGCTGCAGTATTTTATCTGAGCATACTTTCAAGAAAGTGCATTATACAAAGCTGATATCAAACTACATCCCACAAATTGATATTGCAATTTATGACGATGCTGGTGCGTTGATTCCTTTTCATAAAGATGCTGTAACAAGTATCACACTCCATTTCCGAATGAAGAGTTAATGCAAAAGTATGCTAATATATTTTTCCAATGTGATTAGTATGGAAAGTGAAAATAGAGATTCGTTTCTAATTTACTTAGCCAGTAATGCTTCTATGAATAAATTTCCCAAAAATAAACCATCAGACTATCGAGTAGAATTAAATCGCATCTGGAAGGTGAATGGGAAGTAGGTGTTTCCAGCATTTGCTGTGATAGCAATATTCAGAATGTGAATGATTTGGAAGATATGATATTGACTCCTCGCACCCATGATGGAATAACGATGAATAATGCATTCCAGTTCCCATACAATTTAACGTCAGATGGAAAGTGGAACTATGAATGGATTCAGATAAAATCAGATTATTATGGTCCATTTGGGAATGAGAAAATTATTAAGGCATTCAACAGTGGTAATACTTCCATCATGAAAAATAAGGATCAGAAAGTTTATGAGTTTACTATCTATCATTGGAGTGGGAGACAGTTCCTTCGCTTTCATCCTTTTACTAAAGGTCTTACACTGAGGTTGGATAATGAATTCTATCCACATCTCGGTTTTGGCCATGGACTACATCTAACGTCAATTGCTACTGCAAATGTTAAAAAAGTTTATTCAAATCGAATCAACAAATTTCATTATAAATTTAAAATATTTGATGAAGATGTTGTAGAATGCGAAGAACGCATCATTTTGAAAAAGCGTGGTGTTCAACCTTTATCACTTATTGAGTTAGTAAAACGACGAAATGAGACTGTGGGTAAGAAGCATGGAGACAAAAATAAGTTGGTTATTCAGAAATATAATGACAAACTTACAGTTTATTTCTCTCCAACCTTGCGCCATTTTGTAAGACATTATACACCTATTATTTGAAGCGGTGTGGTGTATGCTTCTCATGAATATCACACTAAAGCTGATTCAGTTAATGATGAATGGCGGGTGGACATCTATGGTGATCGCATCAAGAAAATTTACCAGTCTTATCAAGAATCTAAAGTTGCTATCAATATAATGCCGGTCTATATCATACAGTTCAAAGCTTCATTCATGTAGTAAATCCTTATATATAACAGAAGTTGAAGCATGTGATGAAAAGTAAATATGATGTAAGGACACACCACATTTCGTTTTCAATTGAAAATCAACGCGTTGTTCTGAAACTGGGTGATGACATTCAATGTCAATTGAGTAAAAATTTGAAAAAACTCTTTGGTTTTTCAATGCTACCAACTGTGTTTACTGCTGCGCATACGATTGGTATAGAAACACCAATGACACTTGATAAACATGAACAACACCTTTACATTCAAAGTGATTTGATTCTACCTATTTCTGTTGGCGAGGAAAAAGAATACATTTTACGTGATTTCATTCATGATAAGGATGCTTTATATGGAATAGTCGAGAAGATGTTTCAACCTATTTTCTACCATCCTGTTATCAAACAAACTATACCCTCTATTTCTATCAAAACTACAAATGGTCTACATGAGTGCATCCATGTCAAAGATACTAAATCCCTCGTAACTTTAGTGTTTCGGAAAACAAAGTGAAGTCATTGTGATATGTTTATTGAAATAAAAATATGTATATGGAAAAGTCTTTTCACAGATATAGGGGTAATGGGCTGACTGTAGGCATATATTCACAAGGAAGTGCAATCTAAAGCGATACATAAAACAGCAATGTTTGTCTACAGCAATCAACATGAAAATACTAAGTTAAGGATGATTATGCTAAGACGTCTCCTGAATGTGGTAGTGTGAGTTTAATTGTTTTGGGTGGTGGTATGTTTGTGTCAGGATGTCCATGTGGAAGAGATATGTTATGTTCTAATCAGCACCTCTAATCCTCCCATGCTGAAAGCGCCCGTTTCCTAAAAGTATGAGTTTTGATCTCATGCGACTTAGATTTTAAGATTGTCATATTGACAAACGTTATATTTTTATTTTTATAGGCTTCCCTGAAATTTTTATGTTTCATGTTAGAGACCAATGATCCTGATATGCCTTTAGCGCGCTTAATACTATCGTTGCTATCCTTTAATTTCATACTGTACATTTTTGGGCGAAGGAGAATCATTTCATCTATTTCCTTCCCTGCTGTTTCATCCTTAAAGCAGCCAAGTTTTGCCTTATTTTTGATGGAGTAGAGTGGGTGATCAGTAGGATAATTTGATGTATCAAAGTATCTTTCTAAAGATTTTCCTACTTCATTGAAATTTAAATCTTTTTGAGTGGTAATACCTAAGAAGAAACTATCTGTATCACCAACCAACAAACGAACCTCTTTTACGAGAGGACATGGTTTTAGTATTTTATAAAAGAGTTGGTACATTTCAAGCTTAGAGTAATCTAGTACAGCTTGGCCAATATAGATGGGCTTGCACAACTCAACTTCAGATTTTATCATTTTAACACCTACAAGGTCCTCATCGATAATGTCTCTATCGATGAATAGAGGTGATGAGACCAATTTCTTAAATTTTGTAACATCATTGACTAGTTTATAGTTTACACGTTTTCTAACATCCTCCATCGTCTTACCAAATAGACTATTATTCTTATACTTATAAAAATCCTTTTCAAAAATATTTTGGGCTAGTGCACGTTTCTGGCTGTTGCTATCAATATATGGTTTGAGGAAGGCTTTCTGTCTAAATTTAATAATGCCGTGAACTCTTTTTAAAATCATGCCCATTTCTAAATAAAATTTTAAGATGCTAAAGTGAACTAGATAGTTTTCCTTATCATATTGGGTGAGTAAAAGTTTGCGGCAAGGCTTATAGTCGGGTTGACCGCATGATTCTAAATCTTTATGAAATTGTTTCATAAAGTCGGAAAACATATCTTTGGTCACTTCACCTGATTCGGGTGCGAGTGGAAAATCTACGGTTTTATGTTTAATATTATTTGGATAGATTAGATCTATCTCAAAATAATATCCCCAATCACCTTCATCTGGAATTGCTAGTATGTTAGAAGGGTTGGAGAGATGCTGAATTTCACTATCACCTAACCAGCTAAACTCAGAGTGAGGGAGTGGTTTGGATAGTGAACTACCATATAAATTATTTTGGTCATAATACTTAAGATGAGTCTGATCATTGCCTACTAATTTTGATTTTAACCTATGTTTATTTACAAATGTGAGACCACCGCGAATTCCTCGCTCAAATAAATGATACATCTCTGGATCTTGTAAGAGATGAATGGTCTCACCAGTCATTTTAAAAGCAGACTTAAATGACATGGCTGGCAGACTGACAAAGTGGACGGGATCTAACTTATCTTCTTCTAATGTCACTCGTCGAAACTCCTGAAATACAACAGCCAGCAAAAATACATCTAACTTAAGATAGGCAATCATATATTCGCCAAATGTATGGAAGTCAAATTTTATCCATGCATCTTGCGCATGATCATAATCTTCGGTCTTGCATTCTGCGCCGGTCAAAGCATTTTTAAATATATCTATGGGTGGAGGAGAAGTCTCACCGAGTTTATTAATCGCATCAAAATATGCATATGGAAAGACTCCTTTCCGTGTGATGACTTCATCGGTTAGATTTGGATATTGTTTCTTAAGATTTTGTGTTAGTGGAAGAGACTTTAGATTTTGTACGAGAGAGGCCAGTGATGCAGTCATAAATTGGTAGGAATCTAAAAATTTTATATCAAAATAGACCGTCTTATTTTCTTTAGTTTTATCGACAGGCACTTTTGCTGTCATGGCCATAAACTTCTCTCTCGCTTGTGCTATTACATCAAACTTCCACTCTTTCATTTGACCTAAACCTCCTTTTATTATCATACGGCTGTCGTAGCCCTTGAAATTATGGAAAATGACGGGTAATGTACGCCGTTTCATCCTAAGTGAAAAATTGCATTTTGAACATAGTGCGTTTCTAAATTTACCAGTGATGTGATCATGGTCGCGCACTTTCTTAATCTTATCATCATCAAATGTTTTACTACATTTGAGGCAAACGTTGCAACTATCAAATTTTGCTTGATCATCTGCTGTCATATGCAATGATCTGCGATAGAGTTCACCATCATACTTTTGTTGAAATTTTACAGCCTGTTCGAGGAATTGTAGGAAATGGTAAATACAATCCTCACCTTACCAGACGTGCATTTTATTTTTTATATTTTGGAAATGGTAATGCCATACTTCATAGCAGGAAATGGCTGCTGCTCGATGGGTGTTATCATCGATATAGCATTCGATGTCAGCATAGATGACACGAAGAGGACTTAGCTCATCGCCATTCTCTCTATATGAAAACTCCTTATCTTTGGGCATGCGCTCCATTCGTAATGAGTTTCAAATCTATTTTTACTCCTAAAGTTGCGAATGCATCTGTCACAGTAATAAATCTCTGATGAGCTAGAATTTCTTAAGTGGTGGTATAAGCGAGAAATTTTGGGAATACCGCAGTAGTGCCATTCCTCACTATCATCCTGTCTTACTAATAAAAGATTGACAACGTGATCATAACAACTCGAACGCGAGTTGTAGCGGACACCCTTCAATCCCTTTTCCCAAACATGGAGAACTATTTTGATGTTGTTCAATTTTTCAAATTTTTCTATATCTTTAATTTGATATCTTCACTATTGCAGTCATCAAACTTTAATTCATTCTCCCACTGTTGATACTTACTCTTACGGTATCGGCTATATTGTACATCATTATAGTGGAGAATGGAGAGGACGGCATACCATTTCGATTCGCAATCTACAGAAATGACTGCTGCTTTATTTTTTAAATTTTTCGGAAGTTTAAAGGAACCTCGTCCAGAGTAGTTCTCCAATAAAGTGATTTTAATCATGGCGGTCTCAATACCATCAAAAACGAGACCACTATCACGCTCGTTAAATTTATCTATGTTTAATTTTAACCCTTGGATATGAAAATTTATCCAAGACTCGCAGTCTACAACTTCGGTTGCAGGAGAGGAGGGTATGTGAAACTCCAACCTCTCTACTATTTGACCAGTATGGTGGTCGATTTTTGCATATTTTATTTTGAGATAGATGAGCGCCTTCATTCTAAAATTGACTAAATTGTTGAAGAGCGCACCAATCAAAGATGAATTTTGATGAAACCATTCTTCAAAGTCAGTAATGGTTTCTGAGGATTCCATCTGGTAGTTCCTCACTAAATTATTTATCGACACTTCAGAGAGTCGGATAGAGGAGGTGCTGTTAGTATAACTATCGTCACTGTGTGTATGTCGAAGTCTATGTGAAGATAGTTCAAAATGTGACTCAAAAGACTAAATGCATAAATCGCAAGAAAAGGAGACATCGTTAACAGAATCATCCCCACCTTCGGAGATTGATGCTGACTTAGGTCTACAAACACCTCGCTTGATGTGTCGGGCGAGATCACGCTTCCTCGTGAAGATGTGTCCACAATCAGCACATTCCCGATCGTTGCATTCCCGCGACAATGTTGACATGGAGTCGCTGTTGTTATCCGACTCGCTCGAGATGGGACTGGTATCACCTGAAAGAGAAATCATTCTTTCATCTCTGTTAAAGTATCAGTGTATTGTTACAACCTACCTTCACTCAACAGCTCTAAACTTTCCTCCAGAAGGGAGCGCTTTGATGATGAAGTAGATGCCTGAAATTGAGAAAGATGCTATTAACCTAACGTTTAAGGGAGATGACTGATGAATTCCTTAACTTACCATTTCAACGAAATTAAGTCAAAATCTGATACTTTGATAGTCAGAATGTAGTAATTGACTCAAACCAAAATAGGATACGTCAGCAACGTTAGATTATACTTGAGTAGAGAGAAAAGCTCACTTAGTGTTAATATATCTCAAATATCGAATGAAATCTAGTCTATTTTTTCCTTTTATATACTCCCATACTCAACAGTCATTGGATGTTCATTCTCATTGGTTGCTTGTTTATGCTTAAGAATTAGGAAGCCTTTCAAAGTCATTATTCACAGTCAACATGACAAGCCCTCCAAAAACACCGAACACAAAATTGGAGTTCTCTTCTCCATGCTCATCATCAAAGACGCTCGTTGCACCAAACGCTCCAACGAAGGGGAAGGTGGAGAAATTATACCGACTCGACAACATTAGAAACTTGACATTACCAGCGGACGACGAAGAGGAGAGTGTATGTGAGAAGGAGTGTCCCGACTTAACAGGCGGGAGGTGGAAGTATCTGCAGTACGATACTGATGATGTGATGGAGATCACCAGCACCAAATTCCTACATCAATTATGGGAATGGTACACACCTAACTCCCAGCCACGAACTATGGCGGAGTGGGAGTACATCGACAAAGTGAGGTTCGCGGTAGAAGAACGATTGAAGCAAGTGAACTGTTTTTGTGATCTATGTAAAGCCAGACTCTGGGACGATATTGACGATGAAGACCTTTTTAAATACATGCCATCATAAATGTTTATTTCATATTATCGTTGCTTTCATACTGACTTGAATGGGGCTTCAGTGGATGATTTAAACATGTATACTTTTTCATTTGGAAATAGTAGTACGCTTAGTTTAACTTATAAATCTTATAACATTCCATATGGGCGATGATGGTAGTGAAATAGTGTCAAATAAAATTAAGATAGCTTACACTTCTGATACAGGGATAGCAATCGACTGCGATCCATGTGTAAAGAGCTTGTTAGACTACGGAAGAGAGAAGTGTGTTATGTTGCGTGTGGCGCGTGAGTGTCCTCCCATTTCATTCCATTCATCAATTCGTCTCATTGATGGAGACAGGTAGAACTCATGGTTCTCATAACGTATGCAATGGAAAGTTTATAAGGCAACCTTCGACAGTTGGCTAAGTGTCACCCTGGCGCGAATGCATACTACGTTGAGACAGAGGCAATCACTTGCAAACATGACGCAGAGAGGTTTAACAAGATTGACCATTGCCGAATGTCCCTTGCGGTATACATAGCTACGGGTTTCACCGCCGCCCTTTACAGGAACGCCCGTCGAAAGGAAGTATTACACCGAACTTCATTTGCAACGTTCAAGTTGACTGATAGCAGATTCAACTTAATGATAGTATTCGCCAGTCTGAAGACTGCCCAGGGCAAACCGCGTGGAGGTTCTATCAAATCTTGCCCCATGGTGGCACTTATGAGGGCCGGTGGTTCGTTCTCGGGGTCTTCATCAGCCATCTTACTCCATACCGATTCTGCTGAGAGAGAGTCGAAACCGTTCAACCTCAGCAGTGTCGACTTCCATGCTAGTTGGCATGTGAGTGGAGGGTGGAATGTAGCGCCATTCCATTGGATTGGCAACACTTGCTGTCATCGCATTGCCAATCCGAGCAAGATTGTTGTGGACTCTGTCGTGCTCCTCTATTCTAGCAAATTCATTAAATAAATTTCGCGGTCTTAACTGCGGTCCGAGAGGAGAGCTGACTGCAGCGTTTGGTGTCTCCATGATTGAAATGAAATGAAATGAGAGGTAGTGGTTTATATACCCCTCTAACACCATGCAGCATTCAAGTTGACTGATAGCAGATTCAACTTAATGATAGTATTCGCCAGTCTAAAGACTGCCCAGGGCAAACCGCGAGGAGGTTCTATCATGTCTTGCCCCATGGTGGCCTTATCAGAGCCGTTGGTTCGTTCTCGTCGTATCTGAAAAATAGAAGGAAGGAGATGAAATTGTATTCAAGTGATGGAGATGATATTAACTTACCATAAATTATCTTAATCGGTTCGTTGAACCTTCGATGGTGGTGGCTGAGGCAGGTATTTGGCCGGTAGTTTCCGCTTACGATGGCGAATTTCCTTTATCTCGCCATTGTGTTTGATGCTGATGTGGAGACAGCGAATATCAGGCGTTGCTCCTTCGTAGCACTCGGTCGTTTTGTCCAAATCCTCCGACTCCATTATTACATCGTCAATGATTTTGCTACCGACTACAGGGAGGTGGAGCGTTGTTCTTCTCTCCTTGACAGCGCTATTCTTCGCCTCAAGAAGAGCCATCTTCTCCTGCTCATGTTGGAGTTTGAGCGTCTCCTCCTTCGCCTTCATGTTCTTAATGCATGTGGCCTGATCCTCTACACGACTCTCACTCGCTAGAGCTCTCTTTTGGAAACCTTCCAACTTCAGCACTTGAGCCTTAAGACTCTTAATTTCCGCCACCTGCTTTTTGAGTTGAAAATTCTCATCCCTTAATGCTGAGCATTCGTTTTTATAGCGGCTCATTTCGTCCTTGAGCTTCTTAATGGCGTACTCTTGGCTAACCCTCGCCACACCATCATCCTTAACCCACCGCTTGGCTTGGGCTTTGATGCCTCTCCCTTTTTTAGGTGAGGAGTGCATTTTTGGCGCTGGCACTGCCCGACTCTTCACAATAGCCTTATCGGGTTTAGGAGCAATGACCGCCACCTCGGGTTTGCCAGTGACGACCACCTCTTCCGTTTCCGATTCAGATTCGGAGATTTCCGAATCAGAGCTAGAAGAGCTGAGGTGAGATGTCGTTGGCTGCTCATTCTTGCAGTCTTGTATGGCTTGAACTGCCATCTGCATCTCTGTCTCCGCATCCAGATCAACTTGAGGTCTTTCAACAGGTGGGATGATGACCTTCCCAACCTCTGAGGCATGCGTCTCTGTCTCCTCATCTTGATCAGGTTTTTCGAAAAGTGGGGTGATGGCTTTTCCAACCTCTGAGGTAGTATAGTTCGTCACCTTCTTAATCACGCATTTTGAATGAGTCTTGTAGGATGACTCGTTCAGGTTTCTCCTAATGAATTTCATGCACGATGTGCATCCGCTCACCACACCGACCTCCTTATGCTCTTCGGGAGTGTCGCTGAATTTATTGATATGGCGCTTGAACTCGCCACCTCTCTTAACTTCACCACATAGGCACTTTTTGAAATGGAACTTCAAGTTTCCTCCCATTATGTATCTGTTATGTATCTGTAAAAGGAAGGATGAAATAGAATTACTGACAGGCGACATTGGCAGTCATTTTTATAATCATACAGTTAAATTGTGAGATTGGTGGAAAGTGTCGAACCTTTGAATCCGTTACAGGCATTACTCAGAGGGGATCTTATCCCAACTCCAAGGCCTCGGCCCACAAATCCAACCTCCCGCGGACAGAGCGTGCGTCATATCACTGTGTTGGTATCCGGACCCCGATTTTGACATGAAAACCAGTGGATTGTTTACAAAGGTTGCAAATTCCAAGCCGAAGCTCGCCTCCCACAACTTTATAAATGTCTTAGTTGAATTCAGCAGGGTCGAAAACCCCAGAAAACCTCCAAAACTAGTGAATTTAAATTTGGCAACTTTTTAGCACTACTTATGAAATTTTATAAGTAGTCTATCACTTAGGGCAGGTTAATAGCGACCGAACCTTTTTTGAATCAAGTCAAACGGACTTGTAGAAGCAAAGTTACAAGCCTTTAAAGTTTTGGAGTCTTTTATGACCTGGAGACGAAGGCCATCTCCTTGCGAACCTCTAAGTCTGACGCCTTAGCTGAGTTCAGCAATGAAATTTTCTAAGTCGGTTTCACTTAGAAACCCGGAATTTGGAATGTCCGAAGCTATCATCGGAGCTCACAGAGACGACTTACCGTTGACAATCTCTCGTCTTAATGTCAAGTCTCTGTCGGTTCCCAGCTTATATAGTTTGTGGCGATCAGCTGATGACGTGATATCCATCATCCAAAAACTTAAAACGCTTCTATCGCCGATTCCAGAGGTCCGATTGAGCCGGAAATACACCATTTCCATGTAGAATTGGACGCTGAATCCGAATCTGGCCTCCATTTTCCCATCCGATGCTTCGTTTTGGCTCTACAGCCCACAGCCATTGCAAAAATTCTAAATCATTTTTTCGAAAAAATTTTGTGAAGAAAAATTTTTCTCTCCGATTGACTTGAAACTCACCATGTTGATAGAGAATTTGACGCTGATTCCAAATCTGAAATCCGTTTTCCCATCCGATGCTTCGTTTTGGCTCTACAGCCCACAGCCATTGCAAAAATTCTAAATCGTTTTTTCGAAAAAATTTTGTGAAGAAAAATTTTTTCTCTCCGATTGACTTGAAACTCACCATGTTGATAGAGAATTTGACGCTGATTCCAAATCTGAAATCCGTTTTCCCATCCGATGCTTCGTTTTGGCTCTACAGCCCACAGCCATTGCAAAAATTCTAAATCGTTTTTTCGAAAAAATTTTGTGAAGAAAAATTTTTTCTCTCCGATTGACTTGAAACTCACCATGTTGATAGAGAATTTGACGCTGATTCCAAATCTGAAATCCGTTTTCCCATCCGATGCTTCGTTTTGGCGCTACAGCCCAAAACGTCCAAAATTCTAACTCTGTCGTTTTTCGCCAATCTCCCAAAATCTTAAATGGCGTCTCACATCTAAACGGAGACAGATATGAACAAGCCGTTTCTTTCACTGAATTTGTCTCACTCTTAGCTTTCAAACGAGCTATTGCACGACAAATGCCGAATGCACTCTCAAAAAGTGCTACCGATGTCACCCAGAGAGGTCCGAATAATATTACTTGATCAGGCAAATGAGTAATAGTATGCACATTGTACACCATGAAATTACTCCCCAGCCATCTTGAAGCCAAGTGTTGAAAATGGAGTATTAGAGTTTTCGCTACACTGATATCTGCATTTTTAACCGTTTTAGCAGACAGGATATAGACAGATGTTGAAAAAAGGATAACAAGAAGCAATATTTCCTCTTGAACGCCGTCGATTTCATTCAAGCAAATCACACTATAATATAGCAGAAAATATTTCCATTCCGTCGCTTTCCAGTGGGGAGATATATTTAAAGTTCTCGGTTTTCTCTTGAAAGAGAGCGGAACCTTTATTGATAGCAAAACACGGTCAACACTTTGCACATCTAACCGACACTTTTCAATAAAACGAAGGAAGAGCTTTCTAGTTACGCCAAGATAAACTAAGTGCATAGTATCTAGTGGGGCATCATAGAAGGAATTGAAATAACTTTTGACAGATAAGATGTGCCTTTTACTCCATAAATCGGGGTCTCGTCGGTTCCGACGCTACCTTGAAATGTGTACTCATAGGCGGTGCGAAGCCTACTAGCTGACTGATGATTCAAGGGAAAAATCATCTTGCGGTTAGTCTTGCTGTAATATCCACGTATAGTGCATATCGTGCAACCGTGATAAGCATTAAACTGCATCATGTTCAGACAAGCCGCTTTCGCCGGTAAATCTGCAAGGAAACTGACTACCTTGATTCTCACAACAATATCTTGGTAATGCAAGTCAATTGATAATAACTCATCAGTCACACGTTTCATGAGTTCATTTAAGTCAGGCTTAGAAGAACCATAATAAATGCCACACAGAATTAGATTTTCAACATTTCTACGACTCACAGGATCAAGATTCAGTACACATAAAGTAAAAACGCAAGTTTGCGTCGACATACCCTAGCTAAGGCCACATCGAATATTTCTATTTTCCATTTATAAAATTATTAAATCATGGTAATATCGGAGATGAATTCCTTTTCTAGCCCTCACGATGCCGATAGTGAAAGTTCCGACGGTCCTGAAGTTCCCGAAGCTCCTGTCCCCTGTCAGACCAGGCCCCCTAAACCAGCTCTCTTGTCATATAGAATTACCAGGATTCTATTTAGTCAATTCGATAAGCTTGAATTACGTGACGGTATTCTTATTCGAAAGTCTAAGAATCTATGCCAAATTGTCACCCCCTGGAAGTTACGCTCAGCCATCTTAGTCGGTACACATAACCAATCAGGACATGGTGGGTTGCGGCAAACCCGAAGTAGGATTCACAGGAAGTTTTGGTGGCCAGATAGCACGCAGGAGATAGAGGATTATGTTAGATGTTGTCTCATTTGTGCTCAAACCAAGAGAACCGGTAGTCACCGAGTGGCACCCTTGCAGCCCTTACCAAAGGGGTACGTCAACCAAGCTGTTCACATAGATTTGGCGGGACCATTAACAGCATCTTTGACAGGTAGTATCTACCTATGTGTAATGATTGACAGATTTACCTCGGATCGAGGCTATCCCTATCCCCGATAAGACGGCTCGTACTGTTGCTTCAGCCTTCGTCCGTCACTGGGTTTGTCGTTTTGGCATTCCCGAGCAATTATACAGTGACCAGGGTCAAGAAGTTTCCGGTAATTTGATGAATTCTATTTGCGCGGAGTTAGGAATTGAAAAGATTCGCACCTCCCCCCGGCACCCTCAAGCTGATGGCAAGGTAGAACGCGCTATCCAACAGTTGAAGGCAGGCCTACGAGTGTTCTTGGCGGAGAAAATGGTGATTGGGAAGACTATCTAGGACCCGTCCTTTTGAATTTGAGGACCATTGAAAGTGCTAGCTCTGGCTTTACCCCAGCGATGTTGACCTTTATAGGAAGGGAACTTCTCTTACTCTACGAGTCAGAGTTCGCCCCATCTTCCAATGATCCTTTAGTACCTTATGAGTTCCTGGCTCAGCTTCGTAATCAGTTGCAAGGCTTTCCTATTCGCAAGCTCAGCGTCCAGCAGAAAAGATACTTTGATGCTAAGGTGTACGGCGATAAGTTTCGAGTAGGTGACTGGGTGTTCGTCAAAGGTCAACCGAAACACACACTAGATCCCTCACAGTACATAGGCCGTATCATAGAACGACTTCCAAGATCACTCTATACTATCGAACCTGCGAGAAACGAAGAAGGAGATTTGGTGAACTCGACATTGCGTCTGAGAAGAAGGCGGATTCACTTCAATAATCTGCGACCCGTTCAAGTTCATGAGTTTGCCCGGTTACGACAAGGGCAGCATGAGCGTTGTGTGTGTGATTGTCCGTGTCAAGGTCGTGAAATTGTGGCGGACGCGAGTGTCCAAGTTCCTGATCTACGAGTGGGGGATACCGACCATCTGTCCGACGAGGGCAGTCGTGAATGGGAGCTGGGCGAAGCTCCACCCTCGGACTTGGAGAATGCGTTACGGTGGACCCGTGAAATTCGAGACAATCAGGAAGTACGATCGGACTTCAATGCCTTAAGTGATTCGGAGAACGCGTTGCAGCGCACTCCTGAAAATGATATTAACCATGTTGTATCGTCAGACCTCACTACCTTCAGTGATTCGGACACCGATCCCTGTGTTGATTCGGAGAACGCGTTGCAGCGCACTCCTGAAAATGACATTAACCACGTTGTATCGTCCGACCTCACTATACCTTCAGTGATTCGGACACCGATCCCTGTGTTATTCCAACTGACTCAACGGAACCCATGGAAGGACAGTTCTCGAATGCATTTGGCATGACTTCAACATTTGTAAATACCGTAAACCCGACAGTGTAAATGCCTTTGTAAATACAGTAAATACTTTTGTTAACCGACAGTGTATTGACATTTTTCGTCATTCTGGTTTCTTATACATTGTCAGTGGAAAGGAAGATAAAAATCTCTTTTGTATTGTGTTTCTGTTGCTGTGTATCATTGCTTTTCATGCTGGTATACCCCCATTTTTTGTAGTGTCGGGGGAGTGTGATGAATAACGAAATTTCTACGTTTTTTTTGTATAAATCTGGCAAGGCCGGAAGCGGTTTAAGGTCGAAACAAGTAGTTTCGAGTATACAAGTCCATGTTGTCGAAGTTCTGTGCGAATTGATTAACGATTCGAATTAACGATTGATTACACCTTACCGATTGACGCTGATTCCTGTTTTGTCTTCCGTTCGTTCATGTATTAAAAGTTGAACGAATTAACTAGATTACTTACAAATGGTCAAGTGTGACAACGGATGAGAGTTCGTAGTGAAGGGAAGTGGGACAGCAGTCCTAATAACACTGTGTTGTCGACATTGCGCTGATAAGATGAATATTCGCGAGGTTTGCACGTGTATGGCAGTTGTCGGTGCGATTTTGGCGACGCATTGGAGAAAATGTGACATGATTTGTTTTATGCAGAATTTTGAGGGAATGAATAGCTGAGATAATGACTAATTTTTCTACTGTCAAAGCAGCTCTCTAGTTGCTGCTACACCTCTGGAGAGGAGAGAAATGAAGAGAAATAGCTTTGAATGCGTTTACAATCTCGATTTTATCGTTAAAATATTTAAAAAACGTGATGTAAACGCCGATTTAAACATTTATTTTTTATTGAGATTTGGTAAAATCTGATGAAAGTATCTGGCTAACCGAGGTCTCATTAGTATAGTAGCGAAGTTTCATCGAGTAAGACCGCGCAATAACTGCGTATTAATCGTTTCACTAAGTGTTTCCTTGTTGGTTGCACTATCTGTTTCGAAAGTTTCATACACGTCTAATAACATTGTGTATGACAGTGTATTGTGTATTAGACAAAATGCGCTCATCTAATCAATTGATTCAGTTTATTTATAATGCATATTTGTTGAATGAATTTGTTTTTGTAAACAAAATTCTTTTTATCATGATTTGATTTTACCAAAGATAAAACAAATCTACGATTAAAACGAAAAAGCTGTTAGTTGTATGGTATACCATTGCATGCAACCGCAGTAGTGGATCTGTAGCTTACAAGGGTTGGAATGGACGGATGTCATCATATGTTTCCAAGGCACACAACAAAAGCTTGACAAGTTGATTGAATGGCAGATTTAGCTGAACAAAATAAGTAATTGTCACCAGTGATAAATGCAATGTTTCAGTCAGTATTTGCTACTAAGATCTGTTTACAGGAGGAGATGAATTTAGGGGCTGTGAATTCCCGCATAGTAATTTATTAGGCGATCAATTCGAATTTTATGTATTTTACTAATATGTGTAATTTTATTAATCAAATTATTCAAACACTTCATCAGTAATTGATTAGAAAAAAATTTGATGAAATCAGTATAAAATATTAATCAGGTTTATCAATGCAGCTCTGTTTGAATCATTTTATAAATTTGAGTCATATTTGATAATATTTTGATTAATTAATCAAATATTACTGATTTCACTGTTTAATCAAATATTTATTTCACATTTGTAAAATAGGTAAAAAGTTTACAAATATTTGTCTCACGTTCCTGGTTTTTTCAACCCGGAACGCTTAAGAAAATACTTTTGAGGTTGAGCATGAAAGTAATAGGAACCCTGTCGAATTGCTTATTTAACAAACAATCTCCGAGAATGTCATGAGAATCTGTGAAATACCATCATTCCTTCTGCATTACAATCATAATCAGTCAATTCCTTTGTAATTTCTTCAAAACTGCAAAAATATGCATATCTCACATTTGATAACTGCAATACCACCTGTATCTTCCTTATTAAGTTCATTTAATAAAATCGAAAGTGTATAGTATTGAGGATTTAATAAATACGGACCTACGCTATGTGTCCACAAATAACTTTTTTTGCAGATGCTAACATGCAAAAGAACTTTGGTAACGTGCACATTTTCTACTAACCACTTAAGAGAGCAGTAATTTCATTAACAGGCGTCTACTAATCTTAGCAATTTTCCCACACAAAGTAAAATGACTTAACTGCTGACGAAACCTCAAGTCTAAATGGTGGAGTGAGAAAAGAGACAGGCGCTGCAGAATGCAGCCAAGAGGTTTAAAAGTTACTTTCCTGAGTAGTAAGTAAAACTCCACTTCTGGATAGCGCAAGATGGCCGCCGTCGCTGACGTCCCCCCCCCCTCTGGACCGGCAGAGTGTCGTGGTCGGCCGCCGTGGTGCTTCGGGTCTGACGTCCCCCCCCTCTGGCCGACCGTCGTATAGCGCGCGGTGATGTGGTGTCTAGGTTGGCGTGGTGTGCCGGCCAGGTTGGGAGGGTGGACTGTCGTAGCTCACCTGAAAAAATCCTAAGTGTCAGAGTGGCTTTGTATGGGTAAAATTTTGAAAATTTTCCAAAGTGTGGAATTTCGACCTGGGACCGTCACCAAAACATTTTTCATCAAATTTCACTGACCCCCCCCCGACAGCAATCTTCTAACTTTGGTTCTAGTGAACGGATTTTGTTCGTTCGAGTTGCATTCGAAAGAGGAGAAAAAACTGCTCGACAACATTTTTTGTTGCGAGTCAATCGGACCAGCCGTTCAAAAGTTAGAGCGGTTACAAGATTTTAGGTCGGAGCTCGCTCACCTGAAAAAATCCTAAGTGTCAGAGTGGCTTTGTATGGGTAAAATTTTGAAAATTTTCCAAAGTGTGGAATTTCGACCTGGGACCGTCACCAAAACATTTTTCATCAAATTTCACTGACCCCCCCCCGACAGCAATCTTCTAACTTTGGTTCTAGTGAACGGATTTTGTTCGTTCGAGTTGCATTCGAAAGAGGAGAAAAAACTGCTCGACAACATTTTTTGTTGCGAGTCAATCGGACCAGCCGTTCAAAAGTTAGAGCGGTTACAAGATTTTAGGTCGGAGCTCGCTCACCTGAAAAAATCCTAAGTGTCAGAGTGGCTTTGTATGGGTAAAATTTTGAAAATTTTCCAAAGTGTGGAATTTCGACCTGGGACCGTCACCAAAACATTTTTCATCAAATTTCACTGACCCCCCCCCCCGACAGCAATCTTCTAACTTTGGTTCTAGTGAACGGATTTTGTTCGTTCGAGTTGCATTCGAAAGAGGAGAAAAAACTGCTCGACAACATTTTTTGTTGCGAGTCAATCGGACCAGCCGTTCAAAAGTTAGAGCGGTTACAAGATTTTAGGTCGGAGCTCGCTCACCTGAAAAAATCCTAAGTGTCAGAGTGGCTTTGTATGGGTAAAATTTTGAAAATTTTCCAAAGTGTGGAATTTCGACCTGGGACCGTCACCAAAACATTTTTCATCAAATTTCACTGACCCCCCCCCCCGACAGCAATCTTCTAACTTTGGTTCTAGTGAACGGATTTTGTTCGTTCGAGTTGCATTCGAAAGAGGAGAAAAAACTGCTCGACAACATTTTTTGTTGCGAGTCAATCGGACCAGCCGTTCAAAAGTTAGAGCGGTTACAAGATTTTAGGTCGGAGCTCGCTCACCTGAAAAAATCCTAAGTGTCAGAGTGGCTTTGTATGGGTAAAATTTTGAAAATTTTCCAAAGTGTGGAATTTCGACCTGGGACCGTCACCAAAACATTTTTCATCAAATTTCACTGACCTCCCCCCCTCTGGACAGCTCGCTTCGATCTTGGCTTCTAGTGGACGGATTTTGTCGTGCCATAACTCGTTTGAAAGCTAAGAGTGAGATAAATTCAGTGAAAGAAACGGCTTGTTCATATCTGTCTTCGTTCAAAAGTTAGAGCGGTTACAAGATTTTAGGTCGGAGCTCGCTCACCTGAAAAAATCCTAAGTGTCAGAGTGGCTTTGTATGGGCAAAATTTTGAAAATTTTCCAAAGTGTGGAATTTCGACCTGGGACCGTCACCAAAACATTTTTCATCAAATTTCACTGACCTCCCCCCCCTCTGGACAGCTCGCTTCGATGTTGGCTTCTAGTGGACGGATTTTGTCGTGCCATAGCTCGTTTGAAAGCTAAGAGTGAGACAAATTCAGTGAAAGAAACGGCTTGTTCATATCTGTCTTCGTTCAAAAGTTAGAGCGGTTACAAGATTTTAGGTCGGAGCTCGCTCACCTGAAAAAATCCTAAGTGTCAGAGTGGCTTTGTATGGGTAAAATTTTGAAAATTTTCCAAAGTGTGGAATTTCGACCTGGGACCTTCACCAAAACATTTTTCATCAAATTTCTCTGAACGAGGGGGGGGAGGGGGGGTCAGTGAAATTTGATGAAAAATGTTTTGGTAAAGGTCCCAGGTCGAAATTCGGAACTTTTAAATTTTTCAAAATTTTCACCACACTGGAGCTCTCACACTTAGGAATTTTTTCACTTGTGGCATGTTACATGGACATGTGCTGACGGACCAACTTCCCGCGGTCATATGAGAATGGTTCAGGTGTCATATGATAGCGAATGATGAGACGAATCGTTTGCAACAAACCGCATGTCGCTACGATGAATACTTTCGGAGATAGAGCCATTTTAAGTTTTCTTCCGAGCATATATAAACCCCCGACAACGTAAGTCTGATCACTTCATCGAAAGACGAGGTAAGCGACGGTCGTCGCTCTGAGCTCCCGATATCGGGTGTTTCAAAGGACTCTATCTTTTGAAGTAGGCAAGCTATCTTCTTACTTCAAAGTTTGTATGATAGAGTTTGATAGTGTCTTTACTACTGATAAAATTTTTTAAAAGTAGTATGAGTAGTAAAATGCGGAATTTTTTAAAAATTCTTAATTTTCAGTTTTTTCAAAGTTTTAACATATAGACTAAGGTTTTCAAGTATCCTGAGTTCAAATCTGCTATCAGATTTGAAATTTGACTAAGTCTAAGGCAGCTTTGAGGGGTTAGATCCCAGCTACTGATCACTACCTTTGACTCGGCGTTCCTGTTACCACTTCGGGGCAGTGACAATGATGTCTTCAGCTGTAAAGAGCGGGTATCGGGGAAGATCTCTCACTTCCCTAGTGATCAGTACAAGGCCTTCGGGCTGTCGACGGGATCGAGTGCCACTCACTACACTCAAATCTATCATTGCTCACTAAGTGTAATACTTTAGGAATATGACTGTACTACATGATTCCAAACTTATACAAATTTCATTATCTTACAGTTAACAATAAATCAGGCATGGCAAACGATAAGAATCGTAAATATCACATCAAAATGTGCTCATGTGGGCGAATTAATCGCAGTGCGGACGCCAAGGCGCATGTGAAGAAGGCGGGCACCGGCCACATGATTATCTTGAATAGGGTTGCGTGTGTGAAGTGCAGAGTGCTGAAGGGTGATGAGGATGAGGCGCGTTTTTACAGAGTGCATGCTGACTGTAGTGGTGGTTTAGTGACTGATTTGAGATTTACGCAGTTGATTGTGGAAGAGAGGGAGCGAATGTTGGCGATCGAGCGAGAGGGTAAGGCTGAGAATGTTGTTGAGAATGATGAGTTGGCGAGAGCGGTTGCGTCGTTGGAGGGTGAGATTGAGCGAAAGAGAGTGCTTGAGAGTGATGATGAGGATGATGTGGATTTAGATAGGGAGCGTGTGAGGAAGTTGAGCTCTTCGTCGTCGGAGGTGTCAAACATTGTCATCACCGACCCCCGAAGAGCTCATCTTCCCCAAAAGTGAAGAGTGGTGGGATTCGTGTGCAGTCGGCGAGGTGGTTGAAGGATGAAGAGAAGAGGCATGTTTCGCAGCAGATGGCGCATGATTTGTTGGTTAATAAGTATGAGAGTTTGAAGAAAGTGAAGGATGAAGTTGTGAAGGAGTTGGATGAGTTGAAAAAGAAGGAACTGAAGTCGAAGGAGGTAGCGGATGAAAATATTAGAATGAGGCGTAGTGTGACTGATTTGAAGAAAAAGACGCGAGAGTTGGAAGAGAAGAATGATGAGTGTGAGAAGAGGGCGAGTGCTGCGGAGAGAAGAATGAGAGATGCAGAAGCGAAGTTTGAGGAGATGATGAAGGAGATGAGTGTGTTGAGAGCGATGAATGTTGAGTTGGAGAGGACTGTGGCTCGGCGGGGTGATGAGAGGCAGGCGTATGAGAAGTTGGAGCGCATGAGGGATGAGTGGGAACGTGTGAATGAGGATCGTTTGTTTGAGTTTCACATCCCTATTCGGGATAATCATTTGGCCGGCGAAGTACTGGTAAATCAAAGCCTCGACGAATCTATAATATGTTATAACGGCCATCCAACGAAAAAATGTCTCCATGCCAGCCTAAGAATGCGCGGCCATCTGTATAAATTCTCGATTCGGAAGCGCGCGAGACTGCCCAAGGATGGCTAACTTGGTAAGTGAAAAAGTAAATAAGATAGTATATCCTATTCTAATACATATCATTTTCATTGCAGATCTTTGCCCGCCTTCACCACCCCATCACGACACTCCCGAGAACGAACCATCGGCTCTCTTAAGACCACCTAGGGGCAAGACATGATAGAACCTCCACGCGGTTTGCCCTGGGCAGTCTTCGGACTGGCGAATACTATCATTAAGTTGAATCTGCTATCAGTCAACTTGAACGTTGCGCCGCATTAGAGGGGTATATAAACCACTACCTCTCATTTCATTTCATTTCAATCATGCAGACGCCGAACACTCAAGTCAGCTCTCCTCGCGGACCGCAGTTAAGGCCGCGAAATTTATTTGAGGAGTTTGCCAGGCTAGAGGAGCAAGACAGAGTTTTTAATAATCTTGCTCGGATTGGCAATCCGATGACAGCAACTGCTGTCAATCCAACGGAATGGCGCTACATTCCACTTTTTAGTCACGTGCCAATTAGCGTGGAAGTCGACAGTGCTACCAAAGAGAGAGTCAAAGACTCTCTCAGCAGAATTGGTAGGGTGTAAGATGACGTTACTCCCGAGAATGAACCATCGGCTCTCTTAAGGGCCACCATGGGGCAAGACATGATAGAACCTCCACGCGGTTTGCCCTGGGCAGTCTTCGGACTGGCGAATACTATCATTAAGTTGAATCTGCTATCAGTCAACTTGAACATTATGCAGTCGATTGCTATCCCTGAAGCATTCTGATTCGCTGTTGAGCAATTCATTGTTGAAAACCCTATATAAGCCAGAAGATTGTAGCGCTTCTCATTCAATTTGAAGTCACGATGGAAGCGACATCTGCCGACAACATTCCCGTCTTCATCGATGAAGACAACGCCATTCCCGAGTTCGTCATCCTCGACGAGTGGGATGAAGAGGATGAGAAGAAGGGGAAGATCAAGAGGATCTTTTGGACGGATGAGGTATGGACTCCAAATACCACTCGCATCCGAAAGGTGCCAGATGCACCAGTACGACCTCGGCGGTATGGGGTCTATGACAACCTAACCGTCATACCCATTGACTATTCCAGCCAATAGTCAAATTCACACCCCCCGAGAACGAACCATCGGCTCTCTTAAGGATCACCATGGGGCAAGACATGATAGAACCTCCTCGCGGTTTGCCCTGGGCAGTCTTCGGACTGGCGAATACTATCATTAAGTTGAATCTGCTATCAGTCAACTTGAACGTTGCAAATGAAGTTCGGTGTAATACTTCCTTTCGACGGGCGTTCCTGTAAAGAACGGCGGTGAAACCCGTAGCTATGTATACCGCAAGGGACATTCGGCAATGGTCAATCTTGTTTAACCTCTCTGCGTCATGTTTGCAAGTGATTGCCTCTGTCTCAACGTAGTATGCATTTGCGCCAGGGCGACATTTAGCCAACTGTCGAAGGTTGCCTTATAAACTTTCCATTGCATACGTTATGAGAACCATGAGTTCTACCTGTCTCTATCAATGAGACGAATTGATGAATGGAATGAAATGGGAGGACACTCACGCGCCACACGCAACATAACACACTTCTCTCTTCCGTAGTCTAACAAGCTCTTTACACATGGATCGCAGTCGATTGCTATCCCTGTATCAGAAGTGTAAGCTATCTTAATTTTATTTGACACTATTTCATCTATCATCATCATCGTCCATATGAAATGTTTTAAGATTTACAAGTTAGACTAAGCGTGCTACTATTTCCAAATGAAAAAGTATACATGGTTAAATCATCCACTTAAGCCCATCCGTAGTCTAACAGGCTCTTTACACATGGATCGCAGTCGATTGCTATCCCTGTATCAGAAGTGTAAGCTATCTTAATTTATTTGACACTATTTCGTCTACCATCATCGTCCATATGAAATGTTTTAAGATTTACAAGTTAGACTAAGCGTGCTACTATTTCCAAATGAAAATGTATACATGGTTAAATCATCCACTGAAGCCCATCCGTAGTCTAACAAGCTCTTTACACATGGATCACAGTCGATTGCTATCCCTGTATCAGAAGTGTAAGCTATCTTAATTTATTTGACACTATTTCATCTACCATCATCGTCCATATGAAATGTTTTAAGATTTACAAGTTAGACTAAGCGTGCTACTATTTCCAAATGAAAATGTATACATGGTTAAATCATCCACTGAAGCCCCATTCAAGTAAGTCAGTATGAAAGCAAAGATAATACGAAATAAAAATTTATTATGGCATGTATTTCAAAAGGTCTTCATCGTCAATATCGTCCCAGAGTCTGGCTTCACATAGATAACAAAAACAGTTCAGTTGCTTTAATCGTTCTTCCACTGCGAGCCTCACTTTGTCAATATACTCCCACTCCTCCATAGTTCGTGGCTGGGAGTTAGGGGTGTACCACTCCCATAATTGGTGGAGGAATTTGGTGCTGGTGATCTCCATCACATCGTCAGTATCGTACTGGAGATACTTCCAACTCACGCCTGTTAAGTCGAGACACTCCTTCTCACATACACTCTCTTCGTTGTCCGCTGGTAATAACACCTTCTCTACCTTCGTTGGAGCGTTTGGTGTTGAGGATGGAGAAGAGAATTTTGTGTTCGGTGTTGTCGGAGGGCTTGTCATGTTGACTGTGAATAATAACTTTGAAATGTTTTCTAATTCTTAAGTATAAAAAAGCAACCAATCAGAATGAACAGCCAATGAATGATGAATATGAAAGTATATATGCAAAGTGACATTCGTGTCATTTCACTCTTTGAGACGTGTAAGTGAACTGTTGTCTAGTGAATTCTATTATTTGAGGCGTACAAGTGAACTGCTCTCTAGTGAATTCCAAATTTGAGACGTATTATTTGAGTGAAGTCTCTATCTTGTTGAAGTATCAACCTTAAACATAATTTCCTTGAAATGGTAAGTTGAAGATTTCCTCTCTCATCTCCTTCAAACGTGTGGCTAATAGCATCTTCCTCAATTTCAGGCATCTACTTCATCACCAAAGCCCTCCCTTCTCGAGGAAAGTTTAGAGCTGTTGAGTGAAGGTAGGTTGTAACAATACACTGAGACTTTAACAGAGATGATGGAATGATTTCTCTTTCAGGTGATGTTAGTTCTAGCTCCGGACTCTCGCGACAAGGCAACGAGTGGGAATGTGCCGACTGCGGACATATGTTTACAAGGAAGCACAGTCTCCTTCGACACATCAAACAACGTGTGTGTCAACGCAAAGCGGCGTCAATCTCCGGAGGTGAAGTTGATTCTGACGATGACATCTCCTTTCCTTGCGATTTGTGCCCTCTTTCTTTTGATAGTCACTTTCAGCGATCTTCGCACAGACTTCAACACACGCATGCAAATGATCACTACACCAATGGTACCTCTACCATCTCCCTCATTAACGTTTCCCAGTCATTTAGTACGCGACTACTGCATGGAGTCCAATACTCAAATAGTAGATTTTCCTGAGTGGCTCCTTCAAAATTCTAACATTATCGAAGCGCTCTTCAACAATTTAGACAGTTTTAGAATGAAGGCGCTCATCTACCTCAAACTAAAATATATTAAAATAGATTTTCAAACTGGTCAAGTGACGGAGAGAATACAGTTTCATGTTCCTTCCTCTTCCGCAACCGAAGTTGTAAACTGCGAGTCTTGGCTAAATTTTCACATTCAATGTTTAAAATCAAATGTAGATAAGTTCAATCAGCGCGACAGCGCTCTCATTTTTGATGGCGTGGACTCAGCCATGTTCAAAATTTCCCTATTAGAAAGTCATGCAGCTCGAGGCACATTTAAACTACCAAAAACGTTGTATAATAAGAAAGCTGTCATCAATGTCGATTGTAAATCACAGTGTTTCAAATATGCAGTCCTATCCATCATTCACTATAATGATATCAACGCGAATCGAAATCATACCTATAGCTATAGACAGTGGGAGGATGAACTAGACTTTGAAGGATGTGATAGTAACAACATGAAAATCAAAGATGTAGAAACGTTCGAAAAACAAGATTAAAATTGTCGTTCACGTGTGGGAGAAGGGGTTGAAGGGTGCCCGCTATAATTCACGTTCAACTTGTTATGAACGTGTAGTCAACCTCTTATTAGTAAAACAAGATGATAGCGAGGAATGGCACTATTGTGGTATTCCTAAAATCTCTCGCTTGTACACTCACTTGGGGCACTCTAAAAGAGGTGAACATTTTGTATGCGACCGCTGCATCCGCTCCTTTTGGAGTAAACATAAATTTGAAACTCATTATGAATGGTGCAAGCGAGGTAAATTACAAATGGAACGCATGCCCAAAGATAAAATATTTTCACATAGGGATAATGGTGACGAATTAAGTCCCCTGCGTGTCATTTACGCAGACATAGAATGCTACATTGATGATATCATCCACAAGCCAGCAGCCATTTCCTGCTATGAAGTATGGCATGACCACTTTAGGAATAGACAAAACAAAATGCATACTTGGCAAGGTGAAGATTGCATTTCAAAATTTCTAGAATTTCTCGATAAAGCTGCTAAATTTCAACAATCATATGATTCCCAATTGCAGCGTAAGTCACTACATATGACAGATGAAGACAAACAAAAATTTGAAAGTTGCACATCGTGCCCTAAATGTCATAAAACGTTTGATGACGATAAAATGAAGAAAGTGCGTGATCATGATCACATCACTGGTAAATTTAGAAACGCACTCTGCTCCAAATGTAACTTTTCACTTAGGTTGAGACGTCGTAAACTACCCGTCATTTTTCATAACTTTAAGGGCTATGACAGTCATATGCTCATAAAAGGAGGGTTGAGCCAGATGAAATCGTGGCAGTTTAATGTAATAGCACAAACGAGAGAAAAATTCATGGCAATGACAGCAAAAGTACCAGTAGATAAAACTAAAGAAAATAAGACAGTCTTCTTCGAAATAAAATTTTTAGATTCATTCCAATTCATGTCAGCGTCACTAGCTTCTCTCGTTCGTAATCTCAAGTTTCTTCCCCATAGTCAAACTTTGAAGAAACACTATCCAAACTTAACGGATGAAATAATCACTCGCAAAGGAGTCTTTCCTTATGCGTATTTTAGCTCAATGTCTAAACTAAATGAAACAACCCTTCCTTCCATTGACAAATTCCAAAACGATTTGACGGGTGAAGATTGTCCAGTAGAAGATTATGAACATGCTCAAGAGGCATGGTTAAAATTTGAATGTAAAACGTTTGGCGATTATATGATCGCTTACTTAGAATTAGATGTCATTTTGCTGGCTGATGTCTTTCAGGAATTTCGACGAGTGGCATTAGAAGAAGACAAATTAGATCCTGTCCACTTTGTCAGTCTACCAGCCATGTCCTTTAAATCAGCCTTTAAAATGACTGGTGAGACCATTCATCTCTTACAAGACCCGGAGATGTATAATATATTTGAGCGCGGAATACGCGGTGGTCTCACATTTGTAAATAAACATCATATAAAATCTGAAACAGTAGGTGATGATCATATCCACCTAAAGTACTATGACCAAAATAATTTATATGGCAGTTCACTGTCTAAACCACTACCTCATTCCGAGTTTAGTTGGTTAAATCAAGATGAGCTTGAGTATTACTCCAACCCTTCAAACATACTGAAGATTCCAGA
Source organism: Prostheceraeus crozeri (assembly GCA_907163375.1). Lineage (NCBI taxonomy): Eukaryota > Metazoa > Platyhelminthes > Polycladida > Euryleptidae > Prostheceraeus > Prostheceraeus crozeri. Next base: position 41,903 of record CAJQUW010010012.1, read on the forward strand.
TGAAGGTGATTGGGGATATTATTTTGAAGTGGATTTGAGATTTATCCAAATAGCATTAAAAATAAAACTGCTGATTTCCCACTCGCACCTGAATCTGGTGAAGTGACTGAAGATATGTTTTCACCATTCATGTCACAATTTCATAATAACTTAACAGAGTGTGGACAGCCAAGGTACAAACCATGCCGCAAACTTTTACTCACCCAATATGATAAGAAAAATTATCTCGTACACTTCTGCATACTAAAATTCTATTTGGAAATGGGCATTCTTCTAAAGTCAGTTCACCGCATTATCAAATTTAGACAGAAAGCCTTCCTCAAACCCTACATAGATAGTAACAGTCAAAAACGTGCACTCGCCCAAAATAATTTTGAAAAGGATTTTTATAAATATAAGAATAACAGTCTTTTCGGAAAGACCATGGAGGATGTTAGAAAACGTATGAACTACAAACAAGTCGTTGATGTACAAAAATATCACAAATTGACCTCATCACTTTTTTTCATTGATAGAGACATCATCGATGAGGACCTTGTAGGTGTTAAAATGATAAAATCAGAAGTTGAGTTGTGCAAACCCATCTATATTGGGCAAGCCGTTTTAGATTATTCGAAGCTTGAAATGTATCAACTCTTCTACAAAATATTAAAACCATGACCTCTCGTAAAAGAGGTTCGCTTGCTGGGTGGTGATACAGATAGTTTCTTTTTAGGAATCACAACTCAAAAAGATTTAAATTTTAATGAAGTAGGCAAGTTATTAGAAAAATATTTCGACACATCTAACTACAATCCCACTCATCCACTCTATTCCATACAGAATAAAGCCAAACTTGGTTGTTTTAAGGATGAAACAGCAGGGAAGGAAATAGATGAAATGATTCTCCTCCGTCCTAAAATGTATTCCATGAAATTAAAAGAATGTGCAGATAGTATTAAGCGTGCTAAAGGTATATCAAAATCCATTGTTCATAAAATGAAACATCGCTCCTATAAGAAGGCCTATAAAAATAAAAATATAACGTTTGTCAATATGACAATCTTAAAATCTCAAGTTAATACTGTGAAAACGTACACGTTCAAGAAACGAGCACTTTCAGCATGGGAGGATAAGAGGTGTTGGATAGGACATAACACATCTCTTCCACATGGACATCCTGACACAAACATACCACCACCCAAAAGAATAAAACTCACGCTACCACATTCAGGAGATGTATTGACATAATCAACTTTAACTCAGTATTTTGATGTTGCTTTTTGTAGATATACATGGTTGTTTTATGTATCGCATGAGATCGTTTCTTCCTTGTGAATATATGCCTACAGTTAGCTCATTCCCCCTATATCTGTGAAAAGACTTTTTCATACACATATTTTTATTTCAATAAACATATCACAATGACTTCACTTTGTTTTCTGAAACACTAAAGTTACGAGGGATTTAGTATCTTTCACATGGATGCACTCTTGTAAACCATTGGTAATTTTGATGGCAATAGAGGGTATAGTTTGTTTGACGACGGGATGATAGAAAATAGATTCAAACATCTTCTCGACTATTCCATATGAAGCGTCTTTATCATGAATGAAATCACGTAAAATGTATTCTTTTTTCTCACCAACAGAAATAGGTAGAATCAAATCACTTTGAATGTAAAGGTGCTGTTCATGCTTATCAAGTGTCATTGGTGTTTCTATACCAATCGTATGCGCAGCAGTAAACACAGTTGGTAGCATTGAAAAACCAAAGAGTTTTTTCAAATTTTTACTCAATTGACATTGAATGTCATCACCCAGTTTCAGAACAACGCGTTGATTTTCAATTGAAAACGAAATGTGGTGTGTCCTTACAACATATTTACTTTTCATCACATGCTTCAACTTCTATTGTATATAAGGATTTACTACATGAATGAAGCTTTCAACTGTATGATATAGACGCGGCATTATATTGATAGCAACTTTAGATTCTTCATAAGACTGGTAAATTTTCTTGATGCGATCGCCATAGATGTCCACCCACCATTCATCATTAACTGAATCAGCTTTAGTGTGATATTCATGAGAAGCATACACCACACCGCTTCCAATAATAGGTGTATAATGTCTTACAAAATGACGCAAGGTTGGAGAGAAATAAACTGTAAGTTTGTCATTATATTTCTGAATAACCAACTTATTTTTGTCTCCATGCTTCTTACCCACAGTCTCATTCCATCGTTTTACTAACTCAATAAGTGATAAAGGTTGAACACTACTCTTTTTCAAAATGATGCGTTCTTCGCATTCTACAACATCTTCATCAAATATTTTAAATCTATAATGAAATTTGTTGATTCGATTTGAATAAACTTTTTTAACATTTGCAGTAGCAATTGATGTTAGATGTAGTCCATGACCAAAACCAAGATGTGGATAGAATTCATTATCCAACCTCAGCGTAAGACCTTTAGTAAAAGAATGAAAGCGGAGGAACAGTCTCCCACTCCAATGATAGATAGTAAACTCATAAACTTTCTGATCCTTATTCTTCATGATGGAAGTATTACCACTGTTGAATGCCTTAATAATTTTCTCATTCCCAAATGGTTCATAAGAATCTGATTTTATCTGAATCCATTCATAGTTCCACTTTCCATCTGATGTTAAATTGTATGGGAACTGAAATGCATTATTCATCGTTATTCCATCATGGGTGCGAGGAGTCAATATCATTTCTTCCAAATCATTCACATTCTGAATATTGCTATCATAGCAAATACTAGAAACGCCAACCTCCCATTCACCTTCTAAATGCAGTGGCCGATTTAATTCTACTCGATAGTCTGATGGTTTATTTTTGGGAAATTTATTCATAGAAGCATTACTGGGCAAGTAGATTAGAAACGAGTCCTTATTTTCACTTTCCATATTATTCACATTAGAAAAATATATTAGCATACGTTTGCATTAACTCTTCATTCGGAAATGGAGTGTGATACTTGTCACAGCATCTTTATGAAAAGGAATCAACGCACCAGCATCGTCATAAATGGCAATATCAATTTGTGGGATGTAGTTTGATATCAGCTTTGTATAATGCACTTTCTTGAAAGTATGCTCAGATAAAATACTGCAGCTTTTTGGCTGGTATGGTATCATTGCTAGCAATGGAGCTTCAACATCTCCCACACGTACATCTTCACCAATATTGGAATATATCTGAAAATAGTTAATACGACGCGATAGCGACATGTCTGCGCTAGCTTTGGTTACAGTACCACTTTTAAAGATATTTTGATCAAAACCCAAAATGTCCATTAGAGTTTTATCCATAATTAGTTCAATACCTTTTCCACTTATAGTGAGAGACAAAGTACCTTCTTTTTCAGAAAATGAAATATGTTGCTCATTAATCACTTCATTTAAATAATCTACAACCAATTTAACCGAAGTAATAATGCGAGGCATCAACACTCTTGTTTCATGTAAGATACCACCGAAAGGCTCTACACACTTTCTGTATAAAGATACGCTCCATTCTGTATCAAATTGATTTGACCTTTCACATGGTAAATGTTGCATATCAGATTTTCCATGAACAGCTGCAGAACGATGTCGTAAGAACTGATGAAAATCTTTTGAACAAACTAATACTAGATCATCATCATTTAATTTGCTTATTGCAATATGATTAGATGATTTGATATAAGTCAATGTTGCCACTTGTTTGCCATCAACTCGAAGGAGATAATTAAATTTCTTCAATAATGTTTCAGGAGTCATGTTTGTCTTTCTTGGCTTAATCACAATCTTCTTCACCAACGTCTTCTCATTTCTTGGAATAAGATCTACATAATAAGCTTCCTCTCGATATATTAACTGTTTATGACCACTTATGTGGTAATTAACGTTAAAATTATCATAGCTTGTTAAGGCGCTAGCGAGGTAACCTAAATCATTTCTTAAACTTGGACTTAAACCAACAATCCAATCTTTCTCAACTACATGATGTACATAATTATAATCATCATTGTGCGGAGTAAATTGGACAATATGTTTACTCGCTTTATTCAAGAAATCATATATAAACTTTTTACATGATAAGAGATCTTTCTTTAGCCACTGTGGAATGTATACTCGGCAGCCCTTTTCACATTGATAAGCAGCTGTACGCCTCATATTAATAGTCATCACCTCATGATCAAAAGTATAGACACAGTTGCTATAAACAAGTTGAGTGACACCCACTTCCCAATTTCCATTTAGCTGTTGTGCATGATCAATGGGAGTAGAAAAGAGTGCGGCTCGATTACTAGTAAATCTCTTTGTAGCCGCATTGCTAAGCAAAATATGATAAAACGACATTTTTATATTGCTGATCTGCAACTTTGCATAACATCATGAAGACTTGGATTTTGGACTCTCTACAATATATCAGAGTTGATCGTGATGGAAACGTACATTTCAAAAATTCTCATGGTCATACATCAAGAGGTATTACATTAACATGGCGACAATTTGTCAACCTCAATGATATCATGAGGGATTTGGAATATTTTGAAACATTAAGATTCATCTCCTTGGGTGATCAAGTTTGGCTTCAACATTACAGAAATGAAATTCAAATCTACCATTCTCATTCCGCAAACTGTTTCTCATTTCGCAAATACAATTGGGAGAAGTATAGAAGATATATACATCGCTCCATCATGACATTTATTCGTCGTGAGTTCATCGCCCTACTATGCAAATCTTAATCAGACATGACTATCACGCACCATGAGTTGGAAATTAGATTCCCTACAACGTATTGAAACGGATCATGATCGAAACGTCTATTTCAAAGATTCAACTGGAAATGTGAGAAGAGAGTTTGCTTTATCTTATCGTCATTTTCAATCTCTACATCATATCATGAAGGACTTGAAATACTTCTATATGAAAAGACATTCACGTATTGGAAATCGCATCTGGCTGCGCGTCAACAATCGGCGAATTCAACTCTATCATTCCCAACTTCATACTAACTTCACATTTCATCAAGGTAGTTGGGAAAAGTATAAAAGGAAGGTACATCGCTCAATTTACTCATTCTTTCATCATGAAGCGCCATCGCTACACCATCGTCAACATTCTCCGTCGCTTCAGACTCTACACCAAAATCGATCTCACAACATTACACCAACAGCTTCCAAACAGCAAGTATTACCCGGGCCGTCCTCAAATGTTAGTGGTGAAGATGAACAATTCACGGAATCTTCAACTCTTCCCAAATGGGACTGTACAGATTCTCGGCGCCCTTTCTCATTTATCGGCGCAGTCAATGCGCTTAGAGCTACAGAGACTACTACGTCGGATATGGAAGAGGGAGAGGTGTGTGATGTCGAATCTGACTGTGGACAATATGGTGATCTCTACTCAATTGAGTGACAGTGTATCATTTTTGAAGATTCGTACCAGCAGTTACAATTTGTGTTATGAACCCGAACTTTTTCCTGCAGCTCTCATTAGTTGTTGGTTACCTGTGCATGTGGCAATCTTTCATAATAGTAAAGTGATCATTACTGGACTAAAATCTCATGTACAAGCAAATGTGATCCTAGACTATCTCATTGAGTATGTACGTACCCAGCGGATTGTAAAATAAAAAACAATTTTTCCAACATGATGTTTTTATTTCAAATCATGATAGAACTTACAAATCATTTTTTCATTAGAGGATGGATTACATGAAAAGTTTTGACTAATAGATGCAAATCGAGATACATGTAAACGTTTTAAGATGAAGTACAGTACAAAAGCACCACACGTTGATGAAAGTGGATGTTGTAGTATGCGTTCATTTCGCTGATATTGACGCGTATGTTTTCTCAACCACTGCTGTGTTGGTATATTTGGAGGTTGAGCAAGAGAGTCAAATAGTTCACCACGTCGGTCTTCTCCAATAAAGATCGCTTTCCAATGCTCACCGCCTAAATTCTGCGAATGAGTGTTTAGCACAATAAAGATGGGATAGTGATTTACTGCAGGTGGTAAGGTATCGAGCGAATAGACATTATCGAAAGCTTTCAACGTCGCTTCATCTGCATTACGCTGCACTTTAGTCTTAATATCGTCAGCAGTCAACCAACTAATTAACGATTATACTGAAGAATCACGTCACGATACTTTGTAATTTCAATGTTTGAATCGAAGACTGCATAAATTAATACATTGATCGTCTCAGGTAGTGTTCTTTTGAACGTCAAATCCAAACGAATATTATGAGGCACGTTCGCTTGACGATAGGGGGCACTAATATCGCTGTCAGCAGTCAAATCAAATGCATAAATAGTATATCCACTCTTAAACTCTTTCATAGTCAGTCCGTTGGTGTCATCCGTATTGTAAAAGCCAAAGACATCCATAAAATCAACATAACTGCGCATAAATTGATCCGCAGCAAAATCTGGTTTGTAGGGTGGACCAGGATGACTCACACCATTTACACGTAAAGCAATTTCACTTAACTGATTGTGTTTAAAATTGAAAGGATTCTTCTTTATATTACCATTAAATGCGTCATTTTCAACCATTGCCACCATGAGGAGCTTCGGTGCTTCCGATGGAAAGAGGCCAGCTTTCATGAAACTCTTTTGATCTTTAGGAATTGTAAAGGTGAGAAGCTTTGTATGCTGAACGGGGTAAATGACATTTTGACGGTTAAGACCTTCAGCATGCCCTCTAATGACACTTGGATTCGGTACTACTCGACGAATGTAAAGTGCAATATCTTCCACATGAATTCTAAAATTGTCAACTTTACCAAATGCATTCAGCGCAAATTCAGGCTTATTCAATGTCAGCTTGAGTCGCATGCTGGTATTACAGAGTAAAAACTTTGACTGTCTAAAGAAGTCTAAATTCAGCGGACCATATAGCTGACATACTCTACTATCTTTAATCATAGCAGATCGCTTTACAAAGCCACTGTTTGTTTCAACATCAAATTTTCCTGCTTCATCTCTGTACCATCCCATGGCTTCCATATGACTTTTTTGTGCTGCTGGATGAAACTGTGATACATGATTGAAATATGATTTATAGGGATAATCGCTTTGACAACCTTCCACCTGCTGCTCTCCAATCGTTAGAGAAACATCGCGAAGTAATGTAGTCAATGGTAAATTGTTCAGTCCAATTTTATGTGTATCGTCAATAGCAGTTCCATCTGCTTGCTGAATTCTAAACCTCAAATCAACCATCGCATAACTCAAATCTATGTAGTCATCACTACCACCAGGAATAACAAATTCAATGGGGCCAGCATTCTCAGCTGTTCGAGGATGATAATCTACAATACTTGAACTAAGAATATCTGTCTGTATGGCTTGTTGATCGAACAAACAAAAACCGGAAGTTTTACACTCCATGATTAGAAGTTATAGCAGCGTCGTCGTTTAGCGCCTGATGAATGATTAGAGCCTCTACGACGTTTGCGTGAATGCCTTTTGACTGAAGATCGCACCTTACCAACTCCGCGATGTTTCCTCCTTCCTTTTTTCATTCGTTTAGGTGATTTCTTTCCTTGAGTAACACCAGCAAAGGTCTGCTTCAATGTTTTTAAACCGCGTTCCTTCCCACGATTCAACAAACTGCTCTTAAAACTTCTACCTCTGGAAAGATCACTAGCAACATCACCAGCAAAGCCAACGGCATTACTTAAAACATTTCGTTTTAAAGATCTACCGACATTGGATATGAGAGGTGCTACAACAGATTTCAGTGCACCAAGTATGCTACCTCCACGTTGGCGGCGAGCGCCGATGTAAATTTGTCCTCCACCACTTACATAGGAGGGTCGTGAATAAAATGAGGCAGTTGGATTCATAGCTCAAATCCTAAACATTGTTAGTTACAACTTTGCATGAATCACTGTCGATCACTTAGATGAAAGATGTCAGCACGACGCATCCAAGAGTTCATACTTGAAGGATAACCAGTCCATTTAACAAGACACCATTCTTCACCTTGACGTTTTTTACATCGAATGATTTTCTCTACCAAATATGTTTCACTTTCAGTGACTACCTCAATCTCATCGCGGTAAAAGCTACCCTCAATTTCTTCATTATCGTAATCTTTCAACTTGTAGGTGGTCGGAGAGTCTTTTTGATTAATCCTTGATACTGTAAATACCTCCTCTGCCCAATTCGGAAGGTACCCTTTAGCAAAAACACTTTTCACTTTTGAGATACGAACTTTATCGCCAATTTTCACATCACTTTTCACATGAGTGCGTTTACGTTGGAATGATTCGCGCACTTTATCTACATTGTCAGCATTTACATCTACTGGTCTGAGTCCAATAGAACGATGGATAGAGTGATTGTAGGCATAGAGTGTATCTTGTAGAACCTTTGTCCAATTTTGTGTCAAGTTGGCAGTAAAATTTCGCCACAAGCGATTTTTTAATGTGCGATTAAAACGTTCAACGAGTGCAGCTTTATAAGCACTCTTTACACTAAACAACTCAATGTCATGCCTCTCAAATAATCTTCTCACATGCTGATTTTCAAACTCTTTTCCTTGATCACTCTGATTCCTTTTTGGAATGCGACCTTCTCGAAAAATTGTTTGGAATGCTTTTGCTACTCCTTTCCTTTCTTTAGTTTTTAAAGGTTGAGCCCACGCATAACGCGAGAAAATATCAATGACGGTTAAAATAAAATTATTGCCCGAGTTATGTTTTGAAATGGAGGCGACATCACACAAATCTGCTTGCCACTGTTCATCGATGTCATGAACAATATAATGGCGGGTGCGGTACTTCTTTTTCGCTTGTTTGTGGAGTGTATAGGTAGCCTGACCCTTTAACCATCGTTTCACACATAATTGTAGAAACAGGAAGTCGACAACCCACCGGAAATCTACAACCACAAAAAATTCTCTAAAAATATTAATACGGACGTTCATGACGTTGACAATAATTGTTTGATTAATGTCAGCAACCATGAGCTCAGTCGCAACAGTAGAATTCAAAAGAGAACTATTTGAAATTCCTATCATGATCGGATGAAAAACAGGAAATCGACATCAATAATAATTAAATCGACTCTCATATCAGATCATAGAGTAAGGTGTGGATTTCCTGGACGTACACGTTGATTTCAACTATTATGGAGCATTTCAGCATAAAATCAAATTCAAATGGAAACAAGGTCAATCCAGGAGAAAAACAGGCAGTCGACTCAGCTCCGATCAACGAATCCGAGACATTGAGGCAAATAGACACAAGCATGTACCTGAAATGATTTCATCGAGCTGCAGACAACTTCAACAAAAAACAAAAACGCAAAAAAACGGGAAAACAGCATCAGCAAAAAGAGAAGAAGACTGGTATATACTCATTATGCTACATCAACATAATATTCAGCCAGGGATATTCTCGACATCATTTGACATTACTTGAGACAGCCAAAGTCTATTTCGAATGAGATTTCATCGAGTTATGTACAACTTCAACATCTGAAACGTGTGAGAGTCGGAAATCAACACACTCAAGACGACAGATAGCTGAATTTATGAAAGCACTCTATCCCAGCAAACCATTCAGCTCAGAGATCTTCTAGACATCATTTGAAAATACTTGAGACACACATCAGACAGTCAAAGTCTATTTCGAATGGGGTTTCATCGAGTTATGTACAACTTCAACATCTGAAACGTGTGAGAGTCGGAAATCAACACACTCAAGACAACAGATAGCTGCATTTTTCAAAGCACTCTATCCCAGCAAAGCATTCAGCTCAGGGATTATCTAGACATCATTTGAAATTACTTGAGACACACATCAGACAGTCAAAGTCTATTTCGAATGGGATTTCATCGAGTTATGTACAACTTCAACATCTGAAACGTGTAAGAGTCGGAAATCAACACACTCAAGACGACAGATAGCTGCATTTTTCAAAGCACTCTACCCCAGCAAAGCATTCAGCTCAGATATCTTCTAGACATCATTTGAAAATACTTGAGACACACATCAGACAGTCAAAGTCTATTTCGAATGGGATTTCATCGAGTTATGTACAACTTCAACATCTGAAACGTGTGAGAGTCGGAAATCAACACACTCGAGACGACAGATAGCTGAATTTATGAAAGCAATCTATCCCAGCAAAGCATCTGAAACGTGTGAGAGTCGGAAATCAACACACCCAAGACGACAGATAGCTGCATTTTTCAAAGCCCTCTACCCCAGCAAACCATTCAGCTCAGAGATTATCTAAACATCATTTGAAATTACTTGAGACACACATCAGACAGTCAAAGTCTATTTCGAATGGGATTTCATCGAGGTATGTACAACTTCAACATCTGAAACGTGTGAGAGTCGGAAATCAACACACTCAAGACGACAGATAGCTGCATTTTTTCAAAGCACTCTATCCCAACAAAGCATTCAGCTCAGAGATTATCTAAACATCATTTGAAATTACTTGAGACACACATCAGACAGTCAAAGTCTATTTCGAGTGGGATTTCATCGAGTTATGTACAACTTCAACATCTGAAACGTGTAAGAGTCGGAAATCAACACACTCAAGACGACAGATAGCTGAATTTATGAAAGCACTCTATCCCAGCAAACCATTCAGCTCAGAGATCTTCTAGACATCATTTGAAAATACTTGAGACACACATCAGACAGTCAAAGTCTATTTCGAATGGGGTTTCATCGAGTTATGTACAACTTCAACATCTGAAACGTGTGAGAATCGGAAATCAACACACTCAAGACGACAGATAGCTGCATTTATGAAAGCACTCTATCCCAGCAAACCATTCAGCTCAGAGATTATCTAGACATCATTTGAAATTACTTGAGACACACATCAGACAGTCAAAGTCTATTTCGAGTGGGATTTCATCGAGTTATGTACAACTTCAACATCTGAAACGTGTAAGAGTCGGAAATCAACACACTCAAGACGACAGATAGCTGCATTTTTCAAAGCACTCTACCCCAGCAAAGCATTCAGCTGAGAGATTATCTAGACATCATTTGAAATTACTTGAGACACACATCAGACAGTCAAAGTCTATTTCGAATGGGATTTCATCGAGTTATGTACAACTTCAACATCTGAAACGTGTAAGAGTCGGAAATCAACACACTCAAGACGACAGATAGCTGCATTTTTTCAAAGCACTCTATCCCAACAAAGCATTCAGCTCAGAGATTATCTAAACATCATTTGAAATTACTTGAGACACACATCAGACAGTCAAAGTCTATTTCGAATGGGATTTCATCGAGTTATGTACAACTTCAACATCTGAAACGTGTGAGAATCGGAAATCAACACACTCAAGACGACAGATAGCTGCATTTTTCAAAGCACTCTATCCCAGCAAACCATTCAGCTCAGAGATTATCTAGACATCATTTGAAATTACTTGAGACACACATCAGACAGTCAAAGTCTATTTCGAGTGGGATTTCATCGAGTTATGTACAACTTCAACATCTGAAACGTGTAAGAGTCGGAAATCAACACACTCAAGACGACAGATAGCTGCATTTTTCAAAGCACTCTATCCCAGCAAACCATTCAGCTCAGAGATTATCTAGACATCATTTGAAATTACTTGAGACACACATCAGACAGTCAAAGTCTATTTCGAGTGGGATTTCATCGAGTTATGTACAACTTCAACATCTGAAACGTGTAAGAGTCGGAAATCAACACACTCAAGACGACAGATAGCTGCATTTTTCAAAGCACTCTACCCCAGCAAAGCATTCAGCTGAGAGATTATCTAGACATCATTTGAAATTACTTGAGACACACATCAGACAGTCAAAGTCTATTTCGAATGGGATTTCATCGAGTTATGTACAACTTCACATCTGAAACGTGTGAGAATCGGAAATCAACACACTCAAGACGACAGATAGCTGAATTTATGAAAGCACTCTATCCCAGCAAACCATTCAGCTCAGAGATTATCTAGACATCATTTGAAAATACTTGAGACACACATCAGACAGTCAAAGTCTATTTCGAATGGGATTTCATCGAGTTATGTACAACTTCAACATCTGAAACGTGTGAGAGTCGGAAATCAACACACTCAAGACGACAGATAGCTGCATTTTTCAAAGCACTCTATCCCAGCAAACCATTCAGCTCAGAGATTATCTAGACATCATTTGAAATTACTTGAGACACACATCAGAAAGTCAAAGTCTATTTCGAATGGGATTTCATCGAGTTATGTACAACTTCAACATCTGAAACGTGTGAGAGTCGGAAATCAACACACTCAAGAAGACAGATAGCTAAATTTATGAAAGCACTCTATCCCAGCAAACCATTCAGCTCAGAGATCTTCTAGACATCATTTGAAATTACTTGAGACACACATCAGACAGTCAAAGTCTATTTCGAATGGGATTTCATCGAGTTATGTACAACTTCAACATCTGAAACGTGTAAGAGTCGGAAATCAACACACTCAAGACGACAGATAGCTGCATTTTTCAAAGCACTCTATCCCAGCAAAGCATTCAGCTGAGAGATTATCTAGACATCATTTGAAATTACTTGAGACACACATCAGACAGTCAAAGTCTATTTCGAATGGGATTTCATCGAGTTATGTACAACTTCAACATCTGAAACGTGTGAGAATCGGAAATCAACACACTCAAGACGACAGATAGCTGAATTTATGAAAGCACTCTATCCCAGCAAAGCATTCAGCTCAGAGATTATCTAGACATCATTTGAAATTACTTGAGACACACATCAGACAGTCAAAGTCTATTTCGAATGGGATTTCATCGAGTTATGTACAACTTCAACATCTGAAACGTGTGAGAGTCGGAAATCAACACACTCAAGACGACAGATAGCTGCATTTTTCAAAGCACTCTATCCCAGCAAACCATTCAGCTCAGAGATTATCTAGACATCATTTGAAATTACTTGAGACACACATCAGACAGTCAAAGTCTATTTCGAGTGGGATTTCATCGAGTTATGTACAACTTCAACATCTGAAACGTGTGAGAGTCGGAAATCAACACACTCAAGACGACAGATAGCTGCATTTTTCAAAGCACTCTATCCCAGCAAACCATTCAGCTCAGAGATTATCTAGACATCATTTGAAATTACTTGAGACACACATCAGACAGTCAAAGTCTATTTCGAGTGGGATTTCATCGAGTTATGTACAACTTCAACATCTGAAACGTGTAAGAGTCGGAAATCAACACACTCAAGACGACAGATAGCTGCATTTTTCAAAGCACTCTATCCCAGCAAACCATTCAGCTCAGAGATTATCTAGACATCATTTGAAATTACTTGAGACACACATCAGACAGTCAAAGTCTCTATCGAATGGGATTTCATCGAGTTATGTACAACTTCAACATCTGAAACGTGTGAGAATCGGAAATCAACACACTCAAGACGACAGATAGCTGAATTTATGAAAGCACTCTATCCCAGCAAACCATTCAGCTCAGAGATTATCTAGACATCATTTGAAAATACTTGAGACACACATCAGACAGTCAAAGTCTATTTCGAATGGGATTTCATCGAGTTATGTACAACTTCAACATCTGAAACGTGTGAGAGTCGGAAATCAACACACTCAAGACGACAGATAGCTGCATTTTTCAAAGCACTCTATCCCAGCAAACCATTCAGCTCAGAGATTATCTAGACATCATTTGAAATTACTTGAGACACACATCAGACAGTCAAAGTCTATTTCGAGTGGGATTTCATCGAGTTATGTACAACTTCAACATCTGAAACGTGTAAGAGTCGGAAATCAACACACTCAAGACGACAGATAGCTGCATTTTTCAAAGCACTCTACCCCAGCAAACCATTCAGCTCAGAGATTATCTAGACATCATTTGAAATTACTTGAGACACACATCAGACAGTCAAAGTCTATTTCGAATGGGATTTCATCGAGTTATGTACAACTTCAACATCTGAAACGTGTGAGAGTCGGAAATCAACACACTCAAGACGACAGATAGCTGAATTTATGAAAGCACTCTATCCCAGCAATCCATTCAGCTCAGAGATTATCTAGACATCATTTGAAAATACTTGAGACACACATCAGACAGTCAAAGTCTATTTCGAATGGGATTTCATCGAGTTATGTACAACTTCAACATCTGAAACGTGTGAGAGTCGGAAATCAACACACTCAAGACGACAGATAGCTGCATTTTTCAAAGCACTCTATCCCAGCAAACCATTCAGCTCAGAGATTATCTAGACATCATTTGAAAATACTTGAGACACACATCAGACAGTCAAAGTCTATTTCGAATGGGATTTCATCGAGTTATGTACAACTTCAACATCTGAAACGTGTGAGAATCGGAAATCAACACACTCAAGACGACAGATAGCTGAATTTATGAAAGCACTCTATCCCAGCAAACCATTCAGCTCAGGGATTATCTAGACATCATTTTAAAATACTTGAGACACACATCAGACAGTCAAAGTCTATTTCGAATGGGATTTCATCGAGTTATGTACAACTTCAACATCTGAAACGTGTGAGAGTCGGAAATCAACACACTCAAGACGACAGATAGCTGCATTTTTCAAAGCACTCTATCCCAGCAAACCATTCAGCTCAGAGATTATCTAGACATCATTTGAAATTACTTGAGACACACATCAGAAAGTCAAAGTCTATTTCGAATGGGATTTCATCGAGTTATGTACAACTTCAACATCTGAAACGTGTAAGAGTCGGAAATCAACACACTCAAGACGACAGATAGCTGCATTTTTCAAAGCACTCTACCCCAGCAAACCATTCAGCTCAGAGATTATCTAGACATCATTTGAAATTACTTGAGACACACATCAGACAGTCAAAGTCTATTTCGAATGGGATTTCATCGAGTTATGTACAACTTCAACATCTGAAACGTGTGAGAATCGGAAATCAACACACTCAAGACGACAGATAGCTGAATTTATGAAAGCACTCTATCCCAGCAAACCATTCAGCTCAGAGATTATCTAGACATCATTTGAAATTACTTGAGACACACATCAGAAAGTCAAAGTCTATTTCGAATGGGATTTCATCGAGTTATGTACAACTTCAACATCTGAAACGTGTGAGAGTCGGAAATCAACACACTCAAGACGACAGATAGCTGCATTTTTCAAAGCACTCTATCCCAGCAAAGCATTCAGCTCAGAGATTATCTAGACATCATTTGAAATTACTTGAGACACACATCAGAAAGTCAAAGTCTATTTCGAATGGGATTTCATCGAGTTATGTACAACTTCAACATCTGAAACGTGTGAGAATCGGAAATCAACACACTCAAGAAGACAGATAGCTAAATTTATGAAAGCACTCTATCCCAGCAAACCATTCAGCTCAGAGATCTTCTAGACATCATTTGAAAATACTTGAGACACACATCAGACAGTCAAAGTCTATTTCGAATGGGGTTTCATCGAGTTATGTACAACTTCAACATCTGAAACGTGTGAGAATCGGAAATCAACACACTCAAGACGACAGATAGCTGAATTTATGAAAGCACTCTATCCCAGCAAACCATTCAGCTCAGAGATTATCTAGACATCATTTGAAAATACTTGAGACACACATCAGACAGTCAAAGTCTATTTCGAATGGGATTTCATCGAGTTATGTACAACTTCAACATCTGAAACGTGTGAGAGTCGGAAATCAACACACTCAAGACGACAGATAGCTGCATTTTTCAAAGCACTCTATCCCAGCAAACCATTCAGCTCAGAGATTATCTAGACATCATTTGAAATTACTTGAGACACACATCAGAAAGTCAAAGTCTATTTCGAATGGGATTTCATCGAGTTATGTACAACTTCAACATCTGAAACGTGTAAGAGTCGGAAATCAACACACTCAAGACGACAGATAGCTGAATTTATGAAAGCACTCTACCCCAGCAAACCATTCAGCTCAGAGATTATCTAGACATCATTTGAAATTACTTGAGACACACATCAGACAGTCAAAGTCTCTATCGAATGGGATTTCATCGAGTTATGTACAACTTCAACATCTGAAACGTGTGAGAATCGGAAATCAACACACTCAAGACGACAGATAGCTGAATTTATGAAAGCACTCTATCCCAGCAATCCATTCAGCTCAGAGATTATCTAGACATCATTTGAAAATACTTGAGACACACATCAGACAGTCAAAGTCTATTTCGAATGGGATTTCATCGAGTTATGTACAACTTCAACATCTGAAACGTGTGAGAGTCGGAAATCAACACACTCAAGACGACAGATAGCTGCATTTTTCAAAGCACTCTATCCCAGCAAACCATTCAGCTCAGAGATTATCTAGACATCATTTGAAATTACTTGAGACACACATCAGAAAGTCAAAGTCTATTTCGAATGGGATTTCATCGAGTTATGTACAACTTCAACATCTGAAATGTTTTTCTAAGAATTTGTCTTGCATCATTTTTGGAATATTAAATTCAATTTTTGAAATTCGATTACGCTGCTGAATTCATGATGAGACTTGCGCTTTACATAATTTGCTGTCTTCTGATGACAGCATGTGTTATTAATGAAATGTTTAGGGACATTTAATCGGTGAGTGTGCGAGCCTTTTGTTTACATTTTCATGGAGGACCTAGAGGAATATTGACGTTGTGTATTCGTTTATTTAAATTTCACTAACAAACAGTTGGATATTGAATTGACACTAATCACCGAGTTCGAATATACTTTCGTGCGATCCTCGCATAGAACGGAGATTTCCTATGTCGACTGCATGCACTAAATGGCACCGCCGAGCAGTCAGCCATTCACGAATTCTTGGAAATCATGAGCACACGCGCGCGTGAACTCGGTCTGTGATTGGACGAGGAAAGTAATCATTTCTGTAAAGGTTGAATCAAGTCAATGTTTGCGATTGTAAGTGCCATCCATGGGCCAACAATTGAAAAATGATTGAAATATGGCGATAATTTTTGAAAGAAGTGTTGCTGCCCAGAAATTTAGGGGAATCTGAAGTCTTTTAGCGAATTTTTCGAAAAATGTCCTTCAGACATGGTCAAATGTCACACAGCGTTAATTAAAATACAATATTTTTCTTAAAATATCCGCACGTATGTATTCCTTCTGTTACTGTGAGTTTCTCCTAGCATTTTTCTCTGAAGTGGTCTCTACAACAAAACTGACAGTATTTTTACCTACCAGAAGACGCGTGAATTCATGAAATGCTGAGACTCAAAATGTCGAATAAAAGTAAATTTTGATGTGATACGGGATGATATCTGCAGAAAGATCAATCCCTCTCAGATCGATGACAAGTAGTTATATCCATAGGATGTGACCTTGTCGGATATTGACAACTTATTGAACAAGTGCTGTCTCCTGTATAACAGTCTCCTACTAGTCTTTATCATCTCAATTGCAATTCCCAACCTATCAGATGCTTAAATACCTAATTTACTTTATCACAAGCATCCCAGGAAACTAGTCGTCACACAATGTTCAAGAATGTTCCAGTTTTTAACTAGGAATATACGATGGTCCAAACGTGCCGATTGGGTGACCTTTTATTGTTGCGCTGATGGGTGGAGAACTCAGCTCATACAATAAAATCAAACTCGGCGGATAAGAACAAACCAGTATTGTCAGAGCTAGCATACTATCTCCCTAAAACACAGGGAGAGGAGTAATGATCTCCAGATGCAGTACACCGACGAAATACGCTTAACCCTTTCGCATCAGTTGACAAGGATGCTAATGCATAGCAGATCAATGTGATCGCGCTCCCTAACATTCGACAGACAATATGATTGGCGGTGCCCGTCATGTTGATAATGTTATGCAATTTATGTAACGAAATTGTGTCTCTCAATGCGAAGATTCAGGTTTATATATTTGATTAAAGTTCACTGAGTTGATGAAACTAACAATCTTGTTGCATTTTACTAAATCACTCACTATTTTGATTGAAATGGCTTCGCAAAGACCACGCAGAAATGTATTCATGGCTGCGATTCGAAACTTAGGTTTTGATGATGCGGCTGTCGGTACTGATGATGGTGAAAGCGGTAGTGATGAAATATCGACGTCTGACAGTGAAGATGAGAAAATAACATCATATCTAACTCCCTGACACGGCTGGCATTTTGCGACTTTTTTTGTGGAAAAAAAAAATTTTTGATTTTTGTGAAAACAATCACAGACCGGAACCTTTGCCTGAGTTTACAGGATTGACCGGCTTGAATCCGTCGATACAATGTGCAGAAAACGCAGACGACAATCCTTTTTTATCAATCTCTTTTTAACAGATGAAATATTTTCTACTTTGAAACTGTGGTCGAATAATATCGTCAAATTAGCAAGGGCTAACCTTAGGCGAAACACAGTTAATAATGAATTAAATCACAAATCAAACTATTCAGTAAGTAAAACCAATGTGAAAAATAAAAAATAAAACACAAATGTAAATGTTGAATATATTCAAATGGTAGGTAATGAAAAAAAGTACTGTGTAAATATAAGTGAGAAAAAAAATTGATGACTTACTCGAGAACTCCTGCCTGTCTGCCACACTGTGTGTTGGGCAGTGTAGCAATTGCGGAAACAGCTTATATCTATTGACAAAACTTAATCTGCAGGTCTGGTCGCCCAGCTGCTTGCACATGTCAATTGCGTCAGAATGAAATTAAATGCTTTGATTGAGGAGAAGATGAAGTAGAAGATAACGATAAGTTTTAAGAATTTGATCCCTCAAAAGGACCCATGTGGCGTTCCCTACAGGTTAAAGGAAATAACAACTACAACAGATTACCTAATTGAAAAAATGTGCAATTGAGGTCATCAGCAGGAACTTAGGTAAGGATTCGCGTTTCGGCCCCTACTCCTGAACGCTCAAACTCACCAAGCGGGGCCCTGCCATATGAAAGCAGCCTCGAAATCAATTAAATCAATGAAAGCACGCACAATTATTAAGAAGCTGCTTAGCAGAAAAATATCCGTATTTCAATAAAGTTTCACTATGCTTATGCAGCTGCTTCTCAGCACTTTGCTTGAGATCTACGCTGTTATATCCTCTCTTAATGAGAGTAGTAGCTGTACGATTGACTTTTTGGATGAAATCTTTTTCCAATGTACAGATGCGCCCATATCTTAAAACTTGTCCAGCAAACACTCTAGCTCCTGTCCTGTAGGGCATACAGTTTTGCGGAAAGGTTAAAAGGGTGACAGGGAAATTAAAATGGTCGACTTTATGAAAAACAGATGTAATTGTGCCGCAGTCAGTGATATTCATGTTAATATCAAGATATTCTACTTGTTTGTTATTACTCCCACTTCTGCTGGCTTCTAGACTAGGTGGGTAAATCTGTGGTATCAAGGAATCAAACTTTTTATAATTAATAATGCATAAATCGACGATGTATCTAGAAGTATTAGATAATAATCTAGCTAGACCGTACTTCTGATTCTTCATTAAATTAGTCATAAAAATAAATTCACAATGTAAAAGAAACAAATCCGCAAGAAGAGGACTGCAATTACAACCCATAGGAATGCCTCTTACTTGTTGAAAGACTAAACCTCCGAAAGTAACAAAAACTTCGCTTATAATGAACTAAATGGCTTCTTTAAATTTATCCTTAGTGAATACGCTATAACCTTGATACCTGACACCTGATAAAAAACTTTTTTCAAAACCTACACACAAAATATTTCCTATTAGAATCGTTGAAAATTAAGTCGAGCAGGTCGGAAATGTGAGTAATGACATCTTTATGATCCAGATTGGTGTACAAAGTGGAAAAATCGAAAATTTGTACGTCATATGCTGTAATGTTTTGAATTTTATTGAGGAATTCAGCGGACGATACTATGCTCCAATAACAGTTAATACCACTATTACTATGAATTGCGTTGCAATACTTCCTAAAATGGTCTCTGTTAACAGACAAACCTTTATTAATCTTAATGGAAAGTTGCTTAGTAGTACAGTGCCTAGCACCAGCTATAAAGCGAAATTTGAAGGGATTTTTATGTAATTTTGGTATCCAATATAATTTTGGGAGTTTTTCATCATCTTTTCTACAAAGGGTGCTGAATAATTTACTCATAGAATCCTTATGCCCCTTAACTAAATCACTAGGAG